>VZRE01002443.1:494252-521752 GCA_013396775.1 Cephalopterus ornatus | reverse complement strand
TGAGGCGACTCTCACAGCTTATAGGGGCACCATTAAATTATTTCAGTGGGCTCTAATACAGTGTGGGGAAACCTGAAAATGTAGCCCAGCCCAGTGTTGCCTTTCCAGGAAGTCTGGCACTGATTTGAGCGTCTGAATGCTACAGGTTTTTATGAGCCTGCCTTGGTGCTTTAGTATCACCCCCGAAGTTAGAGTATAAGCCCATAAGTCTGAAATAAGTTCCACAAGTCTCAGAAATACTGACTTTTCCTGAGAGGCTAAGGAGTAGGGTATGTGGTCCTGAACTCCTGAATCATTCTGGCAAAATTCCATTGCCCATCTTCTTGGTGAAAGAATAGGTGAATATTGATAAAGGAATCTGCACCCTGTGGCTTGAATTGCTGTCTTGGCAGCTCAGAGAAACAGGACTCTCCTTTTTTTACCCAAAGCATTGCTGTCACTCCCAGCTGAAATTTGTCATTACTACCGGTCTTCATAAGAGCAAGTCTCTAGGGCTTAAAAATAGAGATGGCTAAACCTCCAGCCTACCTTTCTGGTAACAAAAGTAAGCTTGGCTTCTTCGGGCTGAACCAAAGAGCATTAGCAGCATGTCCTGACACAAGAAAAGCATGCGTGGTTGCTGGAACTGACCTTGTTCCCTGCTGCCCCTGCTGTGCAGGCTGGCTTGGAACTGCCTTGGTAGCTCTTCCAGTTCTATGAGGGGTGCAGAGAGAATTCCTGAACAAAAAACAGAGAGATGAATTGTGACCCATTTCATGCCTGTGTGATAGCTGCCTCTGAGGGTTTCTGGAGAACCTGTGGCAGGGCCATTGCTGCTCATGGGTTTGTACATGCATCAGCAGGTGATACTCAAGTGGAGTTTAAGAAGACTTTGGCTAACGCAGTTCCCATCTGTGGAGTATTGCTCCACCCTTGTCCCTAGCAAACCCAGCCTGGACTTGTGGCAACTTTTCTAGTCATGACTTGATCAAGTTGATGGTACCAACTTAATGGTCTTCCTTATTTTAGATGAAGGTTCCCTACTTGTACTTTCACAGACTTTACTGCCCAGCCTAGCTGCAGTTTAGATGGTCTCAAAGTTTATGGGACAGTTACTTTGGGGTTTAAATAAAACCCAGAAGCTTGGCTGCAGTTTCACAGGCTAGCATATGAGGGAGTGAGGGGGAAGGAGACATTAGGCAGAGGTCCAAGAAGAGGCTGACATAGCAGTGTGGTATTTTCTGTTTGTACACGGCAATCACATGGAGTGTGACATTCCTAGGAGCTCAGTCATGGACAGCCTAAGTCCCTGAAGAACCAAAATGCCCCTCACAGCACAGGCCCACCTGAGATGCACAGCCAGTGCTGGGCATTTTGTAGGTGTGGGCATTGGCCGGGTCCCAGAGCTCCCAGAGGCAGGTCCCAGACACTCACCACCTGCCTCCTGCAGCCCAGAAAGGCAGGAAAGTGGGCATGGCATGCATGCTAGGGGGAAAGAAGCCGTGGTGGGATCTTACCAGCCCCTAGCTGGGGTGACCACAGCTTTCCCACAGTGCCAGCATGGCCTCTGCAGGCTTCTCTTCCCTCTCCCCCCCTTCCTTCCATGGCATTATTCATCCCTGATTGATACTCCTCTTTCTTCTGCTATGAAACACACTCATTATTTCTAGACTATTTCCCACTTCTTTCTGGATTGTTTTGTACCTTAAACTTTCATTGTCTTCTGGCATGACCAGAGACCTTGAGAGGACACAGCCTTTCTTAGGGCCTTGCTTAAAAACTGAACTAAAGTGTAGGAAGCAGAAGTTAAGGGCAGGACTTCTTGGCCATGTCTGGGGTTTTGAGTTCATTTCTGATCTTTCTGGAGCAACAGAGACATGGCAGTGTTAATGTTAGGGATCCCCCTAGTCAGAAAACGTACAAGATGTGCGGAAGAGTTACTGCTATTTATTTTTTAAATGTGCTTTGTAAGAATGGTTGTAAGTGGGATTTGTACAGTTGTACTTCTGTCAGTTGTGCTTCCTGCTCATTTCTTTCCTGAGTTCTAGCTGTGTTTTCCTTGTGTCTTGTTTTAGATGACCTCTTCATTGCATTTTTAGGAATGCCTTACTACATATATCATAGGCTAACGTAATTAAAATCTGGTCTACTCACATCTTATCTAACACTGAGGTAGGGGAGTAGTCGATTTATCAAAAACTGCATATTTTTCCCTTTTAATGATCTAACAAAACTATTCAGAGAGGGACAGGAGCAAATCCAAAAAGGCTTTCTGCAATGTCTTAAGCATCCATCTTAAATACTTCACACTTCCCTGGGAGATTTATGGAATACCAAGTGTGATCTGACTGAGACCAAAAGGTGATTTAAAGATTTCTGTGAACAAAAGAAAAGCAAACAGCCATTTTTCATAGTTTGTAGAGAATTCAAGGAAGGAACAGAACATCTTTGATTTTGATTAGTAACAGGAAGAGGATGGGCATATAAGGATGCCATATATGTAAAGAGGAAAAATTACAGAAGTGGAAGTTGACAGTTACTGTTCTCTTGTATATTTCAGAGCCTTTATTTTAATCTCATGGAATGAGATATGTGGTTTTATATGTCTGCATATATCTTTAATCAAGTAGATATCTGTTATGATTAATATATTCCTTATTATTCTGTCAATGAAAAAGTAGGCACTGAGGGGAGGAGTTTATCAAGTATTCTATAATTCTATAATTTTTTTTGTTTTCTTAAAACAGTTATGGTTCCAATACAGTGAAGAACATTAAGGCAACATAGAACCACATTTACCACTCAGTGGTATCAAGGTCACCACAGTTATTTCCTCCTCTGTGTGAAAATAATACAGTGGTTTCTTAGATGCTACTGTTTAGTCCCTATGTGTAAATGCTGACTTTTTGGTGGTGACTACTATAGTATAATTATAATGAACTTTGTTTGAAAGAGGAATAAGGAATGAAAGTGAAAGTTATTGAAAAGACAAGCAGTAGTAGTGGACAAATGCAGAACACTTCCTATTACCGTCTCTTTGGCAGTTTCTTTTAAGTCTTATCATTGAACATACTGATACTTTGCAATGAAAGTCAAACTCACTCTCATTGACACTGAAAGGACAAGGACATATGACTTGGGCAATGCAATAGCAGAGCGGTAGCTGTGAAATCCAGACATAGGAAAGGTAGGAAAATACTATACCTATCTACCAAAACATCATATACACTAGGTTTTATGTTAAATCTTGACACAGCAACTTTGTCTATATTTAAGAGAGTGTCTGATGGTAGGATTGCACTATCTTTTGTGTTCTACTCTGTCTTTATATGGGTGACAGGTTCAGTAGCTGTCTGAACATGGGAAGAGAAATTGAAGCCAGTGAAACTGCTGAAATAACACCAAGGAATAGTCTCCATTTCTTTTGCACTGAAAGAACTGTGAAAAGACCTGAAAGTACGTTTGCAGCAGCCAGAAACTGAAGAACTCACAGCTGTGGGTACAATTGATGCCCATCAATTCCCAGGCATTCGCCTCTCAGCTCCCCTGTGGTGAATAGCAATTTTTTGCAAATGTATCTTAGGGCAAGAAAAGGTGCACAGGAGTGACCCTGGTGCAGGTTCCCAGTTTATTGAGGAGAGTGATAAGTATCAGAATTAGGCATGCTACAGATACCTTGCTTTTTATATGCAGCAACACTGAAGTGATCTCATCAACTATCTGAACATTCAGCAAGTCCAAAATCAAACGCTTGTGTGTCAGATATACACAGCTGTATTTGTACTGTTGCTCTATCTAAAGAACATGCCAATTGCTTTACTTAGAGTGAGTTGAGAGAGAGACTCATTACTAAGAACATGTATAGCATTATCAATGAAAAACATTATTGTTCTTTTCCTCAGTGGTTTTAGTGTCCTTGCTTATCCTTTCACAGGAGCCTGTGCTAATGTATCTTCAGAGAATGTGGGGCCTGATTTTCTACTCCCATGCACAGTGTGTCATCACTGACACCTCTGCACAGTGGGTGGGTGTGTGAGTTGACACAGGCAGGCAACCAAGATGACCACGAACTCAGGACTAGAATGCAAAGAGTAAATTTATTTCCATTACCTCACTAACTGGGGGATCCCCACAGCAGCACCCGCAGAAGTGCACTAGTGGAGATGCAAGCACCGTTAAACCCAGTCCATGCCAGAGGATCCCTGGCTTGCTGTTCACACAGGCTTATCAAGAGTTATTCCCAGCTGCAAGGTCACTTGAGCCACTTACAGTTCTCCTCGCCAGTCTTCCGCTTTTTAACCCGTTCCTCCCAACTTTCCACCCCCTTGCTCAAGAGACCACTGTTGCTGGGGCTGGAAATGTGGGATAGGAGATTTGCAGAGGCACTTGAAGCATATGGGAAAAGGAATAAACATATAATCATATAATGCTTTAGGTGTCCCACCCCCCCTGGCCAGGGAAGTAAACCACCCAGTTAGCCAGGCATCAGCGACAGGTTGTGTGATTAGATGTAGTCCTGAAGATATTGAATGATATCCTCCATGCCAACTGGTTCTTCAGCCAGGTCAAAGCAACACATGCCTTCACACTCAGAACAGCACTTATGGTGTGGAAGGGCGATGTAGCTCATCAGTAACTGTTGTAAGGTGTACAGCAGTTACTCCCAAATTTAAGGCAGCAAATTTAAGGTGCCTTGGATGTCCCAGTTAAACCTTGCACGAGGGCACACAGCAGCTGGTCTGTAGTCACTTCTCAGAAAGAATAACAAGACATTAGTTACAGTAAAAAACAACTGCACACAAATATTTACATACTGATTTTGCAGAAATAGATCTAAGATATGCTGTCGTGGTACAAGCCTACAAAGCACAACAAGCCAGCCTGTGGTAAGGGAGGAAAAGAGGAGTGTCATCTCTGTCCAGTAACACATACGCTGTTGCTCCAGCTCCTTCAGCTAATATTGCTCCAGGCTTGGTAACTTGAGATGGGGTAATTGCCCACATAGATTGGAGAGGTGTGGCTTGCGCTTTTTCATATTGAACTTTGGTTGAATGTTGGGTTTGTGACACCAATAACATTGTTCCAGTGCATCCCCCCTAGATAAGGCACAGGAAATCATCACAGACACATGAAATACAAGAACTTGAGAATATGATATTAGCAGAGGATGGAGAATAAAGGGCAGAAGACGGAGTACAGAACCATACTGTATTATCGGGGTTATTATATGAGTGGTCACATGTAGATTAATAGGTTGCAGAATCCATTGGTGTAAAATTCCATTTCCTCTGTGGCTAATATTTTGGGAGAGACACCAACTGGAGGATTTTTGGTCCTCACTGTGTTTTGTACTGAAGGTGTACAGTCACCCTATCTTGGCCTGTGATTCTTTCAGTTTCTTGCAGTGCCCAAGCTATATCTTGAATTAATTTCCCCATTGGGGTATAAGGTATAGCAGTGCCTTGGAATGCCTTGGACCAAAATTCTACAGATTTTATCTTTTGGTCCAGTCATCTGCCTCAGTCCCCACATGACTACATGATCTAGAATTATTACTTCTAATTCAAAAGGATTGCCTCGTCTGGGAGTGTAAAATTGAAACTCTTTTGGAGTATAAGTGTTTGTGATCTATACCACACCCCAATCTGCTAAATCTGGCTAAATCTCAATCTCAAAGTCTGAGTACTCACTCCAGATACTTCCATCCCATTCCTTGGGATCCCGTGAAGATTTCATAGTTGGAGCATGAACTTGGGAGATCAAAACCTTGTTTTCCACATATTTATGCCTAGGTGACACCAGCTGCTGTATAGTGCATTGCTGCTCATAGCACTGCTCTGCTTGAGTGGTAGTGACTTCATGAGCGATCACCTTTGCAGCCTGTAAGGTCACAACTTCCTTTTCCAGCTCTCTGACTTTACTCAGCAGTGCTGTAACTTCACGTTCGAGAGCTCTAGCGTAGGTAACCAATTCCAGCTCTCTCACTTTGCTCTGCAGCGCTATGGCTTCACAGTCGCGAGCTCTAGCATAGGTGAGCAATTCCAGCTCGCTCACTTTGCTCTGCAGTGCTATGACTTCACGGTCTAGAGCTCTGAGACCAGTAGCCAGCAGCCATCCCAGTCTCCCTGCTAGTTTGCGGGAAGACTTTGATGCCGCTTTCCATGGCAATCCACGCATGGCAACCTCGACTCTGTGGGGGTTCACCACCACCCCGTCATCTATTTCAGGCCATGTCTCTGGAGTGGCCATTGTAGCCAGAAAAGTGGCCACGGGGGTCCAGCGCTCAGTGCTGGGCCATCCTGGAATGTGGGGGTTCACCACCACAGCCTCCCCAGGCCCCGACTTTTTCGGCTTTTTTGGCTTTTTCGGCTTTTTTGACTTTTTGGCTAGCCATGGCATGGTTGCTCCTGGATCTACGTCAGATGTGTAAGCCAGCACAGGCAGGCAGCCGGGACAGACACCAACTCTGGCTAGAACACAAAGAGTAAATTTATTTCTGTTACCTCACTAACCAGGGGATCCCTGAAGCAGCACCCAGGCAGAGGCACCGTTAAAACTCGGTCCAGACCAGAGGATCACGGGCTGTTCACACAGGCTTATCAAGGGTTATTCCCAGCTGCAAGGTCACTTGGGCGATTTACAGTCCTTCCCTCCGGTCTTCTGCTTTTAACCTGTTCCCCTAACAGAGGAAAATAAAGACACATCAGAATAGTAGCACTTTGTGCTGGTTTACGTGTGTTTTGCAAAAATATAAATGATTGTGCAAAGCAATGGCAAATCAGTGTGTTGGACACTGGTTTTATATTATTTTTCCCCAAAATTATATGACATGATCTTTTATCAGCCAAATTTGGCCAGAACTAAAACTTTTCACAGTATAAAATGTGCAGCTTACGGTGTTTACAAAGTATAATTTTTTACATTGGAAGAAGGATGTCCAGCTGTATGTTCAGGTACCACAATTACAAGGTAGGTGAGTGTGTGATCCAGTGTTGTTCTTTTAGTGGGCTTTGAGTTATTTTCTGCCCTTAACCGGCATTAAGCTCCCAGTCCTTCTGTTGAAAGAATTCTGATAGACATATTTGTATTTTTTACTTCCTGACATGTTTGAACAGCACTGCTGACTTGAATTTAGCTTGATGAGGCTAGTGAGCCTAGAAAACATGGGAAGTTTTTTGAAGTTAAATCCTCAACACACTGCACTACTGTGCTTGTTCATCATGGGGGTTTTCACAGCTCTAGTCAGAATTTCAAGATTCCACAGCCAAAGAAAATACCAGACTTTAAGTAGCAGGACTTTCTTAAACTGTAGAGTAAATTTTGGCAAGTAGAGGAAGTAGCGTTTCAAAACTGTTTTCATTGTTGCTATGTTTGCAGAAAAGTCCATAGGAGACAAACCAAAAAGAAAATTAAGATTACTGTATTGAGAATAAATATATCAAAGGTCAGTTTGAAAATAATTAAGTTGGGCAGACTCTTTAATAGTGACCATTTCAGACTCTGGGTTCTACTCAGTAACAGTCACTGATGAGTAGGTAGTATAATAGGAACAATGTGAGAGTCATCAGATCAATTTAAAATAATTCTGTAAATTCTTGAATGAAAATGAAACAAAGAAAACCACATTTGAGCTGATTTGTTTATGTAATTTCCTTATATTTAGAGGAGAAAGTGGCTTCTTTAGTAATATCTTTAAGTCTATTTAATCAAATGCATAAAAATGATTCTCAGCTGCACATGTAGAATCATACTGAAGATAGAGGATTAAAGGAAATAGGTTGTAACTATACTCAAACCTTGAAGGCATAATGCTTTTTACTTTTAGAATACCACCAGAAAACGAGTATCCTTCTAATCTGGCTCCTGCATGAAAAAATTATGGGGCAGGTGGACTCTTTCTCTAAGGGATAATATGAACATCAGTTGACATTTATACTGTGGAAGGATGAGTGTTGTTGCATTAAGGGTATGGGTATTCAGCAGAAAACAAACCTCCTTGGATTCCAGCTGGTCCTCAGAGATCAGAGGGGCTGGGTGTGGCTAGCCTTAATTTCTGATTATAGTCAATAATCACTATAGGGCTGCTCGAGTTCAAAAGCAGAACTTGCATGAGCACAGAGGCACAAGCAGAGCAGTTACCAATCCAGGAATATAGATCTGATCTTGTTCAACAGGAACTTTGTAGGATCCAGATTCATGAATGCGTATTGAAGGTTTATTGAAGCAGGTTCAGGATTGCCGGTGATAAATGCACTGGCTACAGAGTGTTGACGTGTGTTGCAGCAGAAAGTACAGTGAGAGAGATTCTAATAGCACTATATATATATAAAAATATAAATATAAATATATATATATATAAAATGAATATTCCCGGGTATACTCCAACACAGTTGGAAGCAAAAAACTCACCTAAAGGCGTCCCTTTGGGAGAGAAGGAGAGACAGTCTGTTGACAGATCCCGAGCAGGCAGAGATGTTTTCCCCCTTCAGAGGTGTTTTCCCCTTCCAGAAGTGTTTTCCCTCTCCAGAGGTGTTTTCCCTCTCCAGAGGTTTTTTTCTCTTCTGGCCTGTTCTGCCCTGAAGCTCCCCTTTTATATTGTAAGTTTTGGTCTGTTCCAAGGGGATGGAAGAATCTCATGTTATGGATGGGGTTTGGTGACTTTGGTCATACATGCGTTATATGTCCCATGTTCTCCTTCTTTTGAATCCCAAGGGATGTGTAAGTTAATATGTTAACGGAGCTTAATGAGAGTCTCTGTTACTCAGTCAGAATTTATAATGAGAAAAGAGGTAGAATAAACACTTTGGCCCTCCTCCTCCACGTACTGAGGCGGCAGTAAAGGCTCTCTGACCTTCATCAGAGGCTCTTTGTGCACATCCTTATCTCCTTAACGAAACAGATTTATAACAAGTGTTGTTTTTCACAGTGAAGGGAGTGTGGCTATTGGCTGGTGCAGAGGATTGATGTTCTCCTGTGCCTCACTGAAACAACATCGGGCCATGGGACTTCCGAGGTCTTGCTCGAGCCAGGTGCAAGATAAGCAAGAGGCCCAGCTCGTGTTTTTCTCAACCAGCCTCATCAACTCTTCACTGTCTTAAAGCAGTACTGTACAGTTCTGACCATTTGCCACAGCTGTTGAGCATGTAATAGTTATCGTGTAGGTGCTTCTTTTATAAATTTTACTTTGCTGTCTAGCTTTATAGTTATTTTATTATTTCATTTTCTGTTACCGTATCCTTAACGGGTTATTACAAACAGTTGTGAAGTAAGAATAGAGTCATTCCCTGTTGCAATACCGGTTAATATTATCTTCTGAAGTATAAATTAGAAGGGCAAGAGTGTGAACTAAGAGTCTTCCAGGTTCGTGGTTGGTATTTTGTCAATGCGACCCCGTCTCACACCAGCGATCGAGCTCAGTAGGCAGTTAGCACTGAGCTGACCGGGTTTGTCGGCCTGTGACAGTGCCAACAACAGGAATGTCACTTCTCTAAGAACTTGCAAGATTGTGCACCAGGAAAGAAGCACTGTGCTTCAGAGTGATAGGAAACCACAAAAGCTGTCCATCTACTGCATTGCATACTGAAGGAGAGCGTGCACAGAAGTAGCATTAGAAATAGTTTTTGCTGGCATAAATATTGCATCTACTATTTTCTTAGACTCTTTTATAGCATAGCCTGCTGATAAGCTGGAGTGCAACCTATATGTGAGGAGAGAGATAGACAAATACATGACCTTCCCTGAAGTTTTTGGTATATAAGGTCTTCCCTTTGATTATCTGTGGCTGGGTCGGTGAACCAAAATTCAGAACTTCTCTTGAGACAAGTAACATGCAATGTTTGCTGGTGTATTTGCTTCTCTTTCAAATATTCCACAGACTGTACAGACAAAAGACAGATTAGGCTTTGCATCAGATTTACTAGAGCTCTACCTCCTTGCCTTTGGAATCCAGCTTGCATTTTACACTCCTGTCTGAAGTTGCTGAAGAATTAAGCTTGTGTGTGCACTGCTTGTACATAACAGGCTTTCCCAAGTGACTATTTAGCACTATTAAAAAAAAAAAAAAACAGCAAAAAACAACAAACCAAGACTAGCAATAAAATTCTGGTAAATGTAAATGGATTCTATTTAAAAATTGCTTATGGCATCTTTTTGTAATGACAATCTTTTTCCTACATGTGGAGTGCTGGTGGCATTTGTGAACTAAAAAATACACAGATTTTTAGGGATTTGGCCCTGATTTGCATTTACAGTACACATTTTGCACTTTTTGGCAGTGTAGTGGACTGAGATTATAGGAAGAAATGTAAGGCAGGTACACTTCAAGCCTTCCTGATACTGCCTGACTGGTGTGAATTGTGTAGATATCAAGGTACACTCTTGTAGCATTCATAGTTTAAAACTTCTAGTTCTGCATGGTCTACCAGTGCATTTACTATGTTTTAATCGGTTACATCAGATGTGAGTTTACTGCAGTGATGATTTTGTAAATTTTCTGTAAAAGTCGTGTTTTGAGAAATACTCCTTTCTTTGGTGTCTGTCACTGGATAATGTTTTTTTAAATCCTCATCTGAATTTTTATGTGTTTATTTTTTAATTTCCTGTCAATAGAAATGGAATCAGTGGCTCTGTCTGTTATTAATATTTAAAATGTGGGTGTTCAGGTTTTTTAACACACAAGCTGCTATGCCCCTTTAAATTTCCTTCAGTTGTTCTTTACCTCTAAACAATCTTTCATTACCAGGTTGTTTATCTGAGAAGAAAGTGAGACTGTCTCTTTGTATTGCTGGATAACATCACTCTTTTTCTCAAGAAGTCATTACACACTGACATCATATTGTTCTTCATTAGATGATCTGTTGCCTGAAAGTATCTTGGTGACACTGAACTTGAAAGCAACAAGAGTACAAGTGCTAGGATGCCTGGAGAGCAGAGACTGGCAATACCTTGCTCAAGCAGATATCCAGGATAATTCTAAAAAGGCATTAACAAATGCAAACCACCCCCACAGAGGTAATTTTCACCTCTGAATTTTTGCTTGTTTCATAGTCCAGCCCAGACTGCAGCCATCAGTGTTACAATGCTGGAAGCCAAGTCCTACCTAGCAACAATAGCCATGTGCAATAATTTAAACTTAAAGAAAAATAACACAGCTGCTGGTAGTGTCCAGAGATTTCTAGGTGCTTTTCAACAATAAAAGGGTGGTTTCTGTCCTGAAAATGTATTTGTGTGCATAGAAAAAGACCTCTGATATTCACAAAGACCACAGTTACTGCTGTAATTGTCATTCCCTGATTAGTTGGAAACCTTATATACCCAATGGATTTTATTTTTCCTATTCATGAGTTACATGAGAAAAGATTGCAATATGGTTGCTTGTGAAATCTGTGCAAGTATTACTTTGATTTGTGCTGTTTCACACATCATTTATTATGAACTTTCAAAATTCTTAATCATGTGACTGGGTACGTAGCTCTAGTGGTGAGTTTTAGTATGATGAGTGGAGGAGAATTAGCTTCAAGTCTTTGTTACTGTAAATATACCATGCAAAAAACCCCCAAACCATCAGCTTTTCTTACAGATAGTGTATTTTTCTCTTGATTGTACTGTTCAGGGAAATATTCCTCCCATGCACTTATTTAATGTAGAAGGAAGAACCAACACCCAAAGATGCCAACAAAATTCTCCTAATCATCTCCAAATCATAAACCCTGTAGGAGAAAACTGAAAAAAGTGTTTTTGCTTTCTTTTCATCCACAGGTGGGGTCACTTTCCTCAGGCAGAGGGGGTAACATGGCTGCAGTTGTCTCATAAACATCTTTATGATCGTGGTAGTTTGTGGGAGTTTTTTACTTATAATAGAACAGCAATGAAAGACTTAAAATGCATTACCCCTCAGACCTATGAATTACACTCCCCTTCTGATGGGATGGTAGAAGTGAGGCTGTGCTGTGTGGCCCAGAGGGATGTCCATAGTCTTCCTCGCTTATGCAGCATGTCCTGCCTGCTTTTTGAAGTTCCCTGTTCCCACTTAGCTCCAGCTGCAGCTGATACTCTTCCAGATGTGTGGCCACTAAAACACTGGTTGCACAGAAGGTTATATTAAGTGAAGTTCCTACAGACATTATCCTTTCCAGATACCTTTTGACTTATGAGGAGCCGTAGGCACGTGGCTCATTAATTCTCCTCTGATTACCAACAAGGGCTGTGCCAGCTATGGGGGGTGCAGTGGAATTCCAGCTTGGGAGTCCCTGGTACACAATAATCAAACACAGAGCTCGAACAGTTAATGCTCTGTTTGCAGATCCTATTGGATAACTACTAAAGTTGCATGGGTGAAATAGATAAAGTTGGGAAGTCTGCAATAGAAGTGTTTGCCTTTATACTTATTTACTCACTGTTGTTGCCTTTGTACAATAATATCTTTTCCCTGAAGGTCTTTGAAAAATTCGATCACAAAATAGAAAAAGAGTATGTTTGTTCTGGGTAAAATTTGGAAGCATTGTTGTGATGACACCTGTAAAACATAATTATAACTCCCATAGCTGCTTCCTCTCATATTTAGAGAGGAAAATTCTTTGCCTCTAATCTCAGGTGCATACCTGTGGAAGGCTTAGATTCCTTCAAGCAGTATCAAAGTAATGATAACAGTGTGCAGCTGCTGACTGTCTTTTGCTTGTTGTTACTCACCCAGCTGTTTAGAGGAGAAGAAAAAGAGAGAGAATATCTCTAATCAGCCATATGGCACAAAGTTTTATTTGCCACAGTAAGTTAAAATGTACATTATTGGTCAGCATCTTGAATGCAAATTTTGCCATAGCTTTCCAGGAGTACTAGATATAAGGGAGAAGAAGATCAGATATATTTAATTCACATTATTTTATGTTAGGTATAGAAATAGTTTATTCTGTCTCAGTGAAGTTTCCATGATTTGAGTCTGCTATATCCAAAAGAGAGCATGGAGTGCAGATCTCAGCCCCTGATTTGGGTCCTAAGAGGTAAATTAAGAACTGTCGAGATTGCATTTCAGATTTTACAGTGCAGTTTCACTTTGCTTATACTATACATTATACAAATTAGTATTCTGGGTCAGACAACTGGGCTGTGAAATTTAGAAGATGTCTTTAGTACCTGTTGATGTTTGTAGTGCATATAGTCAATATTTTTTTCATTAAGAAAAAGTTTAATTTTGCTCCTGTTTTTAAATTGAACAAGAAACATAGAGTTAAATACGGGGAAAAAAGATTTTTGTCATAAAACCCTCTCCATGTTTTTTGAGGGCAGGTGAATGTTAGAGGAGAAGTGAAGGACTAATTTGTGTTTAAAATTTAGCAAGTCCAATTTTTAAAGCTTTTTCTGCCATTTCATGTGTGTATATGACTGGAAGTTCTTCGGTTATGGACATATTGAATTCAAACACACTGTTTGGTAGACTCAATGTCTTTCCAAAATGTAAATGGTAGGAACACATCTGTGTACGTAGCATTGGGAGCATGACTTTAAAAACTGAGAGGGATCGTAACTATATTAATGTTGCTTCTCACAATAACACTACAGTGCTTTTTTTAACTCTGAAACCTATTCTATTTCCAAAGGACTTGAGGATATTATTAATTTTGTCTCCTAGAAATATATTTAAAAACAATTTCCAGAAAGAATAATACTCAGTTGTTCCAAGTGTCTTTAAAGCATAGATCTCAAAGAACTCCTTAATTCCTGATTTGATGCTTAATTGATCACAGTATTTATGTTCTATTTGTTTACATTAAACAGTGATTATCTAGACATAGTAAGATACCATCCATTTAAGACGTTTTTTGTATAAGTTCTGATCAGTTGGATGAGTGTTTTGGATAAAGCTGTTTTGGGGTACTGGTTTGCAGAAGATATTAAGCTGGGATAGAAAGTATTGTGATTGGTAAGACAGAATAGTTTTTCTGGTTGATGCCATAAAAAATCACTGTGTACTAATGTTACTTAAAAAATAGACATGCTTTTTCCATTTGGGTAATGATTCTGGGTAGTATAATCCAGATGAGTGGTTAGGTCTCCTGTATTTTAAACAGTCTCTCTTCTGTGATTCTTAATGTCCTTTGACTTGCACTTCATGAGGTACCAAGAAATGTTTGATCAGATAAGAAACTTGTTTTCTAAGAATAGCTGCTTGAGTGGCTCTGCACTGTCTTACAAATTTGTAATTTCATATGGTGAGGTGTTATCTCTTAAAAAATAAGCCCTGACCCATATAATCAGTACAATTGTTTGTTTCCTTATAGAAGCACTTAAAATTAAAACTATCATTAGAGGATTCAAAAAAAAAGATTTTTCCATAGAATAAAATTCCTTCTTCATCTGATGGCCCATCTTGCTATTCTTCTCACTGTTTCCATTGCTGTTACTTAAAAGGCTTTGACAAATATAATAGACTTTGCATAATGATGCCATTGTAAGTCACTTCCAGCATATTATAGTGTGCAGTTAAAATTACTCTTGCGATTACTACTCTCCAGTGCTTCTACTTTATCACAGTACCAAATGAAACTAAGAAGAGGCATATTCCTTCCTTTACTTACCAATGTTAAAAAAAAAAATCTTAAATAACATTGTTCTAATTTATTAACTTAAAATTCCTTTTGGATCTTTTTTCCCCCCACAGTTCATTAAGAATTATTTTGCTATATAAACAGATTAAAAAAATTTAGAATATATACATTTTCTGATAAAATTACTGTGAAGTTGGGAGCATCTTATAAATACACTGAAGGACTGTTCTGTAGTAATAGATATAAAAGGGAAAGAACCATACTTTATTTCAATACCATGTTGTCACTAGTGATCTAAAGGGTGTAGTTATGTATCTGCAGGTTCTAGATCTGTGCATGCCCCCTTGGCAGAACCTGCCTCTCTTGTCTTCTAACCCAAGATGACAGCTTTATTAGTTTTGATGTAGTTAGTTTTTTCCCTTAGTGACTAAGCAAGGGAATAAAAAGCTGGAAAAAATAAAGAAGTTTTTCCCCCTTATTTCTTATTTTCTCATGAATAATAGTTCTAGAGGATGAGTTTTCTAATGTATATGATGGGAATACCCTAAATAAAATGGTATTATTGCAGGACTTAATAATGCAATGGTGAAAATATTCAGAAACAATGAGGTAAGTGAATAATGTAAAATACCATACCTTGGAGGTTTTTATGTGTGGAAAATACTTACTTTTCCTGTGATACTAGCTGCATCATATAAAAATGAAAGTCTTGGCTGTGGAAGTCCAGTCCAACATCGGTGCTTTGTAGGAGCAGATACCCAGGATTTCGGACATTTCTGAGTTTTGTTATGCTACCTGGAGTGGTGGGCAAGAGTCTTCTGGAAGGGTTTTCCCTGTAAATGGATATAATTGAGGGACTGCCCTTATGTATTTTGTTGTGTCTGGAATACAGTAACTCTAAACCTAAGCTACAAGAGGAAAACAGACAGCCCAAATGACAATGCAGTATAGTCACCTCCAAATGGATGGAAAGTTACCAAATCATTGATCTGACGTGTCCCACTTATAGGATGTGGCATGTTCAGGAGACATCTGTGTGCATTGTGGTTGCTTCACTGCTATCTGCCCAAAATCATAGTCTGAGAAGCTCAGCCCTTGAAGACTCAGCTCTGACATGCCACCTCTCTCATTCTTCACTTGAATGGATTTACATTTAAGGATACCGAAGGCTACAGTTGCTTTAGAGCAATCTGCTAGTCTGGAGCAGAGGAGACAAGCAGTTGTAAGCATGCTGTACTGCAGACCGGTCCCACTGGAGTCCCTGCACTGTGACTCCTGTCAGAAACATCTGATGTCTTCCAAAAATCTGCTTTAGTTGTAAAATCTGCTGGTAGAATTGTCTCAAGGAAGTCAGAAAGCAGACAAGCCAGCAGTTTTTGTTTCTCTTGCCCTAGCACCTCATGAAAAGGGGTTCTGCCTCACAACTCTTCTTTAAGGTTTTGAAGATCTTTTGGGCATCTGTGCCAATAGCAACCTCAAACTACTGGTTTAGACAGTTGGATTAAAAAAGTATTCCTCTATGTGTTTTAGCTTTCAAAAAAGTCTTCATAACCTTCCTTTTCTTTTCGGCCTCAGATACTGAATAGCTCAAACTTTAGTCTCATCCATATTGACCTTGTCTCACAAGCCCTTAACCGGGGTTAACAGAGTTTACCTGGTTAAGGGAGGTTACCAGGGTTTACGGAGTTCAGGCTTTGGTCAGCATTAACCCCCAAATCTGTTTCTTTCTGAAGTGCTGACAGTCTTTGATCATGCCCTGCACATTTAATATAGTTTCACTGACGACTTCCATTACCAGAGTTAACTGAAAACTGTTAAAAACATTAGGGGTTTTTAATTCTGTATTGCCAAGAATGAAACTGCATTCTGCCTGGTGTCTGTCTTTCTGTCACTCATTGCTTGCAGTCTCAGAAGGAAGCACTGTTTATGTTTCTTCTGTCTTTCATGTGTTCAGTTTCAAATCTGGGAAGGCTTTTAACTTTCACTTAAATGATTTTCTTAGTTCTTCTGTTGTTTACTTTTAGTATTATGTGATATTCAGCAATCAGCCAAATCTTCCAATGGCTGAAGAAATCTGTTTGGGATCTGTTTCTAGTTGACTCTGCATACTGACAAGAACTTCCTGATGTCCCAATCAGATGTTTCGTTCTAGGGCTAGGATGTGGCGTGCCAGTGAGGTGTGGATAGGTTATCCTGGTCCTTTCATGATTCTTCTGGTAGTCCACAGCTGTCATCTTCATTTGGGATGGGGGCTAAATAGAGTGTAAACCGATCAGTACTTTTCTCTCCTGCTTGTTGGTTTTGCTTATTTATTTATTTTAGTACTGAGGAGAGATTTCAGGTTGAAAACCACTGAGTTTGAAGACTGACTTTGTTGCCACAGCAGAGGCAGTGCATAGTTTCCACGTGCCATCAAGCCAGTGCATTATAATACCTACCAGCCAACTCTTGGGTGATGATGGCTGTCCTCCACCACATGTAAGCAGGCTCTAACCATCAATCTTTAGGTGGAATATTCAGTATGGTATTAGCAGTTCCTACAGTCTTACTTGGTTTGAGGCGAGTTTTGGAAAGATATTTGTGAAGATCTTTGTTCTTATTTTCATTTTATAGCACATTATTATTGTTTACCTCTGTATTTCTGTGTACTGCATATACTAGATATTGCTTTCTGTGTAAATGTTCCATCTCCTGCTGTGTTGATCCACAAGTCTTTCTGATTTTCTTTTAAATATATTTTTGTCCCTGGTGTACTGGCAAAAGCCACATGAAGTTAATCAGGTGTCCTGTTGCTGAGAGGGCCTTTGGGCCAGAAGTTTTTTCCTGGTAGTTACTCCTGGAGAAGTATTAGCTAATGATGTGATCAGGTCTTAGGGTTTATGAGTAAGGAGTGTGTACAATAAGTACAGTAAAGTTCAATAAGTCTTGCCAAATGTAGTTAATTGCTCAAATGCCAGAATACCTGTATGAAGTCAGCCATTAGAAATGGATGCCTCTTTATGCTACTAACAGTGTGTCGAGTACTTTGCTGTCTCTGGTTTTAGAAGACAACATCTTGGGAAAGTTTGTTTGCCTCTCTGCATAGTATGGACTCAAAAGCTTTAAATATTTCTCTGTATGCATGTTTCTTTGTAGATGAACTTCTTATCATAGGGTGCTATATGCTCCTTTGTTTTTGGAGTCTACTTTGCCTTCCCTTTTGATGTTTTCTATAGAGATCCGTGTTTCATTCCAGGATGGACAGATCTGTTTATAGTAACACATTATTTCAACTATTCTTAAAATAAAAATATTTAACCAGCATCATTTGGTCAGTTTCTACATGTCTAATACATAAACAGCTAACTTTTACACTGATTTTTTTTTAATTGATAAGTCTCAAAACAATTGGAGCAGAGGTAAAAATATTGCTAATTCTATTCAATATTTTGCAAAACTTAGGCAAGAAATGCAAAAGAATTGGCCTGAGGTCATTCAGCATTCTAGTGGAAGAGCCAGTGGAGCATCTCCTGAGTTTCAGTCTAGTGATTTATATGCTAGACTATATTGAGTTTCTGTAGTTGGATTCTGCAGTTCTTTTTTTAGAAAATCGCAGATCTTTCTGCAGCCAGTATTCATCATGAGTAGGTTCAAAGTAAAAGTATTATTGTATCTGCTATCAAGTAGGTTGATAACTCTATATTTGCATCATTCTTCTTGAACTGGCTGAGACCATTTTTTTTTCTGTCACACAATGGCAAGTGTCCAGTACATTGAAATAGATGCAATTACGATAGAAATTAGTGTGAGTTTTTAACCAGGCAGCTTTAATAAGTAGCGTCTGCTGAGGTTGATGGCTAAAGCAGTACTAGTTGTTCAACTTGACAACTGATGGAATCTCCTAGAAAAGTTTTAATTTGATATGTTGACTGATATATAACCATAAGCAGTCTTCAGATTGCTAGAACACCCTTCACATTTCCATTAATTAAAGGGTAGATGTCTCTCTTATTAGTCGGTGTTAAGTTTATTTCCATTTAAGATATTCTGTGTTTTGGAGAGGCCTTTAACCATTGCTAACAACCAAACGGTTAGTTGAAGTGCTGTTACCTAATGTCACCTCCAGTTTACTTGTTTTTCTGGCTATACAAGGGATCATAAAATACTCTCTCACCTTGTAGAGGTTCACTACCTACTGGTTGACTGATTGTAGAGGAACACGCATCAATTTAATGAACTTGTGTTAACATCCAGGAGAAACTGGTTCAGAGATAAAAATCAGTTGTTAATTGGCAGCATAGATTCATTTAATCTCTGAGGAAAGAGAACATCAGTAAAAAATGTCATTTTATCTGATGCTGAGGCTGCATGGGTGGCCTTCCAGTCATAAGCTTGACTGAATTTAATATTTATTCCAATGTACCTTTTAATTTCAAGTATTTTCTGGGAACTTTTTAGATATCCATTATGGAAACTTAAGATATTTGCTTCTCGCCATGCATTCTTCTCTTCTCAGCCTGAAAGGAACTTTACTGTTAATAAAAGTTGTGATTTCTTATGTAAATATAAATATGCTTTCCCCCAAAATTATGGCATATTTTGCCAAATGAAAATAGTGGGTAACATCAAACTAAGTCTTATCCCATAGCACTGTTTTAATCAGGTTTTAAAAAGTCTAGCAAATTGATCTATTTGACAATTTTGACTTGGAAAAAGAAACATAATACTAAATAGTAATGAAAGCCCAACCCAATCAACCTCACTAAAGTCATCAACCCAGTTACTGTTGATACTCATGGGTTGACAGATTCTGATTGAAGTTATAGGGTGTTGTTTTAATGACCTTATGCAAGCAGCTGGCAATTCTACACAGTTGAGGTGAGTAGTATATGTGTATTTCAGGAAGTAGGTACATGATGATATTTTAATAAAGCATAGTCAGATCTGTTAAATAACAGTGTGCACAAGCCCAAATACAGATGACAGTTCTCAAGAACTCATATTATTTCTGGAGGATACAGCATGTACAAATACCAGAATTTACTTAGAAGCAGAAGAATATCCACTGGTATTATTGGATTTATTAATTTATTTGGGTATCCACAGGTCTTATTGCATTTTGTGAGCCACAAAATGATTCTTACTCTGAAAAACCCTTTAATTTGGAAGATATCACTTTCCTGGGTTTAAAACACTGGGGTCCTAATTTCTGGCAATATTCTCTTCCCTTGGAGGCTGCTGTTGGGTTGAAATCTGTTGTTGGTGCCATACAGTCACTGCTGGGTTATCAAGTGGTACACTGGTGATTCATATCTAAATTATGTTCCTTTCTTTTTCTTTGTTATAAATCACATTTAAAATTGTAAATAAAGCGACTTCAGACTTTCTTATATGTTCCACTCCGGTTGAAGTGAAATGTCTCTTTTGGTGCCAGGACGTTGTAGAGACTTAAACTGGCATAGTTCCTCTGAAATCATCAGTCATTCCAATGTACCAGAGGTCTGGATTAGGTCTCAGTTTTCACAAATTTAACAGATTTTTTTTTAAAGTAAGGAGAAAAGAAAAGGATGACAGACACAAATGACTAAGAAAAGTAAAATAGCAGCTAATTTGATCAAAAGCATATATGCCAATAAAGCCAAGTACAACTGTCAAAGGAAATAAACAAAACAAAGCAAGAATTCTATAATTTGACATGTTGGCTTGACAGATAGTACTTTTTGGACCAGCACTTGTGCTGGTGTAAAGTGGTATAAGCATATAAATGCCAGTGGAGATTTGCTGATTGTACCTACTGAGAATCTGGCCCCTGTTATTTAAAATAAGGATTGTATCAGATGTTCCTCTGTTCATTCAAAAAGCATTTCACTTCTGAATTAAAAGGCTCTCAAGGTGTTTTCATAAAATCATGCTGGCCATAGCACAAGGTTCCTATTTAATCAAGGCATCTTTGAATTGTGAAACTTTTCCTACTTGAATTTCTAACATAATTTTCTACGGTTATTTTCTAAGTGCCAGCCATAAAAAAATTCTGTTTGTTCTCTCTTTTGGGTCAGTCACCACTTGGGTGTTTATGAAAGGATTGATGTATATACTGTCCAAAAGGATTTGGTAGGGGGTATATTTGAATCACAAAAGTGATTATGTTATTTTACTTAGGAAAAAGTCTTTTTTGTACCCCTTTCCATATAAAAAAAAAGATAAAATCCTATGTAAATAGTAAGTGTTTTCCCTGTAATGAATGTTCCTTTCATTCTGCATTTCTGTATAATATTGGAAATTGTGTTTTTATTAGAAGAGGTACTGGATGGAAGCCAACAATTTTTTCTTTTAACTTGATATTTTGGGCTCTGATCTTTGTTAAAACTACAATGGCATGTATCTAGTACAGTCAGAGGTCATTTCTATAGCTACTACCATTTCCTATCATTTCTGGGGAATGTTTGTTTTCAAAACAAAGAATTGGGTTAAAGCTTAAGTATCATATTTCAGAACATATTTCAAACTGAAATTAAGAATGCTAAAACCTTTCCTTTAAAGGTCAGATGATATTTATTATTATTATAAAAATGATCTGTGATTTATGAATTTAACTTCTCGTAAACCTCCTTTGTAACAGAATATGCAGTCAGAAGCTTAACATTACATTGTTTTCCTTTGACAACGTATCCACGAGACCACTGCAGCTGTTCCTTTACTCACAATAGCAGATTAATTAACACAATCATATGCTGTTGGCTCCTACTCAATGAGTAGGTCTGCAGTGGGATAGATAGGTAAATCCTTTAAATGTGTATGAGATAAAGAATATACTATAGTAGTTTCATAACTAGCCAGTTTTGCTTCTGACTAGTCAGCCCTATCAGCAATGGTTCACTGACTACAGAAGCTGTGAGCTTACATTTCAAAGGCAGCCACACCTATTACAGAGCAATAATGCCTGAATCATTGCAAAACTCAAATATGTAAAAGCACAGGCACACTCAGAATTCACCATATTTGCTAAAATAACAGGCAATCTGCTTCAAGCATTTTGAGTTTACAGAGTAACCAGGAAAAAAAAAGAAGGGACATTTTTGTTGGCTGCTTCATTTAAAAAAAAAAAAAAAGTTCAATCATTGCTTTCCTTTAATATCTTAATCTGGTCATTATTCACTTTTTACCCACTGTGTATTAGAAATACTTGTAAGCAGCGGCCATGGAATCAGTTTTAAGCACCAAAAGAATTTTTCATCCATTTCTCTGTGTGTTCTAATGAACATGTGAGCAGCTAAATCTCCTTTTCCTAAACAAACAACCATCAGCACCATGTAAGTATTTATTTGGCAACTTTAGCTGACATTTTAGTGCATGCTAAAACCTTTGTTACCAGTAATATAGCTCCTTTTTTTTATTTTTCGTTTTATTTTTTTGTTTGTTTGGTTTTGTTTGGTTTTTTTGTTGTTGTTGTTTTTTGTTTGGTTTGCATTAAGTTTTTTTAACTTTAAAGAGAAATAACCTTTTGGGGAAAGAGGTAAGCATCACATTTAAGAAAATTTCCTTCACGCTTTCCACTACAATCCATGAGAAAAAATAATTGTATGCTTTGTTACATCGTTTACACACAAACTGAGAGCACAGCAAACTACTACATTGAAATTGTCTCATTTAGGGGACAAAGAAAACTCATTGTGAGGCCTCTTTTCTGGAAAAAAAGAAAAAGCTAAACCACTTGCTAGTTTAAATCACTGAAGTCCTTTTTGGTCCATTTTTTACTGCAGTTGTGGTTATGTCCTTTTACATATTCTATGAGTTTTATGTAATGGTATAAATATGCATTTTGATCATAATAAAACATAAAAAGTAGAGAACATGACTGATTTTGAATGGAGGGCTTTGCTTGCACAGGAACAGCAGCATTAGACTTACAGATGGGAGAAAACCAAGTTTGGAATCTTTTTGTGCAATACAGTTGTTGAAAAATAAACACTTTAATAGCACCCAGCTTTATACCTGAGAATTCTTCTGAGTACCCAAAGCTACTATTTTTAAGAGGAAGAAACAGAGCTGGTGAGCTGACTCCAGTTCACTCAAAGATGAAAGCAGGCAGATTTTTGGGGAGACAAGGTGGATAGAAAATTTCCTTAACTTCTCCTGAGTGCTTCTGCTCCTTGCTCTGAGAGCAGAATATGCTCTCCGGTCCTTCAGGTATAGTTTCTCTGACAAAAATAACTGGAAAGAGAAGCTTCTGCTGCCTTCAGCCTTCTCATTTCCCAGGACTGACGTACTTGCACCGGGCAGCAGGGTCATGCCCTGCAGACTTTCTCCCTCAGGCTGGCTCAGGAGCCCCATGAGGAGATGGGGGTCCAGCAAATGGGTGAGGGGGTCCCAGGGCAGTGTGAGAGATCACACTGACAGCTGACAGCATCAGTGTGTGTGCTATGAGTGCTCGGTACCAGCGATACTGAATTTAATTCATCAAGGCATCTGGATGATGTGTAACTTCAAGATGTAGTAGTGTTACCCTACAAAAGCCAGGGGATTATCTTATTATTTAAATAGGAAGGGGAGATTCAAGAATTTTAGTGGAGAGTATTACTCAACAGATGAGTATTACTCAGCCTTATTAATTGTATGTTTATAATATATTTCCCACTATATATATATATTATTAGAGTCATTGTACAGATGAGCAGCTGAAATCAAAGGAACTAAGAAAATCTTATTTTCAGTTGAAAAAGCAGTAGCTGCCAGTATTGAGTTCTTCTGAAAAATCCCTTGCTTTTAACCATCCTGCCTAAAGTTACAGTCACTGCACTGTTGGATCTAGAACAAATATCTTGATTCTTGACTTAAAACCCAAAAGGCACAATCTTATATGGTGTCAGTGCTGGGAACTCTGCTCAGATGTGCTATGATTTACAGACTGGATTCCAGTTCTCTCTGGATTGCTCCAGTGCTATGAGACTCAGGTGCTACAGGAGGGTTTTTTTTGAGCAGTCTAAGAAACATGTTTGGCCACTTGTCAGACTAAAGACCATGCCCTGCTTTTCTCAGAAGGAGAATTTTCCATAATTTACTTTGTGTAATTACATTCTTTAAGCCTAAATTGTCCATGCAGTTTCAATTTGATACCATTTTTCTTACTCTGTTTTCTGACTCTGTTGTTTCAGATCCTTTCAAATAATTGTTGCTTTCTGTCCCTGTGACAGGTGAAGAGGTGCCTGTGTAAACATACCTGCTGCAACCTCTGTTGGACTTTCCATTCTATTAAGATAAAAGTGTTTAAATTTATATGAAAATAGTAAGCTCTTAGTGAAATTTATCTGAAGACAGACTCAAAAGCTCTCCATCTTCTGTCATCCCAACTCAAATTTAGGATCTGAAAATCTTTCCTCCTTTGGTAGATTGTACTTGTCCTAGCTGGTAGTTTCTATGTTTTAAAGCTCTCTCTGAATTTATGTTAAGGATTCCTGTTTTCCAGGACTTACAGTGAAATAGTTGGAAATGTCTTTTCCCGTTCTGTGATGCAACAGCAACGTTTGTGGGGCTCTGATTAAACAGTGCAGAAGACCCACTGCCAATGGATGGAACTTCCCACCACTGGGAATTGCTGCAATAAAGTTTCCTTGAGAAGTTTTTGAGAATAAAGAGGCGCTTGATAAAAGCAAGAAAATGGAAAGCTTAAAAAACAAGGTCGTAGAGAGGCCCATCAGTTTGTACCTGCACAACAGCCTGTGAATAAGGATTTTATTTTTCATTTTAGATGTTCATTTTTGTCAAGTCCACTCTGCAATTATAAATATTTAATTCAGTGTAACTTTGCAAGTGTCTTGCAATGTGCATTCCTTATAACAGTCTCTATATGGAGTGACACAGTAGTATTGATTTGTGTGATAGCTTCTACCTGTGACGTTTGTCCTTTAGTCTGTCAGGTCATATGTGCTGAAGTGAGTTAAACATATAGCTTTAAATATTTAGGTTTACTTTACTTCAGGGTTGCTGTTGATGTGATGGGGCTGGGATAGGATTGGGAATAAAATAAAATGAGCTTCTTTTTTTCCACAAACTTTTCTGTAAGCCCAGGTAAGTAATGTTGTCTTTATGTAGTCTTCATAGTTTCTGCCATTCTAAAATACAGATGGGCTTTCTTTGTTGCATGCACTGAGATCTGTGGATAAACATCTGTGCACAAAAGCTAAATGGTGGCAGTGCCGTGGTCTGTGGTGTGCTGGGCTCGGGGAAGCTGAGCTGAGCCCCACCCCTCTGGTTTTTAATATTTAAACAGATAGTTGGTGATTTCCATTTCAAACTGCACCCAAATAGTATTCTCTGAGTTTGTAGCAGACGAATTAGTTCTCACTTTATCACTAGTTATCAAAACTTCAATTCATACTGGGGATAATGGAAGTTTTGTACAGGTTTTTTTTCCCTCGTGGATAGTCATCAGAAGACTTGAGTATGGAAACCTTTCAGGTTTCCTTTTGGCCTTTGGATAAGGAGAGTTAAGCTTTTTTAATTTTACTGACCTAAAATATTTCTAATGTACTATCCTTTAAAATTGAGGGGGCTTTATTTAATTATGAATTAGAGGATTTGGTCAAAAATATCTTTGCACCCAATTATTCAAAAGCCCAGAAATACCACTAAAATAAACATGGTATTATCTGTACTTATCAAATTGTCTGTTTTATTCAGCTACTAACTGTATACTCTGGCACTGAAAGGTGTGTCACACAAACCCATATTTCTTCAGAAATGTATGGTTAGGAGTTTTTAAAATGTGACTGTCAGGGGTTAAGTCATCAGTGGCATCATGGTTAAATTCCCACAAAAAAAATGATTAGCCTCTGACATTGACCTTTATAATAAACTTGCTTTTTATCACAACATTTGTAAGGTGCAGGACAGACTTGTGTTCGTTTACAGGTCTGTCCTTCACCACGATAGCACGGTGCTGGCCACGGCAGAATTACTTCCCAGGTACATTGAGTTCCATGCTTCCCTGTTTGCTATAATGGATATCTTGAAAAGTAAACAAATAATTTATTTCCTTAACGTTATTTTTTTCCCTAAAAATAAATATTGAATTCGTTTCCTAAAAAGAAAAAGAAAAAAATCTTAAACCAAACAACACTATTAAATATGAGGTGAGTGTAGACTGGGAATACTTGTTTTGAGTTTAGCTTCAGTAATTGAACTTGAGGTTTGTTGCTTGCTCTGCTCCTGAAAAAGAATTTGTACCTGAAAAACATTTCTGCTTTTTCAGGTTATGTTAACTGTTTTGGTATTAGTTAAGTTTTGATATAAGCTGTTACTTCTTGCAAATTCTGCTGTGTTTATGTCCTTAGTTCATCATAGCTGTAATGGCATTATTGCTATAAAATATACTAGAGAATTGCAGTAAAAATTACTGAAACATATTCTACCTTTAAAATTGGATGAGACTTCTATTGACATCAGCATCAAAAGGCCAAACTGAGAAGATATCATTACTGACACAGTGGAACATTTTGCCTTTGTTCATAGTGAGTTATTAGTGAGGCATGCCTTGTACATGTTTCCCCAAAGAGTCCAAAATTTCCACATGTTACTTCCATTCCCAGCTTCTGTGTTCTGAAAACCCCACTGTGTTTAACCCAGGGACTCTTTCACAACTCATGAAGCACATAAGTTTCCCAAAACCAAATCCTGGTTTCGCTGAGCTCTAAGCAAAAATGCAGCTCAAACAACACACTGGGCTGTGACTGGACCATGAAAAGCACCACCCAGTTCTCAGTGTTAAGAGATGGAAAACTTTGTTCCCCTCCTGTTCTGGTACCATGCTGAGAAATGGGCTGAGTTTCTGAGCTTGGACAGCTTTGAAATGAGGAGCTGGTGGGAATGAGATAGTGATTGTGAAGTACTAGAAGGATTTTCTGTGTCTGGTGGCCCAGGTTGCAAACAAGCTGTGCCTCATGCTTTTCCTGAACGTGTCTGCAAGAAGTCAAAAGAACTGATCTGGCAATTAATCTGAGGCTTGTTGATGGAGGTCAGGGCTGTAGGGTTTCAGCATCAGCAATGATTTTTACTTCAACAAAGTTTTTGTTGCAACTTAAGTACTACTTAAATACATAGTTTTTTTCCTTAGTATGTTTGTTAATAGGTTGGTTTATATTTGAAATGCTGAGAAATACTTCTTTGTTGGAAGTAGGTGTTTTTGTGGAGTGAGATAGATGACATGAAATAATGCTGATTTTTCCCCCATTCAGAGTATGTTCCTAAGGTTGCAGGGAGTGTAAAACTCGTAAGGGATATATAATGAAAATTATCAAAGTGGCAGTTAGCTGGATGAATGCAGTGGAATCGTTTTTTGCTAGATGTTTTGGCATTCTTGTGCAAGTATTTCCACATCGGTAACAAACAGGAAATTGTTTGATGTAGGCCATGGAAATGGGATGTTTGCATCCAACAGTCCTGCAGAAAGCCACAGTGAAGAGCAGTGCAGAACTGAGGCTGCATGTGCTATACTGCATGGTGGTGTACAGTGCATACTCCAGGAGAGTTTTGTTCAGGTGTCTTAATGGGCTTTGACAGGTTGTTTGTAGCTTAATTTACAAATGAATTTGATTAAAGAGCTCAATGAAAGAGTTTATATTCAAGCCCGGATTTGAAGTTGTGGTCTACTAAAGTGAAATGGAGGCTCCCAAATTAACACCTCAGGAAATATTTGATTATCTTCATAGTTTGGGATTGTTTTCCGCCCAGATAGTCTGTGAAGTACAAATGAATAAGCTACCCCTTTTGCCACCATTATCAATGACAAGGTTTTTATTTTACTATAATATTACAGACATCATCATAAGCTGAAGTGTCTTGTGCTGAGTTGTACACAGGTCCAATTCAGTTATAGCTGGGGGAGGAAAAACTGTCTTTGTTCTTTCTGTTCCAATTTCTAACCCCCAAAAAGCCTCTTCAGGTCACAGGCTATGAAGGAGCCATGGAGGGAGGAACAAGGCCACAGTCATGTGAAGCCAGTGCCAG
>VZRE01002443.1:446752-489252 GCA_013396775.1 Cephalopterus ornatus | reverse complement strand
TCTGTTATTCAGCCACCTCCCTAGTGCACGCTGTCTCGGTGGGAAAGGTTGGTTTGCCATCGCTCCCTCAAATGACCAGGGCAAACAAAAGTCCCTGATAATGCCAGAGGTGATGGGTTTGCCTGTGATGTTGACACTCCGCTACTACTAACTGATTTTATGTTGCTGGTTGTCTGCCATCAGGAGACTCTCAGATGTTTAAACATCTGATGGCTAGCAACTCCTGCACCATAGAGGAAAAACAAAGAAAGGTCTGGATGCGTACCACCTCTATAATTCTGCTTTGACTGTAGTCTTATGATGCATATTTTCCTGGGAAAATTTTCAATAATGCTTACTTATGTAAAGCATATGTCTCAGACAGAAACCTTGCAAAGCATTATCAGAATAAATATAAATGTGTGGAGAATTACTATGTTTGGTTTTATTTATTGTAATAGCTGTGGTTAAAATGTAGATCATACTGCTGTTTTGGATCACAGTCTTAATTCCAAAAATTGTATGATCATAGATGGATTACATATGCATCTTTTCAAATAGATGGCAGAATATATTTCTGTGCTGTTTTTCCCTAAAGAAAAATTGAAAGATAAGAGGCAGGAGTTTCAAGTAACATTGCAACATTTAGTTGTCAAACCATGAATGGAAATTGCCATCATAGGGACTGTGTGTTTACTCTTCTACTTCAAAAACCTGTGTGAAAATGTATCCAAGAAGAAAGGAATTTCTTAAAAAAAAAAAAATCAAATAATATCTTAGTAGATGAGCAGTGATTCAACATAACTAAAACAAATATTAATTGAAAAGAACCCTAGAATACAGGGAGGAAGTGAGTTGCTGTTTGGTGAACAGCACTCGCTGGAGCAGTGCTGCAGGTGATGGACTATCCAGCAATTCTTTCCTGGAATGCAATTCCACTGATCTGCGACACTCATCAGTGTCCTGTCTGGTATCTGAGCTGCCTTTCTGAAGTTGCATCTTTCCATCATTGTTTATTTTAAATACACAGCGCTACTCTCCTGCAGTTTTATGATGAAAGAATGACAACAGTAGGGAGTTACTGACTGTTAAGCAGTGACAGGATTTGTTTGTCCACCCTTGATTATAATATTTCAGCATGTATCAGCAAGCTCCACTGCCCAACAGTCAACAGGATCCCTTTTTTTGAAACAAATACTTACAACCCTCATGACTGGGCCTGTATCTGTAGTGAGATATCACGGATTTTGTAGCCAGAAAAGAATCAGTACCAGTGAAATTGTTGAAATTATTTAACTTTCATTTGACCAGTTTATGCTGCCATTCACCTTTTCTCAACCCCATACATGACTTTGATAGGTTGGCCGGTCCCACTGTAGACAGCTTTCAAATGGAATCGCTTGCAAGCCAGTTTGTTATGTACCAAATTCTGAGTGGGCTTGCCAGGCTATTGGAGTGGCTCCCACTAGTACCATCCTGAAAAGGCATGGAAACATGTGTCTCCACAAATGCAGGAGCCTGCATTCTCAGAGTTTAAATTAGTCTGTTCTCTGAGATGGTTCTTACTGCATAGTGTCTCAATGTAAGCTAGTAATCGGCCAAAATTAGAATCTGAAGACTCTCTGACTTGCAGGGGAGGAGTTTGGGTCTAAACAATCTCTACAGTTATCCTGATGCATTTGTTCATATTTTGTCATATTTAGGGATGCATTTTGTATGTATAATTCATAGGTTGTTTTGTCACAGCAGAGCGAGATGTTGAAAGTTTCCTATCTGTACAAGATGTTTATCTGGTCTGGTTTTATCCCATATAGTGCAGATAATTTTACTACTGTTCAGAATAGTGAAAATTTGTAGAAAACCTGGTCTTCTTCCATATGACGTGTAATTATTCAATATGTACTTGTGAAACTTCGGTCTGTTCTAAATGTGGCTCGTGTCTGTCATCCAGTGGCTCTAAGATGCGTTTTAAATAAGTATGTATGTTCACTTTAAAAGATGTGTTATTGCCAAGTCATTTTCTATAAAGGCAGTGTTACTTTGTGAGGGTTAGGTTTCCCCTATTCTCCTTCCAGTAAAGATCTTCTTTCCTGAGTATCTGACCCGTCTGAGATAAGGTTTCCTTTTGTCAGCATTTAATGCCACGTGACCATTATCAAGCTGGTAATTTCATGTTGGTGGATGTTGTCTGATGGTTACAGAGTGGTCATTCCTTCAGAAGCTGCTGATCAGAAAGGATGCAAAACTGGTAAAGCCATTCACAGTGATGGGAACCAGCTACTCAGAAGAGCAGAGGCCTAAAGGTTGTGCCTTGTTAGGAAGGCAATTAGGTACCTGCTGCTGCTTTGGGAAGTGTGGGGGAATGGGTATGTCTCCAGGAATCTGAAATAAGGAGGATTCACCACAGCATCACTTTTTACACGCTGTCCGTCCTAAGATTCAAAAAATTCTTTGAAACACTGTGGTACAGAAGGCTAAGTGTAAGAGTTGACTCCATTAGTGCTTTGTTTTCATATCCTTAGCTGTTTACTGCTAAGAGTTTCTTTTTACAGAAACTGAGCCTGTGAATTCATGTTTGAGGTAGTGCTATATGCTTTTAACTGTCTTCCAGAGGAAAAGTCAGACCCAAACACACTCGACTGATCCCAAGTATTTGTATGCATTTGCTATAGTGTGTTACAAATTCAGTCCTGGGATGGATTTCTTTGCCTCATTGTCTGCAGATTTTTGCAGCCAGATGTGTTTCCTGTACCTCACTATACACTTACTGATATATGGGACCATAATTCAGATGATGATCTGAATATTTCCAGAATGTTTTACAGCATTTCTGTTTTCCAAGATGGTCGATAGTTTCAGCCTGGCCCTCACAGGCATGGCAGAGGAGCTCGTGAGAACATTTTGGCTGAATTTCTGATGATGTTCATGAGGTAGAGGAGCAGCAGCTGCTGTACTGGTAACAGAAAGAGAGAAAGACTAATTCCAGGGCAAGGCAGCTTTCAAAGGCAAGTGAGCATCATGTGACTGTATGTGTATAATTTAAAAGAAAAAGAAAAAAGCTAGAACTTCAGCACAGCCTGTCTCTCCAGTATATGAGAAGTGAAGCAAATGAATATGGCCTTGAATACACTTTTTAATTTTTCAACACTGTATTTTGCCAACTTTAGTTCACTCTGTTGACTGTTCAGTCAGACCGTTTTTAAATTAAAAAGGAATACATGGTTGAATTATTTATTAAACAAAAGGTGCTTCTGTGCATGCAGACTACCTGGGTTTTGAATTTCTTTTGGTGTTGGAGTTTGAAGAAAGTGCATTGCTAATAAGTTAAGAGAATGAACAACCCTCCTTCTTCTAAAATAAGTCTCTCTCTGTCTCTGAGGCAGACAGTAAGCTAACTTGTGTCTGTCCAGCCAGAGAAGAATGTCTGATTTCATTCGAATGTCTGATCTTCATTCGAATGTCTAATTTTGACCTTAGTATGAAGTTTTTTTCTCAGTTTTCTAGACTTCATAGAGACAAAAAGTTATTAATTTCTGGTAGAGAAATGTATTTGCAAATCAAGCAAGCCTGGATTATCTCCTAATTTTATAGATGCTCCTGATGGGTTAAAATATGTATTAACTGGTGGATTAATGTGGCGGAACTGTAAATAAGTAGAAGGAGGCTTGCAAAAACTTTGCATCGCATTACCATCAACTTGTATGTCCCTGGAGGTTACCAGTTCATCCTGGGGTGATACGTACCTTGTACAGTGACCTTTGCTCTGCTCAGTCCCTGTTACAGCCTCTGTGTTGGTGTTTGACTGGTGCACAGTGTTTCTTGTTGTATTGTTAGCTTCTGAGTGCCTGATCTTTTCTTGTCCACTTCCCCAGAAGTAAAGAATCACTAACTTTGGACTAGATTGTCTGGACCTCAAATTCCTTTGACTGACAGGGAAACACTGTCGTACTGGGAAACTCGGAGGGGTCTTCCATCAGCTGGGGAGCTGTGGTCTTCATAGCTTGCTTAAAAGTTAGTGGGCTCTTTTACCTGGTATTGAAAAAGGAATGAATTCATTGAATCTGAGGGAACATCAGCCGAAGAGGTTGATATTTCTCATCACTGATGTGGGACTTGATAACTGTGCAGGATCATAGTGATCTGAGAAGTGTGATGCGCTCAACAGGCCGGCCACGGCAGCAAAGAGGCTCTAGAGGGAGGTTGATGAGACCTGCCGGGGCTCTGAAGAGCTCCCAGTCGCACCACTGTGTGTGGGAGGCTGGTTGTGAGCCTGGAGGTTTTCTGTGGAAGGAAAGCAGTGAGCAGTAGCGAGTGGCTGGGCACACCCTGGCTTTGATAGCTACAGATGGAGACCTAAAAGATTGCAGGGCCACAGTCCAACACCAGCACATGTAAAATAAGGCTCAGGATTTAGATAACTCTGTTCCAACATACTGACGTGCATGGCCACAGTCCAACTCCAACACATGCAAAATTAGTTTCAGGATCATTCCAGCATACTGAAGCCTATGCCTAAACCAGTTATTGCCACAAGCTCAGCTAAATCAGAGGAGAACATTCAAAATAGTATTTTTCTCTTTTTTTCTTTTTCTTTTTCTTTTTTTTTAACCAGGACAGATCAGATAAAAAAAAAAATTATATTTTCTTAGTGGAAAAGGAAAACCGAATTATTGATATATCAGCTCCTTAAGCAGCATTTCATATCTTTATAGCCCAAAAATAACATGTTACAGTATCAATGTACTTTAAGGCTATTTTACAAGACATGGATATGAGTTGACCTAGTAATGTACTTTTTGAGATTCATCATTAGTATAAAACAATTAATGACCCCCTTCAGAAAATACAATGTTTTCAGTATGCCCACAATACACTGTTAAATCAATGAGGAAAAAACCCATACTGAACAGTTAAGGGATCCCTTCTCAAGATTCAAAGTAATGAATTTAATCAATATTTTTCTGTTATACCAAAAATCATATAATTAACATATTTTATTTATAAAAAAGAGTGCTGGTAAAATAGGGTCAGCAGTTCAGAATTGCTTGTAAGTATTTCTTCAAATATAGCTCATTTTTTGTCAAATGGGTAAAGAAGTTGGAAGTTATACTCAGGTGGCATGTACCAAAGAAGTTAATGGGAGAAAAATTGTTTACAGAAGTATTGGTATTAGCTCAAAGTGGTCATTTAGTTTAAAGGCAGCACTGGAAAGTTAAAAGTAAGAAAATACAGTTACTGGAAAAGTCTATCATAGTCCAAAAGTTGTAACACACCCCATGACATTATTCACTCTTTAGAGACTCTGTCAGCACCTCTGTAATCAGTAAGCTCTAAATGGAATGACAATCTTTAATTCTTTCTCATTTTGTTGAGGGGAAAATTAGTAATTTAGCTACCTGTACAGATGCTTTTAGGTGACTGATTCTTTTGTTGGTTTCTTTCTTACCGGTGTCTACAGAGAGATGTTCCTGTGACATTTTAAATAATTTACATTTTTCTTTATTAGAATGAGTTTTTATAAAATCTGATGATCTGCTACTGGCACTTCTGTGCTGATTTTGCCACCCTGTGACAAGATAATAATAATGAAAAGGGGTTTTCTTAAACAATGGTATGCAAGAACTTATCCAGTGATACCTGATGGCCTGAGAGCGACTCAGAATGTTGGCGGGTCTGTGGTTCTGACTTGAAAAAGAATGATTTGTTTGGTGTTTGGATTTGTTTAAACCCAGCAACTCAGAGTGAAACTTGTCTAGTGTAATTACTAAATATTTCCGTACAAGTACTCAAAAGATTTTAAAAGATATTAATGGATTTTGAAAACTGTATGGAGGTGGGTGTTAATTTGTGCCTTTTAGAGTCTCACAGACTGCATTATTGGGCATATGAGAAGAACCTGAAGAAAGTAAGTTCAATAACACTTTCCTGCACCCAGATTAATCATCTTTCCTACAGTTTACTGACACCTGGATTTTCTTCTTAGTGTAGCCCGTACACTGTACCAAATGGTTCTGTTTGTCCCATGTGTGTGTTAGGAACAAGATAGAGGTCATAATGAAGCACATCTTACCCGTTGGTTTATAGGTATGTTGAGACTCTAACATGTGGAAGAAACAGGGTAAGTATGGAAACAAGAAGAAGGCAATATATTCATTCACAGAAGTCCAGTTAATGGTTTTTTTAGTTGATTAGCTAGCAACTTCATTTTCTCCCTCATGAAATTGCCTCCACAGATCCTTACTTCTGGAGCTTAATCAGCAGTAGCAATCCATCCCAGGAGTGGGAGATCAGGAGTACTTAATTAAAGAGGGACTGTAAGGCAACTCTCCCGAATTGGATATCTGATCTGGCCTTGGCATCAGGAGAGCAATGCTAGGTAAAAGTGTTTATCAAGCTCCATGTAGCCACTCTGCAAATCTCAGAGATGGGAATATGATGCAGACAGCCTGTAGAAGCTGCTATAACCTGAGTAGTATGGGTTTTAAGGCCATCTGGTACCTGAACACCTGCCTACAAATAACACATACAAATCCAAAAGATGGTCCAGTTGGATAACCTCTGCGCTTAGATTCCCCACTGGAATTTTCTCCAAAAGCAGTAAACAATCTGTACGAAGTTTGGAAAGTCATTGTCCTCTCTGGTCAGTAATCAAGTGCCCATTTCAAATTTTTGTGGCAGGATCAAAGCTCAGACAGGTGAGTCAAGGGCTTGGGTAAGAAAACTGTTGAGATATGAGACTCACAGACTCCTTTTGGCACAAACATTTGGTAAAACAGCAGAATATGCTAAGCTTTTTAAGGAAGGGAGGGCAAAAACATGGAAAGTATGTTGTGTGGAGGGTTTGAGAGCTAACATTGCCACCAGAATTATAAACAGACACCAAAGTAAATTTTGAGGATAGATGGCAAAGAACATTGGCAAAATACCAAGGAAAGATCCATGAGTATATATTTAAGCACAATCTTTCTGATACAAAAGGTATCAGCTTTGCTTGTGAAGATACACATTCTGGACTGAGAAGTACAATAATGTGTTCTGGCAGCTCAGATGTGCTCTTCTGAAGAAAGCAAGAACTAGCACAAGCTAGATAAAATGACATTCTGATAAGAGGCCAAGTACATCGAGTTCTGAAGCATCCACTTTTCCTGTGGAAAGGTTGTACTAATCTAGTGCAATTTCATGAAACTCATCTGGCAAACTTGGTGATTTGGGGTCTAAAATGCTTTGACATATATAGTCAAATTAAGGAAGTGTGATCTCAAAGCCATGATTTTGGAGTGGTAGATCTGAAAAGCCAGTGAAGGAGTTGGGTGGCAGAAGTCCTGCGTATGAAGAACCTAGGAAAGAAGATTTTTCATCCTGCAGTTTTGAAACAAACTAGCAAAAATGGTGTTAGAGGGAACAACGTAGTGATCCATGGTCATTTGCTGCAAGCTCAGCTCTCATTATGTAGCTGGAGGTTCCAGGATCTAGTAGTGATACCATTGAACTGAAGACTGTTTAAAACCAAAACAATCACTCTCATGGCTATGCTCGGTGAATTTCTGATGTTTATTGAATTCACTGCAGGACTGTGCACAGGTCTGACTGCATAGACCTATACCTTTTAGTTATACAATTTGTACATGTGCATGTGGTTTTAGAATGGCCTTGAAAGTCACGAGCACTGGAAGAGGGTGAGGAAGTTTGACATGCCTGCATCTGCATATATAAGAAACCAAAAGTCTGCAGCACTCCTTTCAGTTTCATTTCAATTCAATTTTACCAAAACTTATATTTTCCTAATAGGGTAAGGCCCTGACTCAAATCTAAGTGTTGAAGTTACACTGAGTTCAGTAGGGCTGGAGAGGTACACAGCAGTGAGATTAAAGTTTAAAGCCTACTTTCTTCTCATGCTGAGCTAAGAATATGTGTGATGGTTTGCAGGATAATGATATTTAACTGCAATCTTCTTGGGGCATGAACAGCATTCCATTGATTTTCTACAACTGAACTTGGTATTGCTGATTAATAAAACAATAAATACAGAAAATGAACTATTTTGTGTTTTATTAACAATTTGCATTTCATATAGTATTTCATTTTAAATAAGTATAAAATCACACAATCGAATGGTAAGATGTAATTGCTGATCATGTATCTCTTTGTTCCAGACACTTTTATAAAAGTGTATGTATTATGTATGATGTGACCTTCAAATGTCATGAATGCGTTGTGCAATAAACTGTCAATATTTGTGGGTATAAGGTACTAGATGACTTTTACAATAATTGGAACAGCTTTATTAAAAGCTTGGATCACTCAGCTGGTTAAAGAGAAAGACACAAGCCAATGTTCATCTGGGAGTTTCCTTCTGCCAACTGTTAAATGAAAGATATTGCAAGGTACTTAAGATGTCTTCTTAAAAAAAAAAATATACAGTTAAAATGTCTCATACAAAAAATATTCTCTCAAAAATATTTTTTTTAACATGCTTAATTTTCAGTCAAAACTGAGCTCTGTCAGTTAATGACAAGTAACCAACCCTGTTTTTTAAGTTCTAAATCTGATTTTCTATGTCTTTTGGTCACATGATTCTTCAAAGAAATGAGGCAGTTAAAATGATGTACTCTGAAATTGTGTTTGAACTTTGATTATCTTTAAAGGTTTTAAATTTTTAGAGCAATTTGAAAAGTAAGACAATTTGAAAAGCTAAGAACTCCAAGACAAAAACTTGGTAGGGAAGTCGATTGAAATGAAAAAAAGAGGATAAGAAATGTTTTGTGCTGAACCAAAGTTTAATTTTGGTTAAATGTCTATGAATATCTCTACCCTGTATATCTAGCCTCTTGCATGCATCTCAGAATATGTACCACAGTGAAAAGCATTAAGATATAACCAACACTGTGTACATACAGTATTGGCATGCAAAGTGTTCTGAACCCTTGGGGTGTGAAAACCACCAGTCTTCAGGTGTGTCATTTATGGGCTTCAGGTGTGTGTGCAGCCCCCAAGTCACCAGCCTAACAGTTACTAAGAAATTACTTAGAATATTTTGCCTCTCTTCCAGTTGTGCTTGGAATAACACCCAGCTACTCCCCTGCAGCCCAGGGTATTGGCTGTGACTGGCATTCACCCACTTCTACATGTTGCAAGACTTCCCTCATGTAAATGGCTCCGGGCATTTTACTTCAGTTTAATTTAGACTGTAATTTAAATTTAACTCTGCCATTGCATCAACTGTTAGCAGAGTCAAGGCAGTTTGTGCCCGTTGTTTGTCTGTGTGGTTCAGAGGGCTAAGGGGGAATTCTTGTGTCAGGAGTGGTATCTTTTTATTTACCAGTGTAACCTTTGTATAATCTTTATTTCTAATAATACAAACAATGTGAATGCTGCTTTCTCACTGGTAGGCCTCCTTTCCAATTCTCTTCTAAAATAGCTCTCTGTTTAAACAAATTCTCTGCCAATCCATAGTAAGAGTTTAAGATTCCCATATATGGTCATTATAAAACCTAAATCCTTGATGAAACAATAGAGACAGCAAGTTGTTCCTGACCTAAGACATTAGTAACTCTTTCCGGAGGCCTAAAATACAACTGTATTATTTAGTAATATTAGAAGCTTTCATTTTAAGCCGTGAACTTCACTAGCAAAGAAGTATAGTGACATCTGCTAATAGGGTCCTAATTTCAAATTATGAGCACAGGGCCAGATTCTTTTCTCATTTACATTGAACAATACTAATTGAAGCTGCTTCAGGTAGCTAGAAAAATATGATTAATTATATCCCTAATTATATTCCTATTTTCCACTATTTTCAGTATTATTAAAGCTTTCTCTAAGGAGTAGGCAAGAAAGGTAACGCGTGTTTTCCCAAAAACTTTGCATATCCTGTGCTGCTTCCCAGGGATGGAAGTGGTTGAGTACAGGCATACTTGCACAAAGGTGACAGCAGTGACAGGATTAACACTCTGAATATCTTCTAACTCCCTTCTTGACATTAGATTTCCTGCCACAAGATGGGCTAATCTGGGTGGTTTACAGGTCATCAAAAAATAGCTGTGGTCACTACCACTTCTTGTTGCACCATATTTCATTAACTTTTACAGGCAGTTCTGAAGAACTACAAATATTTTGAATTTCAGAAATATATGAAGACCTGGGATTATGTGCTGCTTTAAAGGCTTCTGGCCACATTTTCAAAGGGTTCTTTAATAGTGTCGAAAATTGTGCAAGAGCAAACACATACTTGTAAGTCTGATTACCTATTTTGTGAGTTGATTACCTTTTCCATGTGATTGCCTGTTTTTGGCTAATTTGGCAAACCCTGTGTCGACAAATTCCAACTGACTTCACTGATGATTTAGTCTGCATGAGGACTGCAATTTAGCTCCTTTGAACATGAAAGCACCTCTTTGTGAATTTCTGCACTTTCGCATACACACAGCAAATAAATGCTCTGGTAAAATTTGTGGGACACGTATGTAGATGTTCCTTTCAAAATTTGGCTGCTAACATGACTGAAGTCAGTGCTGCTGCCTAACCAGGTGAAAACAGGTTTATTTTTGCAAAAGCAATCCATTCTTTTCTGATCATTTTTATAGACTCATCCCAGACAGGTGGACCAGTCGTACAGAATATATATGGAAATATCAAAGAATTTGTTTTCTTTTGCTCTTCATATATCTGCCTAGATAGCCTGTGCTTTGAGTACACAGATTCACTGTCCACCTAAGTTTGTCTTCTGTTTTCTAGCAAAATCCACTGAAGCTGGCATTTTGCCTCTGTGACATCTGTATGTGTGTGCTGAGGGCACCGCCTGCCGTGGCTCATTTCTGGGCAGATCATTTCTGATACCTAGCAAGAGATCTGCTGTAAAAAAAGGATTCACTGGTGTCTTTCTCACTTTCTCTTAACCTTCTACTGTTAAAGTGCTCCTGGCTCGAAACTGTTGATTGGGATTATCTGTCTCTATGGAAACTTCCTTTCCAGGTATGGTGGTGATGTGAAAACAGCGCTACATGGGCCATCTCCATACTAGATGGGGAGTGGTGGCTTTTAGTCCCTCCTCTCCTGAGAAGTGGGCATCAGTCTGAAAAAGGGCAGTCCTTCAAATACTGATCTTATGGATTGCTTAATTTTAATTTCAGTCTGCGTGACAAATAGATTTGTCCATATTTTGGCCAAATTGACTCTTTGGTTATGCAGCTAATTACCACCTTCTTATGTGGATGTTGAAGTGAACTTTCCTTCCTTGCATTTGTCCCACGAGAACATGTGCACGGTCAGTTATTAGGTGTAGCTGAGGCCTGGTATGCAAGAGATGTCCCTGTCATACCACCCCAGAAGCTGCTTCGTGGCTGAATTCCTCTGTGTCCTGTGCCATGGAGCAGTATCTGCCTGCCCAGCAGGTACAGCACAGCAGCTGGACGACTCACAGCTGTTCCTTTTCCTTATACTGGCACAAAGACCAGTTTTGTATGTAGAACTGAGTGTTGCTTTTTGCACTTCTGTCCGTGACTTTCGCTCTGAACAGACACTTTCAAAGTGAAAGTTCAGCAAGAGTAAGTTCAGAGACAAGGCTCTGAAGACTTACATGTAGTATTTACATCTATACCGTACTTTATACTCTGTTCTGTTATTTCCTGCATTTGAATCAGGAAAGGTTGGGATGGGCAGGAAGACATTCAGGACGTCGACCTGCCTATAATGGAAGTAGATAGTAAAAAAAAGGCAGTTTAATCCCATGTGCATCGAGTGCACATCATATAGACCACATAACTCAGTGAACCACAACGGCTGTAAGATAAGTAACTGTTCTCTTTCCTTCCTGATCTTTTATCCTCAGAATTGAGAACCCATAGCTCAAATCCTGAGTAAATCATAAATTAAACTACTTTGTGGAGGCTAATCCTAGTTCTGCAGATCTGTAAAACATTACTACATCTTCGCACAATTTACAGAACTGAGATATTCTGCTTGTGAAGGGGCTCTCAGTGGCAGGAGAAAGGGGACGTCAGAGTTGTAGGATACATGATTATTGCTAGAGCTGGAGATTTTTCATTCCCCACGTACTCTGTTGTTGGCATAGTCTGTATTCACCGGTTTGCTTCTTAATGTTTTTCTTGCTGATCTCTTCCTTTTTCTGTGTGACTTTTTTCACTCTTCATTTTCCACAGATCTCTTTTAAGAGACTTGGTATAAGGAAACCTTGGTGGCAGAGTCAGTGAGACTTGAACACATTTTAAAGTTAAGCACATTTTAAACTTAAGTGCCTCGACAAATAGGTACAATGTGCCAAAATGGGGCCCTAGTGAGAAGCCGGGGTAGCATTTGATGGGAAGAGTCGGCAGCCTTGAACATATCTTTTCATTGTTTGAAATAAAAGAACTTAGATGTAAAGCTGCTCATTCAGGTAGCAGTGGCCTCCAGCGCTTCGGTGGGCTTTGTAGGCAGAGGAATTCAAAAGAAAACCCCTCAGCCCAGCTTTAAAGTCTTAGGAATGCTTTCACTGTGGGAAGAAAAATTCTTCAAGGTAAGGCCCCTGTTGGAGCAAAGCCTTTGGAGCTATCTACTGTATGTCTACTTAAATCTAAAAGAAAACTCTTCAGACCACCCACATCTTTCTTTGCTTCATTGTTGTTTTCAGTTTGCTTTTTCAGAGGGATTAGTGCTAGAGTAAACTCCATCTTCTCTCTGCCTTGAAAAAATTCAATTTTGTGTAAAGTGAAAATTACACTCTTAAATCTGCAAAGCGAGCTGTTCATCTTACAAATTTATTCTTTTTTATTGGGCCACACATATTCTAGATAGAAAGATAAAAGGCAAATGGATAACAGGCCATCATTTAGAGTGACATATAGCAAAACATAACTAGTAGGCTTATTCAGTGAATTCCTCCTGAGTGGCTTGTTAACTTTATCTATATATTTATCTATAATGCTCATATAGTATTTATTGAAAACCAAAATAAAATCCTGCAGTTTATTATCATACATTCTGCATTTTGCTCTTCAGAAAAATCTTTTTGCACTCAGGAATTCATTTTTTCCCAAAGCAGCTTAAGCCATAATTATATACAACTTTTGAGGAGTAAAAAAGGAGAAAATCTAAACTCTTTAGGGATATTGGAATTATAGAATAGCACCTATATATGTTTTCCTGGACTCACAAAGACAAAATAAACTCCTGGAGTATCCCACTTTATGTATGTGAAGATAATTCAAAATGACATTTACTAGCTTTCTAACTTAAATATTATGCTTTAACTCTGCCATCTAAGAACAGTCAGAAAATGTTAAACAAGACTGTGATGTGAAAACTATCAGATTTGCCTTTTGAAAACTAGTAATAGCTTGATTACATACATGAATAAGATAAGCATTTATATATATATTTTAATCACTCTATCATCTTCTTCTTTCAGCTTTAAGCAAAGTAGTTTAGAGGAACCATTTTATAATACATACTGAAATGCCTGTTAGTGTTACCTTTTCCAGAAATCTGGTATTTGGGTCTCTGCTACTGTGAGACTAGATTTTATTAGAGCCAAATGTTTAAGTCTTTCTTATGTCCCATTACTTCCATTTAAAAGGCAATGCTGTGTAAACTGCACTATGTTTCCTGACAGCTTTAGTTACATATCAAATGGGTAGAGACCGAACATTTTTAGTCAGGAGTTTATGGTTGAAATAATCGAGACTCTGCACGCAGGTTTTAACTAAATGCTCCCCACCTCAGTATAACCCAGACATGAGCTGAGGCTCTTGCACAGCGTGTGATGATGTGTCCTTGTGCACTGCTCCTGACATACCAGTAGCATCAATCCGGTTCAGAATTTCAACATTTGCCATGGTACTTTTTGGTGAAATCATAAATTTATACATATATGTGATATCACATGTCCCTATAAGTACAAGATGATAGATGAGTCTTGTGTGGTTTGAATAATGACTTTTTTAAAATGCCCTACATTTTTGCAGTTTTTGTGTCAGTCGTTTGTAAGTTATTTTGTTTGTAGCCTGCTTGGACAAAAGCAGCTTATTCGAGATGGCTGAAAATGACTGTTTCTTTATATCAGGAGAGAGAAGAGGTGTCCTGGATCTCACCCATTGTATTATGATCCAAAGAATAAGTGTAGCCGTGAACACTGAAGGAGAAAACGCAGGAGCTGCGGGTGAGAGGGAGAAGGAATTCCCCCTCATCTGATGAATATTTACATTGCTTTTCCCATGATATTAGGTCACTCATTAGGTTGTCTGTTGTAACTCCAATGCTGAAATGTTGCAGAAGGAAGTTTGTTAGTTGTTGAAGGAAGTGTGTGTAGACATCATCACTGTTGTTGGACCCTCTTCTCACTGCAATTCTGTTGTTTTAGGAGGTTTTAATACATTGGTGCAAACTTTTTCCCTCTAAAAGCATACAGATTTTCACAGTACTTAAATAGAATCAACAAAACAACAATCTCAAACTTTTGGGGAAAAAATTAATAGGAACGGAGCAAAAGAAGAAATCAAACCAGCTGCTGACACAGCTGTTTCTTTTCTTGTGTAATTCAGTTCAATATAAAGGTACCATATGCTGCTTAAAATGATGATAGGAAAGATGAAATAATTTAAGACAATAACAAGAAAATACATGAATTGTCAGCATTCTGTCAGATTTAAAGAATGAAATAGACAGGTGTAGTATTGACATGTTTAACTTTGTGTTGTGTTAGCAGTTTTAGTGAGAACAACTCCTGACATGTGCTGAAGTGATGTGAGAACATTTCTGTGTTGCAGACATTGGAGAAGAAGCTGGGAGATCTGTAGGAGTCCAGCAGCCAGCTTTACTGAGAGACAGGAGCCTTGGTTCTGCCATGAAAGACTGCCCATATTGTGGAAAAACTTTCAGAACATCCCATCACTTAAAGGTCCACTTGAGAATACATACAGGTGAGAGGAACAAGTGAGCGGAGCGCTGTCGACACATGCCATATGTGTGTGGGGGTTAACATAATATGTGGCTAGGAGCCTTAATTCCCACTGTAGATTTGGACTTATTAGTTGGAGAGAGTCTTTTGAGAAAGATGTATGACAGTCTTAAATAAAAGCACAAGGAATGTGTTGTTGGATAAAGACCACTTTAATAGAATCATCTTTTCCCAGTTGAGGTTATTTCTGTCTCCTTCCCTGCTTCATCACTGTTTCCTTCAATTACCCTTGTCCTTCAATAGGCATAAGCCTATTGGTTTCAGACTTAGTTATACCAACTGCTTCAAAGGCCTTCCTTAGCATCTGCTTAGGGATTCTGTATGTTTTTCTCAGTTACTATTTTTGTTCCATTTAGCATGCTCATTTTTAACCTCTCACTGTTCATATGGATACATCAGCTTCATGGATCTGCTTTTTTCCCCCCCACTAGAACTCACACGACTAAGCACTTGTAAGTAGCAAAAACTTACCAGGCTTTGCTCTGTGGTAAAACTTAACGAAAGGTAAAATAATTGCGTGAAGAAATACATTCCAGTTGTACCTCCTACTCGAAAAACCTCACTTTTAACTCTTATTTCACTGAAGTACCAGATAAGTATAATTTTCCTCTCTTCCCAAAATCAGCAGACATGTTTCTCCTATGTGCTTCCACAGGTCTAATACTTAATGTTGGGTTTGAGAAGGTGAGACCTGATTTTGAAAAATTAAAAATGAAAATCATTTAAAGAAAAATTTATCATTGTTGAGGTGGGGAAATTTGGTCATATTTTTATTCTCCTCTCTTTATATTTTGGAGAATACCACACTGGTTTGATCTGAATTTTAAAATTTGGCACCCTAATGTAGTTTTTTCTGATTGGATTGCAAACCATTCAGTGCAGAAATATTCTTTTCTGTGTATTGGACTTTTTGGGGGGAAAAAAAAGAAGAAAACCCCATTTGTGTGCTTTCTAATCTAGTAAATGTAAAGAAATAGTGGTTATTTTGTTGAAAAATAACCTTATACCTATGAAGTTTAAAGAATTAGACATTTTTACTATTGGAGATGCAAAGCAAAACTTTTAAAATAACCTGAGGTTGCCCATCTCTTCATTTGGTTTTATTATATAGTGATCACTTTCTTCCTATGTTAAAGATGGCAGTGATTACACATTTGGTGTTTCTGCCTTAGAACTAATGGAAAGTAAATTAATTACAATGGAAATATTCCATAAAACTTTCATATTAAAACTGACTAAACAAAGTTAAAATAAGAAAAAAATAAACAGTGTATAATACAAAAAAAAATAAGAAAAAACCCATTGAAACAAATTTGGAATATATTTAAAAATCATTATAGTTTTAAAATAGATAAAGATCAATTTCCATTAGTTTGAGAACAAAGCATTTGTAAATAATGACAAGAGTATGTTTAAATGAAACAATGTTTTACATATTGGAAATAATCCTAATAAAAAATATTAAATTGTAAATTGGCAAATTACTAGAGTTATTAAACAAAAATTAAGTTGCTTTGCAGTGAATGGAAATTACGTAATAGATACCAGTTATTAAACAAATATTTGTTAGCTCATACTTATTAGGGACCGTTTCCTGCCTTTTATGTCACACTCTGTCTTTATTATATGCCTGGATCATATAACTGACTGATAAAAACCACTTTACTGTATTTCTCCACTACATTAACTCAATTACTGTTCTTGTTCTCACAGCACCTGTTTGTTAGAGATGAGCTCAAGCAGTTCAGCAGAAGTCGGGTTCCTTCGAACATCTGTGTGTTTGGAGGCACACGACTAGGTTGGTTTGGTACACGTGCCAAGACAAGACCCAAAGTCTGATCCAGCCAGGAGGTGCTTCTGTGGCAGTTGGCCCAAAAAATCTAGAGAAGCAGCTTAATCCTCCACAAGATTAGGAAGCTCTGCTCTGTTTCTGAAGAATTAGCTGGTGGCTTGGGTTGCTTCTTTTTTCCTTTGGATATTTCATGGTTGCAACCTTCCCTCAAACTGAGTCTCAGTTTCTCTGTAGCTTGCTGTCATATAATAAGCTTCTGAAGGAAAAAAGAACAAATCAAAGTTTTATTTAGCGTGCTCAGTTGTGTCCCAACACACAACGGTAGAGGATTTTTCTTCTTATCTAACTCAGTGATATTCAACCAGGAAGAGCTTTAAGGGGACGATGTAAGATATGATTTCTGATTGTTCCCATATGATAAGAAGAAAAAGGCATAATTACATGAAATCAGTTTCTCCTCTTTCTTGCTCTAAAAACAGTTGATGGATGAGACAGTTCCCTGGGACGACCCTGAAAGAAGAGAGGAAGGACTTTCAGGCCAAAATGCTTCAGAGCCTTAGGGCTTAGGGAGGACAGACAGAACTCTTTTAGCCCTCTTAGATGAGCTCTTTATGCTGACCAGTGAACAGAGGTGGGCTGTGTGGTCCTGCTTCTTCAGAGCTTCCTACTTCAACTCACACAAACTCGCTGTGGGAGGAGATGCAGAAACAAGGGCAAAGCGTGTCCGTGCACCAGCAGTGCAGAACAGATGTGTGGGTGGCCTGTCCACTTTGTGATTCGGCCTCATGGTTATAAAATAATATTTAATACAGCTGGGGAGGTTATGACGCAGAAATCTTAGGGATACTCAGTCTTTGTGAAAAAGAAAGCCATCCAAGTATCTCAGCCTCATAATGCACATGCTTCCTGAGTTTTCATTTTTCCCCTCTGAAGACAGCAACTTAAGGTTCGTTCATTCAGAAAGCTCAGCATGTTTATGTTCTTGAGCACTCCTAACCTGCTTGAAATAGAATGAATGGGTGTGGGATTGACTTTACATATCTAGGCCTTTGGAATGCACAGAAACAGTTAAGTGTAAATTAAAATTTCTTGTGTTCCACCTTTGACAGGTGACACATTATGTAGGAGCTGGTTTCAGATTGGCTTTAGCACCTCTTTGCATCTTGCATTAGCATTCAGAAGGTACCACAGATGTAGACCAGTTTGGGTTTGTGTCATCATTAGATGCTCAGGTATATTCCCAGTATGACAGGTACAGTTAAATCCCTTGAGAAATGAAAAAAGAATGATGTGCCTGAGCAAAGGAAAGCCCTGAAGATGCTTTGGATTGTGCTAAAGAGAAGAAACCTAAGAAAGAGATGAATAGGAATGAAAAACTTGGCATAGCAGTGTCCTTTGACTGAGAGTTTGTTACGATATGTATGACACATATCTTGCATATATTAGATGTATTATATACATTTACAGCATTACTGCATTTTCCCTTGGAAATGTGAGTAGCCAATTTTAAACCTTGCCTAGATGAACTGATGAAATACAGTAAAAATGGTGCTGTTTTAAATGAGTTCAATTCACATTTCCTTCCTAAAAAAAGACTGCCTGTTGCCATTCTCTGAAGGCACTTGTAGTGGGATGAGCAATATGAATAATTAAGGAAAATGGGTATGTGTGCTCCAAGAGGAGACAATTTTGGTATTGAACATCCTTTATTCTTACATTTCTAAGATGAACTAAAAGGACTTTTCATTTCTCTAGATTTCTCCAGATTTCCCATCCTTAACATAGTACAGCATGCCTTTTCTCCTGTCTTAATGACATCCCAAACTTTTGTTGAAAATAATTGATTGAATTTAAATTTCCTTAAAAGTTTAAGAGGTAATGTTACAGTATAAATTTCCTACCAAACACTAAGTAGGGAAATATCCATTAGTGAAATTAACTACAGTTTCTAGGTAGCTAACAATGTGCAGTATACAGTAGGGCATGGCTAATGAACACTGCAGTGGGTGATATTTCATTATACAAATTAATGCTCACATTTTAATGGGAAAGTCACATAATGAATCTCAGCTTCAGTGACAGCAATTAGAGACACAGATTGTCCCCTTCTGGACAAGGCACTGTTTAGCAATAAGCAGCTGTGTAAAAAGTCTTCAGGTTTACAATGTATATATATGCTTTGGGGGAATTAGCGTGCAGTTTATATTAATGTACTGAATCTTCCCTGCAAAGTAACAACCATATTTATCTCTCTGCATTTTAACTAAGTAAAGACATGTAAAAAGACTAAATAAATACTGCAGATGAGATATAAATAAAGGAAAATATTCAATTATAAAACTTTATAAAAATTAAAATATTGTACAGTTATGCCAAGTGCACAATTGAAAAATCTGTAATAAAATGAGTCAAAAGCATCAAAATCTGTCCTTTTACAGAGTAAGGGTAGTTTCATCTTATATAATAGAGAAAAATTACTAGTAAAGGAAAGTAGTAAAGAGAAAAAGTTAACTAGTATTTCTGACAAACAGATTAATTGTGTGGTGAAACATGTGCAGGATCCAAAAATAATCCTACAGAACCTTTGATATTCCATTTGGTTTAAAAAGTGTGAAGTGAATGATTAGAATGATAAAAGAAATTACCATGTAAGAATAGGCATAATAATGAACTAATTAAACCATACAGCAATTCATTTCTAAAATATCTACTGCACAATGGATAAAATAGGTTATCAATAACTGTTTCAATGGTAAAATAAAAAATGCTGGGAAATGTTTTCAGTATTTTTATTAAGCAGTATTCTCTGGAATTGTAAGACGTTTGATTTCATTTGCTTTGCATGAAAGCGAACTGCAGCTTGTTTAGAAATGTGTGAGATGGAATTGCAACCCACACTGTCCCTGAGTGACTGTCAAAGCCCCACAGCAAGTGGGGCTGCCAAGCATTCGGTGTTGGGGTTCTTGCCCTGATGCACAGCTCTCACTGTACTGAGGAGCAGCACTTCGAGGAGTAGAAGGGCATAATCCACAAAAATCCTCACAAAATTTTATGAAAAAAGGAAAAGGGGGCATTCAGTGGGGAAGGGGAGGGGAGGGTGCAGGACAGATTTTTAGGAAGCTGAATTTTAAGTATGAAAGACAGATAAAGGAGCTCACAGCACTAAATATAGATAGGTATTTAAGAAGTACAGAAATGTGATGAGGGAAACTAAAAGTAATAGTAAAAATATGTGTGTGGCTACAAGGGTTATGGAGAAGGGGGTAACATTTTGTAAATCTGGCAGGTCAAACAATTGGTATCTTGCTAATATTGGACAAGAATGGATAAGAAATTATCAGCCATGGTGCTCTTCTGTTCTGTTCTCAGAAAGAAGAATGATGGTTTTTATAAGCATTTTCCAATGATGCAGATAGGCTGCCATTAAGTAATGAAGCTGTGATGCTGTTGACCGCTGAATTTTAGTATTTTTTAGAATGAAAGAGACTGGATCACTTATAGATAAAGTCTTAAAAACCCTGGCTGAAGAGCGCTTCAAATCATTTAAGTTCATTAAAAAAAAAAAATTAACCCAAAACAAAAAAAACAAGTCTTGGAACACAGAGCAAGTTCCAGAGCACTCATAGTAGTAAAAAAATTCTGGCTATTCCAGAATTTAAAAAAAAAAAGAAAAAAAAAAGAAAAAAAGAATATTAAGGCCTTGAAATTATAAATTACTACCCTGACATTAATTTGGGGGTTAAATTGCAGAATGAATTTGTTAACTAATTAAAAGTTGGTAGCATGGATAATTCAATTTTATATTATAAAAGGAAGTTTAGTCAAGTTTCTTCTCATGAAAGTAACTTGTTTGATGCGACAATTCCCTCCTCCAAAAAAAACCCGAAAACCAACCAGGAACCAGTATACAGAGATGAAACAGCTCATAAACTGGCAGTTCCACAGCAGCACTTGCAGCTCCATCTATTTGGTATTTTGTCATTATTTGGAAGACTATATAAAAATCACTGTTGATAAAATTTACCAATGGCACAAAAATGGTAAGATGCTAAAAATCATGGGGAGGCACTGATTAGTCACTTAGTCAAGTGGGCTCTTTTCAACAATATGAATTTTAAATCAGCAAAATGTAAAGGAACAAATACTAGAGGCGGTGATGAACTGGGCTCAGGATTGTGGTAGAGAAGCAACAGAATATGAGCTGTTAGTTGATTGCTATGTCTCTATGGATGTAAACACAGTCTTGGACTGTATACAATTACTATCAAGTTGAAATTTCATCAAAGCTTTAGTGGGTACCCATAATCTAAAAGGACAATGAAAAATTGGGAAGGGTGTTCCACTCAGTGATGAGAGAAGGTGAAGATGTGACCGGTTTGCTGTCTGCAAGTACTTTCCTTAGGAAATAGATTTTTTAATTTAAAAAAAATCAGCTCAATTTAGCAGGGAAAATTGAAGCCATGTTCAGTACTAAAAACCAGACACTGGACAAATTCAAGCTAGAAATAAGGCACACATTTTGAGCAGTGCAAATACTTAATCAGTCAAACAGTTTTCCTAGGGAAATGTTGGAGTCTTCTTCACTGCTTTTGTTGAAACAGTATGTTTAAACTAAAACAAGTAAGTTTTGTTTCAAGTTGTAGTTATACACTGATGCCAGAATTATCACGTGAGGATCTCTGGTCTGTGTTGTAGAGCAGATAAGATGATCATAATTGTTTCTTCCAGCCTTAAAGTCTGTAAATCTAGTTATAATGTGGCTGTGATCTCCTTGCACAACCCATAGCAGTCAGTTCCTGTGACCAGTACAGCCAGGCTGAGTTCTGAGCAGGGCTGATGATAGCCTGCATAGCTTGTACCTCTGTGTTGTTTATACAACCTGCTATACAAATAGACCTGTTTCTACTGGGCAATATGTCTGTTTCCAGTTATCTACCAAGCTTTTGTGCAGATTTTACAAGCAGCATTGAATTTTTATTGTTTTACTTTATCCTGATATAAAATAGTTCCTCTGAGATGTTTTGTGTCTTGTAAACCAGAGCAGTAGGTAGATCAGAACTGTGATTATGTTGCCCAGATAAGTTATTCCCTGTAAGACTTTTTTCTTTTTTTTTTTTTTTTTTAATTGTACACACTGGAATATTCTCTCATCCTACTCCATTGTGAAAAGGTTTGCAGGGATACAAAAACAGGGCCAGAGAATTAGCAAGATCAGGATGGCCATTGCCTTTGTGAACAATGAAAAATGACTCTTGGATATGAAATGCAGAAAATTATTTTGAAAAAGTCATGTTCCCTCACTCCTACATGGTAACATTAATTTATGTGAACTGATATTAAGTGTTAAATAACTCATCCAGACACTGCTCTTGGCAATAATACCAGGGTAGTCATTACATGAGGATGAATTCTCTGAAACCTTTCCTCGAAGTATGAGATACAAACAGGTTGTCTTCTAAAAAGAATCATAGCCTACCTCCCTTGTCCCCTGCAGTATTCTTTGGACATATACTATTGCATTTGCTGATAGAGTCCTGAAAATTAGGGGTCCTTTGGGTTTTCCACTGAAACTAGCTTGGTTTGAGGTTAGACTGGGATTTTTCCCATAGCAGCTTGTAACTCTGTTTTGTCATTTGTATAGTGGCTTACACAGGGTGTAGCTGGTTACTAATTTGAATGGATGAAATAGCACCTAAATAGTTGCACAATTACTGAATTTAGGAAATACTGACAGACTAAATTAAAAAGATTCAAAGATGATTGACTCCATCCTACCCCCTTCTCCCAATGCTTGCCCTCAAAATAGAAGCAGTTAAGACAGCTTTGAAGTAAACTACCTACTGCTAATATTTGGATCTGGAAGAGAAGAGAGGTTTTGAATAGTTCCCTTTGAACAATGTTATTTGGCCAGTCCTGTGTTGTAAAGGTGGCACAGTGTGTTGCTACATGTTGAGTTCCATTTCAGACCTTCAGCTTTAGATCTCATTTCTAGCCATGCAAGGGGTGGGAGCACCACAGAGGCAGCACACCAAGGCTAAGAGAGATTTGAACTTTTTATCACACTGTCTCAGTCAGACTCTTCTTTCGATCCAATGCTTGTGGCTTTGGTGGCGAGCTGTGTCCAGATCTCTGTTGAAAGGAAGCTCACTCAGTAGAGAGGCCCTTGAGCAGAAAATGGAATGACTTCAAGGCTTAGCAATTCAGAATAAGAGTATGCTGTGCCCAGGGCTTTAGACTGAAGGTACAAAAAGTACAAAAGTATAAAACAGTATTAGTACTTACTCCAGTGAACGTATATTTTAACTCACTTAAACCCATTTTTATATTTACTTACTAATTTCAACAGCTTCTGTATATTTTTAGCAACATCAGTGCAGTCTATATTGCAAACTTCTCCTCCTCCTTGCAGTAGTTCTTCAGTGGTTGACATGGTGCCTGCAGTGCTGGGACACACTTTTAAATGGTGCCACTTGATGTGCAACGCAAACACACATTGAACTATCATTAGAATAAAAGGAAGTGCTCAATATAATTTTGTTAAAGATTTCCATAAAGGCATAGGCAATGCCGAGGAAGAGCTTTTCAATTAAGAGGAGTGAAAATTCAAAAGTGAGAATATTTAACCCTATGAAGTCTGTTACTTGTTTTTCACCAGTCATTACTTCTTAGGCAACACTTAAAATACCTTGTGTCACTGCTGACTAACTGGTGGGAGAAACATTGAAATAACTGAAAGTGATTCAAAAATATTGCAGTATGGAGATGCTGTAAAACCAGCATTAACGTTTGTCCATGTTCTGACTGGCAGCACAGCTGTCAGAGTTTGCACACCCCCAAAGAAATGCAAACAAATAGACAGCCCGTGTGTTCTGTCCCCTTGTCCCTACCCTCAAACACCTGTGATGGGGGTGTGTATGCTGAGGTGCCCATCTGAGACCAGGGAAGCCCAGACAGGCACGATCCATCTCAGGTTTCTGTTTCTTGCACATCAGTAGGAACTGTTTGCTTTTGCACAACTACTGAAACTCAGCCCCTGCTCCTTGTCAGTGGAGCGCCAGAGCTTAATTGGGTGACTGTGAAAGACTCAGAAGTTACATTGAAATGTTTAAATCTGATTTCTTCTGTTAAGCTGTGTGGACCCAGGCCTAAAGCATGAACCATGCTAATTACTCCCTCTTCCTCTGCTGAGCACCTCTTGTTTGAGGTGTTGCACTTTCCTCCTCCAAAAAGGTCTATTAATGTGGTTGATGTAGAGCTCTCATGTCTCACCGTTTAACTTTAGGACTACATTATGGATTTAGAATTTCCACTGCTTGTCATTTACTTCAGCCCTGTCTGAATTGCAGCCCGTATGCAGCCCCTGTTCATGGTCAGTAACCCTGCTCAGGCAGTGCTCCATAGGCATTTGGAGTGTTCCGGGCTCGCATCTCATTAGTGAATTCCTGCCATCAGTGAGAGGAGCAGCTTCCCAAGTATTTACCAGCTCTTCAGTTGAGCCTGTAGCTTAAATAACAGAAGTTTGAAAGCCCTTCAATTTTGTTTTTAGCAGATTTTGAGGTTATTTGAAAATGGATAACTTTCCAGCTGGTTTGGTGAGCTACATAATATTATACAGCATTTTTACCGCAGAGGAAGTTTTCAAAACAAATATTTCCATTATACCATTTGGAAAGGCTTGCTTTTGTCTTTTGTATCACTTAGGGGGAAAAAAAAGCTACCTGGAGAAAACAGTTTCTTCTTCTTGTGGAGCTCCCTCATAGAAACAATTGCCAATATTGGCAGCTTGCAGGTCTTTCAGATTACTGTCCCTTTTAGTGAGGATTTCCATATTTCTTCTTTTAAAAGGGACTCTGCATTACTAAAAAGTGCTGTGCAAAAATTTAAATGTACCTCTGCTTAGATGTACATTCTTTTTGGATATGTCTTTATGACTATATAGCAATACTTATTACATGTGTAAAATCTTCTACCTCTTTTAAAGTATAGGAAGAACAATAAAAGTTTAGGGTGGGCTTCAAATATTTATTTAATTCATGAAAATCATCTTATATGTTTTAAAACTCTTTTCAAGCTAAACCTAGAAAATCCCTTATGGTAGGTAAATTACACATTTTACTACTTGAGTACTAGAAATGCCATTAGTACAAAATTAAAGGACTGCAAAACCCAGTAGATAATGCTAATTTCAAATACAGAAACTAAATATATTCTGTACTTTTTATTACTCGATTTCTTTTTTACTGACTACTTTTTATTTTAACTATATGTTCTTACAATATGCTGCAATCATAATGTAATGTAATGATATTAATATTTTATAGAATCTGTATTTATAGTCCTTTATTTAGAAACAATGCAGTAGGTCTGCAGATCTTTGAATCCTTCTGGAATGGTGCCCTCCAAATAATGATAAATTACTTGTGCAGTATGCCATTTGCTAATTATATCCATGATTTACTGCAGAGCAAGACTTAAATCATTCATTTCAGTCTTGCGTAACAGTGCCATAAAATTTTTAGGTTTAAAAATGGTTTCCATGTGTATAATTTAAACAAATTTTAGAGCAATTGTATACACAAAATATTGCAACCATCCATTTGTTACATTCTTTGTCTCCCTTTTTTTTAAACTTGTACTTTTAATGATTACTGTGGTTGAAATTGTTATGCTTCATTTTCATAATCATAGCTTTTAATTCTACAACAGTTTTCTACATGTTAGATTAAGAAAAGGATGGCTAATTGTGTGTAGATACCATGTCATTCCTGAATAGCCCCACATTCTGGAAACCCATTTTAGAAATATTCAGTTTATGAATTAGTCTTCGATTAAAAGATTTCTTTTATAAAAATGAATTATTAGCTCTAAGATCTTCTTGTTTTCAAGCAGTTAATGCTGATTTTTTTCTTTCTTCACTCATCCATAGACCAAAGTACAGTTAACTCTCGTTATATTTTTTCTCCTTATCCATACCCATAGGTGAGAAGCCTTACAAGTGTCCACATTGTGATTATGCTGGTACCCAGTCTGCATCCCTCAAATACCACTTGGAACGACACCATCGGGAGCGACAGAACGGAGCAGGACCACTCCCTGGGCAGAGCGCAGGTCAAGAACACAAAGACGAGACATCAAGTAAAAGTTCTGTGTTTATTAGGCCAGATATTTTGAGAGGAGCCTTCAAGGGACTTCCTGGTATCGATTTCCGAAGTGGCATGGTCTCGCAGCAGTGGACGTCAGGAATGCTGTCTTCCGGAGATCAGCAAGGACAAGCAGCTGGCATGTCATCTGAAGTATCTTCAGAAAATATGAAAGGTTCAGACATATCTTCCAAAGGAACGCACTTCTCTGAACTTGGCCGTGCTTACCAGAACATGGTTGGGAACGGTGTGAACTTTCAAGGGTCTTTGCAAGCTTTCATGGACAGCTTTGTCCTAAGTTCTTTGAAGAAAGAAAAAGAAATGAAGGATAAAGCTCTCTCAGATCCGCTTTCAGCAAAAGCTCTGGGCTCCGATGGCGGTGAGGAGAAGATAAACAGCAAGTCCTCGCAGCGAAAAACAGAAAAGTCACAATACGAACCTCTGGACTTGTCCGTAAGGCCAGACGCAGCCTCCCTCCCAGGCTCATCTGTTACTGTGCAGGACAATATTGCTTGGCACGGCTGCTTGTTTTGTTCCTTTACAACTTCATCTATGGAACTAATGGCTCTGCACCTCCAGGCCAATCACCTGGGCAAAGCTAAACGTAAAGACAGCATCATAGGCAACAACAAAGACCAGTCTAGGGAGGCTTCAGCCTCGGTGAATAAAGTGAGCTTGCTCTCCTCTTCTGTGCAGTCCAGCAAGGAGGCAGGAGTTTCAAACATGCTGAGCCAGCTGGACTCAGCTTCTGAGAAAATGACCCAAGGACAAAATAAGGAGACCCTGGGAGAGCAAAAGAGCACTGCTTGGCCCAGCCACATGGAATCCACTTTTTGTAATTTTACAACAGACTTCTATAAGCAGTTCGGTGTTTATCCTGGTGTTATTGGCACGGGAACACAAAATTCTTGCACCAGTAATGAATCTGAAATCAAAACACAATCTGAAGATGACCCAAATATTCTGCTCTCTGACTCTGTAAATAAAAGTGCTACTGATGACCTTTCTGACATAGCTTCATCTGAGGATATGGAATCTTCCAAGGAAGAAAACATTGAAGATGAGGACATTGACACAGAACCAGATATTATGAATAAGCAGTTGTCTGCCCTAAATAAAGAAAGCAGTGAAGGAGGCGACAATATACAAAGTGGAGTCACCTCACAACCAACACAAGGGCTCATATCACCACTGCCACAAGCTTCAGAAAAGCAGTGGCACAGTCAGAATCTTCTCTCCTCACATGAAACTGCACAAGGAGTGATGAAACCTGAACAAGTTCAGGGTCCGCAGGTCCTGGAGAAGCAGATGAACATGTTGTCAGTCCTAAGAGCTTACAGCTCTGATGGCTTAGCAGCCTTTAATGGACTTGCAAGTAGCACAGCAACTAGTGGATGTATCAAGAGACCTGACTTGTGTGGTAAGTTTTAGACCTTCTTTTAGACCATTTCAGAAAACATGTGCAGAATCATGAAGCTGCTCTTTAAATATACTTAGTCATGTTTGTTAGTAATACATTTTTTTAAATGTTAAACCCTGTGGGCCAAATTCTAGTCTTATATGTGGTCTACTCTCCATTGAAATCAGCAGTGCTGCATGCATACTTATACAGGATTTTAGAAAGAACTTGCTTTTTAAATTAGAGTAGCAGCAATATAGACTATCTGTGCTAGTGGCATCTGAAGGGGATACTTACTGCTTCAGCATACTCAAAGGAGGAAAAAGTTTTAAAAAATTTACATGGTAACTTGCAAACTTTTCAGTATTTTGATATAAGTAAGAACCCAAGAAAAACACTGGATGCTTTGCCAAGCAAACCTTGCTTTCCCTTTTCTTTTATTTTCCCTTTCTTTCTTTGAATTGGAGTGTGTTCAATTACATGGCATTAATGAAATCAAAGGCCAAGTGCATGGAATGTGTCTACCTGTGTTGAAAAGATTTTTTTTCCTTTCTTTCCCTCCTTTTTTTTTTTTTTAATTATAATTTTCTGGTTTTGTTCAATGGCACCCATACAGTTGTTGCCCTTGACCATATTCACTATTGTAACTAGCAGTTGTGCAAATTGTGATTTGCCTAACTAAGAATATGCCTCCAGGTAACTAAAATAACAACACACCAAACAAACAAAATGACCTTTTACCCTTATTAGTCTCTAATTTACAAAGCTACAGTTTTACTTCCACATATCACATACATCATATTTACAAAAGTGAAAGTTAAATCTATCTGGAAAAAATCAGAATGAGGATTTTTTTGATTTTTCTCCTATTTTGTCAGCATTGTTCTTGTTTGAAAGAAATTTTAGAGGGTAAATCCTTTGAAAAACAGTATCACTTTAAAAAGCAGAGTCAGCAAAGGATGCAAAAACTTCAGTAATGCTCGTTTCACTTAACCCTCAAACTAATCAGAAAATTCATTGTCAGAGCTGAACATGCATAATAAAATGTATTCAAGTTAAAAAAAGAAAAGAAAATGTTATCATCAGTTTTAAAGCCTGACAAATTAAAATGAAACCCTAAATCTGCAAGCACTTCTGCATAGTTCCCCTGGTTAACTTAAGGTTAGTTTGTTGGTCTTCATCAGCAGAGTGTAGATGCTGAAAGCCATAAGCCCTTCTTCAAGCCCCTCACTGCTTTTCCAAGTGGTCTGATAAAAAAAGTCTGATTTCTACACACAAAATTTATCTCCTTTGTATCCTTAGAGCATTGCGACTTCATAATTTTGTCATTACTTAAACTGAGCCCAGTATCTGCCCAAGTATCTGCATGGCCTTTCTTGTAAACTTCTGTGTCTCAGTGCTATAAGAACAAATTTAGGTAGTTGGAAATATTTCCAGATTCTTCAAAATCAGCATTGAAAATTGTTAATAGATTATTTAATTTACAGCAGGTAAAATCCTCTCTATTTGTGGAGTACTATCAGTTATTAAAAAAGAAACAAATACAGCAGAGAAATTAGTCTCTAAACAAACGAGTGAAAAAAATGGAAAACTAAGATTTAGTTGCTTTGTATGAAATATCTTTATGCTTTTTCCCAGACATAAGATTTTTAAAACAACAACAGAAAAACCCTCTAATATTATTATTGAAATGAGGTCATGTTACTTCCATTAGTTTTTTGTTTCATCTTCCAATCAATTCAACAGACATTTTATGATGGCTTGAGTTTATATGATTTTAAAGACCATATCCCTTTCACAAGCTCTGCCCAGTGATAATGGGTTTGACTTGAAGTATGAAGGAAAAAAAGAAACAACAGAAGCTTCTCTGTTCTACTTTTTAAGCCATTTTTTAATCAAAAATGCAGTGTGAGTTCTTCTTTCTCCCCCCCTCCAAAAACAGCTTTTTGAAAATTCTTAACTGACATTCTACTGAGTGCTTGCAGAATATAAGTGTTAAGGTTGACCACTTAAATGCATTATTCCATTTTTCTCAATATCTCACAGCAAAAGTGGATGAGTATGAACAAGCCCCATGTCACTAGTTCTTTTTTTGTTTGGTTGGCTTGGACACCACCCACGTGAAAGTAGTGTTTTTAGGTAGATTTCATTTTCTCAGTGACATTTTATACTGCGAAATCACACTCCATCTGTGCATGTTAGTGCGGGGAATCTCACCTGATGTTTCTGCGCTTGCCGATTAGCGATCGGGAGCACCCTGTTCATTTATTAGCCTTCCTTCCCTTCTGCACGAAACTCATGACCAAAGTCATGGTCCCTTTGACCCCTCTACTGCTTGGCAGATCAGAAAACTTGAGACCCACCTCCAGCATCTGATTCCAGGGCATGATTCTTGTGTTCCTTTGTATTTGAGGAGACTCCGTGCATTTGCCTTTCCTTTTACAGCCAGTGATATGTGTGTTGTTGACATCTCGAAAGAGAATACTGATACATTTGATAAAAGTCCTTGCACAATCAGACAGCAAGGCATGGTGCTCTTTCCACAGTTGGAATACAGAGGAAATGAAATTGAAATAAAATATTTCAGCTTGAGTGAGCTGAGATTGCATCTTTTGACTGGCCACGCTAATTGAGTTAAATTTCTGGCTGCCTAAAAACAAGCTGTGATTTTCAGTGATCCATGTGGATCATTTTTCGATGGCAGATTTTACCTTAAGATAGTAGGTCAATTTTTAAGTACAAATCGTGGCACAAAAAAGGGTTTAAGTTCTAGTGGAAATTAACTCATATTGTTGTTTTGGAAAGTCACCACACATAGGGAAGCAGTCCTCAGTTTCCCTACATGTAGAATGAGAGAGATTGATGATGTACACATAATTCATTTATGCTCCTATCACGCTTCAGGCTGTAGGAATGAAAGACACAATTAGGAAAGAACCATAATTACTGCATAATAAAGAAATTTTCATGTCAAAATGCTGCTGAGAAAAATCACAAATTTTTGTAATATTTCTCCTTACATAGCAGAATAGGAATGAACAGAAAGAAAGAAAAAAAGAGCATTAATGATTCTGGAGTTACTCCTGAACTGTACTTGGTTTTGGAGTCTCAAGTGACTATACCTAGAAGTTAATCTTTGCTACCACACAGTTTCTAAGGAGATGCCGTGCCTTTCCTTGCTGCTTGGCAGCCAGTAGCCCACTGTGGAGGGGATGTCCAGGCAATGGCTCAGTAGCTGTCTTGAGCACCTGTGTACTCTGCTTTCACAGCCCTTGCTGATTTGAGAAGTTAAGCTTGGAGGTTCTAGACCTACTTTGTATTTAAGTTTTGGAAGATCTGTTTCCCTTTCTATTTATGTTTATCTCTTTTTCTGCTTGTCTTCCCATATACCTGGTTGTATCACAATAATGTTCTACCTCCTGTTCCAAGTCATTAATTTACGTGTGATTCGTGCACAAGACCCTTCATGACAAGACCCTTTCCTTTCTCTCTCCTCCCCTTTAAATTTTTCTGCTCTGTCATTAAGATGGTAAAATTTCCCTACTAGCACTTTCTCCTTGAGAAGTAGTCAGGCTTTCCAGGAAGAGCTGGTGGGCTACAGAACTGTTGGCCAGAGATAGTCCTGGGTGTTAGCTGGCTGCTTAATGGGTTACTGCTATTGAACCCACACTTAATGATGTCCAAAAGTATTAGTTCCATATTGTCTCTGTAAATCTAATTTGCTTCCATTCATGCTTGCTTTCCTCTGCAATTAGTGCTGTTTTCTCCTGCACAGGCTCCACCCCATTATCACTTCTTTCACTGTATGAAAACAGGGCAGGGCCCCTCTGATGCATAGGAGCAGCTTTGGAGTTCTGATCCTGCAAAGGTCTGAGCACTTTCAGTTTCCTTTGCAGCAGAAAGAGTTCAGCACTGCACAGAATTATTAAAATATTCAGCATTGTAACTTTCTGAAATACCTTCTAAATGTGGAACTGCAGCGCAGACAAGAGGGCTGGGCAAGGGGAAGATCGATTGTGGCAGATTATTACAGCTTTATTGTCACATAATTATAGTGCTCTACCCCAATGTTTAAATAGTGAATTTAGTTGTTGTAAATTGCTTATTGCCACAGGTGTCAAAACCAAAAAGATCATAATGCTAACCCCCTCCAGAACTACCACCAACATGTGAAACACGGGAAAAGATTTTTAATTGTTTGTAGTGGCTTCACTTGAATCCTTATTGCAGTTCTTTTAAATTATAAAATCTGTATTAAGAAGCTAAAGGTCTGATATACTGAAACTCTAGGACATCTACAAGGCAATGGAAGGTCATTGTACTGCAGCAAATTGTAGTACTCCTGCCCATTTGAAGTGTGAAATGCATTTAAGTAACTCTTTGTACTGATCTGCAGTTGGAGGAGTAACCAGAATATTTTTTTCCTTCAAGGCAGAATGAAATGATATGGAAGTTTTACAGCAGACTTTTCTTTACCCCATTATCGTGCTTTTGAAGAGGTTTCTTAGTTTCAGTTAGGAGGTCCAAGGCCTGCTTGTAGCGTACGAACTGTTCTGCTGAACGGGAGATCAGCACCTCGGCCCCTGCCCGGGTTTCAGACACACTTCTGGATGTCGCAGTGCCATTTGCATGGCAATATCAAACCAAACTCATATGGCTTGCTTCCTTTTTCTAATTAACTGGGAATGCCAGTGATCCAGTGAAGTTTGTGTTGCTGGATAAAAGGGCTGGTCTGTGAATAGCATTGTATTTGCCAAATGGTTCGCTAGTCATTTCAGTACAAACAAATGGATGGTGTCTGTAAGTCTGCAAACACTGTTGACATTTAGCCTTGTTTATGTTACTTTCCTTTTGCTGCATATTTTTGGCTAGAAAAGATACTGTCTGAATCAACATTGACTTCCCAAGCAGAAGCTAAGGGCCCAATCTTGCATCCCTCATTCTCGATGAGTAGGACTACTTACATGACTAAGGATTGCAGAATCAGGTCCTATGTTTATTTGACTTTAAATTTCATTGCTTATATTCATGTAATTTAATTTGATTGTATTTTGTTGTATCAGAAATCGGTCAGGTGATAAGTTTGGTATCACCATTTTGTTTACTGTTGAAAACTTTAAGTTCTTACCATTTTTCATATTGTGGTGTGACATTCCCATTCCTTTTATGTTTCTGGAAATTAACCCCTAAAATATCTGATACAGCTAAGTGCTGAGTACCTTCTATTCCCAGTGAGACTGGAGGCATTCAGTCCCTCCCAGCACCAGATCTGAAAGGGGGATTGTGTTTGCAAAAGGAGGCCTTGGTATGTGCCTTGATTTCAGACATCAGTGGCCAGCCGCACCAAGGCAAATCCCTAGCACAGAAAGGCTTTTCTTTTCTTTGCAGAGACAAAATAATGATGTAAGCTTAGAGCTCTATGATTTTACTCTAAGTTTCATCTCCCAAACAGTATATTCTTATTGTTTTTGTCATATCCAGGTCAAATTTAAATTATAATTTAGGATTAGGCCGAGGCATAGAGATGTTTCCAGGTCTTTCCAAAGTGAGACAATGCTCTGGTTTGTGTTTTGGTTCAGGAATATACATTCTTGTGTCTGAGATATAGTATTTCCTATAACTACTCATAAACACGAGCAATTTAGACATTCTTGTAAGTCAAAACTAAGTGTACGATTAATACCTATTATGAGGCCAATTTTAAACAATTAATTTGACAGCAATTATAATTTTATGTTACAGGCTTTCAGAAATAAATAACCAAATTCATCTTTGTAATCTAAGGAACTTAGGATATCTTTATGCAGAGATGATCTTGTTATGCTCAGTATTGCATATCTGGAATTTCTGAGGTTTGCTCCCATCCATCTAGATACCTGTAGTGCCAGGGATAAATAATTACCTGAGGCTTATTAATTGTTTCAGCAAAGAAAAAAATATATACCTTAAGTGTAAGCATTAATATATGTATACACAATACATCCACGATATATAACAAACCATCATAATAGTACAAAAATAGAGGTCCTGAATATGTTCTGTTATTTATGTGTTTGGCAAGCTTAGGGAATGGACTTTAGTATGAGTGAAAATTCTCTTAACATTTTTAAGGTTATTTATTGTCATTTCTATTTGAGTTTTTAATGGTCCTGTATTTTGTAATGCTTTAGCAGGAAAAAATACTGTAGTTATCTTTTTTCATATTCTTTAAGCAATATTTCTAGCTTAATATATTGTGCCAGGTTTTCCAATATTAACCAAGAAAGACAGTAAAATTCAATGAACAGCACTCTGACATCCACAATTTAAAACCTGTGATTGAAGTGAAATGTGTAAACTTCTAGTGGGTTATCATGTGCTTTGGAATAGAGTATTGTTGGAAGTAATTAGAAAATATATTAAGGTTTCCTGGTAATGAAGGTATGTAAGTTTTAATAATTGTTGCTTTCTGAATAAGTGTCAAACTATATCTTTAAATGTATATGGAGTTACAAGTTAGGTCACTTCTGAATGGAATGTAAAACAATACTAAAATGCTTCAATAACTTATCTCAGTGTTGCTAATAAAAAAAAGCTGTTAACCATTAGTGCAGTTTTGAGTCATTTTGTTAATTCATTCAAAAAAACTCTCTGAGAAACCGTTATACCTTTTTGTAGACCAAAGACCACTCATGCGATCCACTTGCATGATGCTTTGAGAGGCAAACTCTGCAAAGCTTCTTGTTGGCCTTGTAAATACTATTTATTAAAAATGCTGTGTTCTGAAGTGTTAGAATGGTGCCAAGTATGACTAGGCAGGTATATAAGGGGGGGCATGAGACTTGTTTCCACTGTCAAAGAAAATATCTTGGGAATGGTGGGCCTGTTTCTCCTCAGTCACTATAAAAAATCCAACAGCAATTTTTGTGGGTGTCACTGGGCTGAAAATGAGCAATGTGGGTGGATTAAGTGTGTAAGTATTAGTGCTTGGGTGCTTGGCCAGGGTGAGCTAAATACTTGTGTCCAGCCCCTACAGCTGGAAATACAGCCTTAGTCAGCAATGGGGATCCAGCGTCTATCCCAGTGGAGAAACACAGGAGCGTACAGCCTGGGAGTGATCTCTCTTGGTTAATCTTGCCCAGCCTTACGTGAAGTCACAGCCCTCGATACTGCAGGTAGTCCTGAACTCTCGTGGAAGGAACATGTGATAATCATCCTGGGACTAGGCTCCCTCCTCAGACCCATGTGCGATTCTCCGGAGGCAAAGCCAGCATAGGATAACGAGCAACCAGCCGTGCCAGCCCCGGTACTGCCACCCAGGTCTATGGTAAGTGTTTCCAGGATGGGGCCCCATAACAGGTGGGCCATTTTTTGGTGCACCACTGAGCACACAATGGGAGCCAAAGGAAAGCATGACTAGGGCTCCTGGTGTCACGTCTTCATTAATGCTGTCAGTTCTGAATAGCATATTGGTACTTTTTATTTATTCCACCAAAACACCATGAGTCAGGACCTGACATTTTAGTGTTCTGTGTCATACTGAGAAAAATCTGTAGTTCAGCAGTAGGACAATTATATTATTTTGGAAGGGCTAGAAATAATACAGCATTTGTGAGACAACTGTAACATTTATCCAGACTCAGTGTGAGATTGTTCTTCCTTTTATTTGGAGAGCACTTCCAAAAAAGTATCAACTAGGAGCAAAGAAAAAAAAAAAAAGACAAAAAGTGGCAATTATGAATCCATTTAACCCCCATAGGGTATAATCTCATTTTGTGTAATACCGCTGGCTGTTACATGCCTAAACTTCTATGCAGTGAGCTGTGAATATAGTCCTTATTGTCCTGTGGGCAATATGACTAAGGAAAAAATATCTCTGTAGTACAATGGAGCATTTGTCTGAATGGCATAACCTAAGGTCCATAACATCAAATCTAAAGTTGTAATTATACAGCTGCAGTCATACTACTCAAGTGAAGGCTGTGTCAGCACTTGTATTATATAAGAAATCCTGTTTTCAAGGGTTGATGAGTCATATGCAAAAAACATTTATCACTAAACAATTGTTCTGATTGTTCTGAAGAAACATCTAGGTACAGGCCTTTCCCCAGCAGGACATGGTCATGTCTTCTGCATAAACCATGGTGTACTTTGCTAATGAGTGTATCTTTTTTGAGCTAGGAAATTACCTAGAAAGTTTGGGGCTTTATGGATTTTTATTATTGTCAAAACAAACTAGTGGGAAAAAAATCAGGGTGGCCAAGGTCTTCTCTAACAAGGATTGTAACAGGTGTTTTTCTCAGAAATTATAAAATTATAGGGTTTTTTTCCCAGTTTGTCATCCCCAATGTTGCTTTAAATTCCTTGATCTGAACACTTCCTTAGAAGATCCAGTCACAATTTTGTTTTTTAAGATGCCTTGAAATCGAGCCTCCCAGGCTCACAGTAGCTGTTATTGCCATTTGTAGCAGCCACACATTTGTTGGCAAGGAGCAGGCAGGAAAGAGGTTTATTTACAGCAGCACCACAGAGGTGACCTAGGAGCACTGTGCATCCCTCCTACACCAATGTAAAAGGACTACGCTTAGAACTGAAACCAAATACTGGAAACCACAGCAATTTTCCTACTACATGAAATTTCTAGATAGGTATGCCGGATGTGAGTGACTTCAGCTAGCAGAGGCCCCTGCCCAGAGCACTGCCATTTACAAACAGGTGTTCTTGAAGCCCCCCCACATCAGGCATTCGCACCCAAGCTGCCTCGCCCTCCCCATTGTCCGCGGAGCGAGACGCGGGCCCAGCCAGTTTCTTTAAGCCGATCTCCTCTGATCCGGGGCGTCTGTAGCACCGTTCCCTGCATAGAACAGCCATTGTTCAGCTGCAGAGCAACAGTGGGGTAGAAAATAGCATGCCATGCTGGGGATCAGAGAGGGAATTGTTCCTTAATTATCTCTTACTGAAGGAAAAACCCAAGGCATATCCCGATATGTGCCATGGCTCTGGCAGGACACGAGTTGTTTAAAAAAGATTTGGGGAGGGGTGGGATCCCATTTAGGAGCTGGCAATCCTCACTCCTCTTACCAGTCTACCTGTGATTCACTCAATGACCATGGAAAAAAATAAGTTTTCCGCTTTGGATTCTCCATTATGAAATGGAAAATAATAGTACTTATCTCCCTGGTAGGAGTGCTGTGAGGATAAATGAATTAATTAATGTTTGTAAAGCACTTTGAAGATGAAGAACATTATATAAGTCCTCAGTGTAAAAATGCTTCCTTCTCTGATATAACTCCAGTAAGCTATAAAAATTTATTGCTGAAAATAAACACACATTGCAAATACGTGTTGGGTGTGTATATCCCTCCCGTGCCCCAGCAGCGTGGGTGAGCCTGAACCCAACACCAAAACCTGTCTTAGCCTCTGTTTCTACCCAGGATTGTTGCTGGGGCTCTCTGCAGCAGATTTGCCATGCTTTGGCCATAACGTCTTTTCACCAAATCCATGAATTTTTATCTCAGGGCTCTATGGAGTGTCAGCTGGGTTGAGCTGATGGGTGTTGGCCATGGTGCAGGTGATGGCTCAGTAATGTGTCTGGTGAGCTGCTCACTCCCCAGCCCACTGCCTGCCTGCAGGTCCTCCTGTCCTGTGCCTGTGTGAGCAGGTCCTTGGCAAGACTGCGGTCCTGCCAGACTCTCTGCCACAGTCTGTCCCTCTTTTCAGGGTCAGTGTGATGCTCAGTGACCAGTCCCCACGGTGCTCAGCAGGTCCTGGTGTTGCTGCTCACACTCGCTGGTCTGGTGGCTGAACTGGTGTTTGTGNGTTTGTGATTTTTTTTTTTTTTTTTTTGAATGGCAGTGACTTCAGTTCACAACTGAAAGTTAAAATTTTTATTGCCTGCTTTTCAATGTTCACATCCTAGATTAGTCCTCGCTGCTCTATATTATTTATTTTTTTATTCAAGCCAGGAAGTGTGTTTGATCCCAAACAGCTCACATGTATAACAAGGCAAGTTAAGAGGATGCAGGGAAGGAAAACCAACACTTCAGACATGCAGAGATGTGATATTTATCAAGAGAGATATACAAGAAAAGGTTTGTGCATTGAGATGAACAGCTTAGAGATGGAATTCAGGATTTTTCAGGGGCTCTCCTCAGTTCTCAGCCACCACATAGATCAGCTTGGGGACCTCAGGAGAAAGGCCACCTTAGCCCTAATTGTGTCTTGTTTGTTTCCCTTGCACACCTAAGTTTGTATCAGTCCGTGTGCTTGGTTTTCCTTGAAATCCTTTCAGATTATCCTGGTAAACCTGTTGATGGTTCAACTGCCAGGAGTGCAGAGGAGTGCAGTGCTCCTGGGGGTGTGGGGGCCCCACTGGTAGAGGCTGGAGAGCCCCCTGCCCTGCTCCCCACTGCCGGCACTGAGGCCTCTGTTCTCCCTGCTGAGAGCCTGAAGAGGGTGGCAGCTTTTGCCCAGCAAAGTCTGCTGCCATGCCGTGGTCATCCAGGTGCCAAACGCAGCAGGACACATCACCAGCACAGCCAGACATCCCCAAACTCTGACCAGCACCAACACACACCCAGTGGTGCAGCTGATTTCTCCATCCCCTGACATGAGAACCGTTTAATAATGGGAGGGTTTGTGGGTGTATTCACTAATCGTTGTATAACGGTACATCGGGGTGAAAGAGAAAAAAACAGATCAGAAAAGTTTTCCCAAAGGATAGAGGTGGGAATCCCATTAACATGTCGGCTCCCTCCTTAGATGCCAAAATGACTGACAGCAGGATAAGGTCAGAAGATGAAAACCAAGCCATGGGGGACAGAGCAGGGAGGGGAGGGAGCCAATCAGTTGAATAAAAAACTGAATGTCAGTGCTGGGGAAGGAGAAAACCGGCACTCCCACTAGAAAAATCCTCACCCTCTGCTCCCCTACTGTTTGTTTGGGGAAAATGCTGCAGCTTAATCAGAATTATTTACAAGATAATGGTCCATTGTTTGTAGTAAGACAGATGCTGTCTGTGGGAATTTGGTGGTTTATGCTCTATGCATTACAGTGCCATTGCTGTGTGCAGATGGGATCACAGTGGTATTGTTGTTATCCACTTTTTGGAAATTTGGAGGATCCTTACTGTGAAAGGAGGGTCCTTAAAGAGAAAAAGAAAGAGTTTTCTCAGGCCCAGAGCTGGGATTTCTCTTAAGGTAGAACTGTGTTCGTACATGTATGGGAGAAGAAAAGGACAAGGTGGAAATGCTTTGCTGGAGATCTGTAGCATGAAGGGTCTCTGGCCTGACTGTACTTGGTGGTGGCAGATGGATGGATGGATTCCGTGTGTCTTTCCAAAGGCAAGGTGATGCTCCCTCCTTTGCTGGGGTCTGGCAGAGTCACTTGCTTAGCAGGTGGTCTGAGAGGTACACAAACCTGTCTGTGCGAGGGTTGGGCTTGCCTGCTCAGTGATCATCCTCTGGCTGTGTGATCGCAACTGGGATGGTCCCTGCCTTTCTCCCCATGCTGTAAGCTAAACACTGAGCACTTCAGTTTCACCAGAAAACTTCATCCTGATGGTTTATAGGTGAGGCTGTGGGAAAGCAAAACTAAATTTTCATTGGGTTCATACTGGGAAAAAAAAAATCCTCAAATATACAAAGAAAAAAATCTTTATTTATTTAAAAGATCAAACGCAAGGTATTATTTTTTTTTTTGTTTACATTTTCCAGCAGAAAATCTATTTCCATAAGCATCCCCTTCTGCCCCAATTAGAAAGTTCGGTGTGGAGGCCTAGACCCTGGCAAAGGGGACAGGCCCAAGATGTGTAGGTGGGTGACCCTCTGCCACGAGGGAATTCCTGCATATGGGAAGAATAGGGAGCCTGGGGAGGCTGGTGGAGATGGCTTTTCCATCAGCATGGCCATCTCACCAGCTGTCTGGGTCTGTCCCAGCAAAGTGTGGGGGACAGCAGCACCCACAGCCCTTTCGCATGACCTTGGGACGAGGGATAAGGATCTTTCCATGCAAAGCTCTGCTCTCTCAGGAGCAAATCCTGCCTTGCCTTTGCTACCTGATCCATGGAAGCCGGGGAGATGAGAAGATCCTCCTCAGGATTGGATCATTGGAGCAAGGTGCAGGATGAGGGGGTGGAGGGTGCCTGGGTGGGTGTTGGGTGTATGTGTGTGCACGCGCTTCCTCTCTCAAAAATCTGCTTTTAGTGTGCAATAGCTCACATATTACCTCGGCAGAGATCCCTGGGCACCAAAGGCTACCAAGAGACGACAAGTCACCAGAAAGGCTCCAGAGGGGATTTTGAGCATCCACGTCTGGTATCCCAAGATCCATTAGCTTTCAGGTAAAACAGAAAACAATGACCATCTTTTTTGTATGCAAATTAATTAAGCTGTGTTTCCATCACTGCAAAATACCTGAGTTTCCCTGGAGAAAGCAGAGGGCCCGGGAGTGGGAAATGAGACAGGAAAAGGCAAAGAATGGCTGATTCACAGGTTTTGGGGTCTGTGCAGATGGAAATGGTATTCCAACACCAGCATGTCCTTCTCTGAACCCTAAAATGGGTAGTGGGAAGTGGCAGCTCCTGAGTTCCCCCCTTCCTTCTGGGCTCAGTGTGCTGCCAGGGATGGAGGTGATAGCATCAGATCACAAGTGGAAACCACTTTGCCCAAGAAGAGGGATCTCCTCTGGCTTTTGTGAAACAGTTTTCCAAGAATAACTTTGAGAGGTTAGACTGGCACAGGAGACTGCCATTCCTGAGTGATTGCATTTTTCCTAAGTATCTCCAGTGGGATCTGCACAGGGAGCTCTAAGTTTTTTTTCTCCAAGTCAGCGTTTATTTGCAGAATCCTAATTTTATATTTCCTGACATTTAAACTTTTCAGCCTAATGTTCTAATAAGGATTCTGTCTGTCCATCTAAATAAAGCTTCGTTCTAATGAGGACACCATCCATCTCCCGAGATGGAGCCGTAACGACTTCCAGCCTCAGTATAATTTTAGCCAGGCTCCCTTCCCCAGTGTCTTTCCCCCCTCCTCGATCTTTGTTTGGGGTGAAAATTATCTGTTTGGGGTGAAAATTATCTGTTTGGGGATGAAGAGGTGCAGAATTTCATATCAGGTCAAGTGACTGAGCTGTTGTGTGAGCCTCTGCTTTCTCTCTGAAAAGGGGGATTTTGCTCACTCCCTGTTGTATGTTCAGTGCTTGTTATTTGCAATTTTTGTTCATAAGACTGTGGGTTTTGATGCCAACGATTTTCTGTTTGAGTTGTTGGAGTAGGGAGGGTGTGGGAGCATGCCAGTGTCAAAGGTTGTCACTGGAATGGTAATTAATAACATTATCAGGCTGATTATGTGTTTAGATGTCCAGAATCAGGAGTGAATTGAACTTGTTAAATTTAATTCCTATCTCGGAATGACTGGGATACTGGCGTGCTCACCAGTCTTGCGTTTGCATAAAGGACAAAACTGGGAATTTGAAAGGGCAATGACTAATGAGAATTGCTGAAATTCTGGGCTTCTGGCATTCTCAGGGCTTCTCCTACAGCACCATCGCTCCGCGAGCTTTTGCCAGGCAGAAGAAAGCGCAGATCGGGCACCCGATAATGTTTATAGAGCCCGGTCTCATTGTGTCAGGAGTTGACTGAAATGTGGAGTCATTTGAGATTGGAGATTATGTCTTTTAAGGTCCCAAAGAGCCGTTTCACATGCGACTGATTACCTCTGTCAGAGGCGGGAGAGCCAGGTCCCACCTCGGTGGGTGGGATCTGAACTCATGCTTTCAGAGGTCAATAACAGGGTTTTTAGACCTTTGTGCTTCTCAGTCCCTTATAGCCAGACCTTTTCTGTTAAAACTGTTTAAATTACAAACCAGTAATAAAAGGATCATATGTGTTTCCCACTGAACAGGTTCTTTAAGGCTATTATGATAATTAAAAACATATGGTGCCTACACAAGTCAGAGGGAAACCACAGATGTACAAATTAGGTATTATATAAGGTTTTTCTCTTTTTTTTTCCCTTTGCCCTTTTAAAAATGAAAAGTCAAAGAAACACAAAGAGATAAAATGATAATTTTTTTGGAGATGGTAGGTAGCATTTTGGATTTTTAATCATGAAATATGTAAACCACCTCTCATACATAATCAGAGCAAACTCTGTTAAGCAGGAAGAACAAAACAGTAAGACTGCAGTATTTATGGAAGGAATAAGGAAACACTTTGTTTCATACAAGTTATTTGAGACCAGGAAACCTTTTGCATTTTTTATGATGTTTCCCTGCACAGACATGGAGGATTATATTTATTAAATATTGAATTATATTGAAATTGGATTGATGCAGCCAAAGGAGGACATTTCTTTGTATTCCATTTTTTCTCCCTTTTAAAAAAGGGAAATGTACTCATATTGATTGCAGTACAAGTAGTCATTTGTTTTAATTTAAAAATATAGGATTGATTTTGAGAAGGTGATAAATACTGCTAATAAAAAAATTCAGAATGGGGATTTATAATGATTCTCTGTTAAGTCAATGGTTTAGAGAGGCTAACTTATGATAAAAGTAGAGACGTGCTGAAATATCCATAGCTAATGGGTTATTTGCCTTTTGCTAGTGCTGCAAACTTTCCTTGGTTTGCTGGGTCCTGCTCCAAAAGGCAAAATTTATGTTATCTAACTCTCCTTGCTCCTTGTTTTGTTTTTCTTGTGCTAAAAGTGGGCAGCTGAGGGTCTGCTAAGGGGCCCCCTTTGTCTGCTGACGTGTACAGGTATTCCATAGGCGAGCTGGATCCGCGTGTGCGGTCTGAGATAGGTACCTGCAATGGGTCTCAGCTTCCCTGGTGGTGCTGTGCAGCTCTGCAGGTTTCCCTCAGCCTCTGCTCAGATCCCTCCTTGCGGCACGTGGGATGGGCAGGTCTCAGCAGCATCGGAAGTGGCCCCGAAGCCCTTTGACTCATAGCTTTGGCTCTGAGCTCCACGGCTCACGCAGCACCAGCGTCTGCCTGGCACCTTGCCCTGCCTCCGGCGACAGCAGACCCTCCTCTTCCCACCTGGGACTGCTCGGGGCTTGATGCCTCCCGTGTCCCTGCAAGGAGCAGGACTGCAGCAAGTCCGCTGTTGTCAGAGGGGTCAGAGAGCATCCCACCAGCACAGGGCACCGCAGCCGCGGGGAAGAAGGACATTCCTTCTCATGGCTCTCACGGCATGGAGAGCACCCTGGCACTGCTCATGCTTGGGCTCTCTCCTTCCCTGATAAGAGGGGAGT
>VZRE01002443.1:400226-446701 GCA_013396775.1 Cephalopterus ornatus | reverse complement strand
CCCCCCCCCCAAACCGCCCCAACCCCAGGAACCACCCCTGGCTGTGCCAGCTGCTGCTGCAGTCGGGCCGGTGGGACTCTGCCTGGAGGGTGCTGTGTCCCTTGCCCTCGGCAGTGGCACCCTGCATCTGCAGATCCTGCATCTACAGCCAGGATCTCACCCTGAGATGCAGTGAGGCCCTTTGCTCTGCTCACTTATGCTTTGTTCTGTCTTCCATCAAAAAGTAGACAACTTTTTTTTTTTTTTCCTTCCAAAGAAACTTTCAGAAGAGCAAAAAAAGCAAGTCTGGGGAAATAAGAGCAGGAGAAGCCTGATGCTAACACTTCAGATTTGCAGGAGTGGTGGCTGAGCAGGCATTTCTGAAGGGAGTCTTTTCTTTTCTTGAGTGAGTGATAGCAAACTCAGTGTTATTTCACATGTAGGTATTACCATTTTAACTTTTACTGAGGTAAAATAACACCTTGTCACTCAGTGCAAATACCAATCACAAAATGAATTAATTGTAATAACTGTTGTCAACAGAACAAAAGACTTGTTGCTTTCCTAAGCAGATTTCAGTGCCACTGATAACTATATACAGAGGTTCCCTTTGGGCTTATTCAGTGTATGCAGTCAGAACATAATTTAATCTGTCTTTCTCTGTACTTTGTTGTAAAAGTCTCAGAAATTGAGTTAAAAACCTGTATTTTTTACATATCATTCAGCATGCACTTTTATAGTCCATATGATTTTTTTTCTCACAGAATCCCAAAGCATTTTTACTAGTTAATTAACACATTTTTTGTGGGTAATTTATTAAAGAATTAACAAGTTTATAACAGTCTGCAGAATCTGTTGGTTCTCTGTAAGCTGTGATGGACAATTACTTTCAGAGAGAGTATGGGCAGCTGTTTAGCTACACAAAATACATTTTTGCTAATGTTACTTCTTCAGCCAGTCATCTTTATCCAAAGTGAACACTGTTATCCCGATAGACAGGGAAGTTTCCTTTGAAAAAGGGGGAAGAGAGAAAAAATTAGCCAAGAGAAGCAAAATTCTTCATACTTGTGCTAACCACAAATTTATTCAAGCGAAGTTTGGGATGGGGGGATTCTAATTAACTAATTTCACAAAGGAGCTTCAGTACAGCAGGAATCAATGCCAATATCCTATACTCATTTTACATGGCTATTTAGCTTAATAATTAGAAACACTACGGCATATTCTCTATATTTCATTGTAAATCCTATGTATTTTCTTAAAGAAACATACGTTAACATTGCAGCCTGCGACAGTCAGACATCACTGCCAATGGAATAGATACTCATCAGAAACTGACCCAGAGAGGAATTAAAGATTCATTTTGCATCCTTATTTAACGGAATATGTATTTTAGATCGGTGCAGCCGCTCTCTTGGCTTTGTAGCGGGTAATGTTAATGCCATGCAGCCTTGATGCAGGGAATTTCTGTGGTTTCCCCTCCAACCCTCTGCTGTCAATAACATTTGGTCTGTCTTTCTTGTTGGCAACTGCTGTGTCTTCAGCCACCAGTCGGTCAAATGTTCCCGCTCCTACTGGGGACTTGCTCTTGCGTGGGCAGCACAGCTCTGCAGCTGCGGCACAGCCTCTGTCTGTGTCGCACGGGCTCGTGGTGCTGGGGAAGGACCTGCTTGTTCCCTGCTCTGGATGGGTGACACATGACCCTGTGTGAGCTACGGCACGTTTGTTCTCACACACTTCTCTCCTTGTTATTGTTTAACATAAGCAGTCCTGAATGTGCCACAGTGATTTTTCTCTCATGAACTTCCCATGGCAGATGGGACTGGAATATCTGTGATGACTGTGCTGGAGCTTGAGTGGGTTTGTTTCAGCAGCCTTAGGCCAGGGCTGTGGATGATCTTGTGTGGATGCACAGGGATGTAGGAATGCTCTGCAAGAAACTATCCCTGCAGTTCAGGCGTTCATCAGAGAGGAGCGGTTGTGGGAGGGAGCTGCTCTGTGGTGCCTGGAGGTGCTGTGGTTGTGGTCCTTGGGCCCCCAGAGTGGCTGGTGTGCTTGCAGTGGTTTTTGTGGCATGCTGGTTTTGTGCTTGGAGCAGCTCACAGTCAGCACTCCCTCAATTCTGCAGTGCCTCTGACATTGCTCCTCAGCTTGGGGCTACATTCTACCTGCAGACATAAGGTTTTAGACAGAAGAAGCAGCATGAAAAAGGTTGAATGGCATCTTCTCTGTGTTCTAATGCTGTGTGGGTGGGGATAGCAGCTTGGGATGCAGCAGTCATCCTAGGATGGAATCATAGGGAGCTCTCAGAAAAAGCTGGTGTTGAAAACCTCAGGTCAGGCTGGACACAGACAGCACAAATGGGACAGGAGGACATGTCCACTCCCCTCGTGGCAAGCCTGGGAGTGTGCACTGTGTGAGGGAGCAGGCAGGGAGAATGCAGTGCTCCTTACCCCACTGTCTGCTGCCCCCCTTCCACTCATGCGAATATATCCCAATAAATCTGTTTGAAAGATAGAAAATACTCCCAGCCTCTCCTATAACACCATCCCTTGTGCTGACCAGTGGTTTTTGCAGTTGTAACTTGGCCGTCGCATTCTTTCTCCACAATTCCTTTGAGGCGCGTTAATGACGGCGTTCCTCCAGAGTTGGAAAGTGGGGGTCAGGTAGCTCCAACCCCGGCCATGAGCTTCCCACAGCGGAGCCTGGCAGCCCCGGCAACTGGCAGGATGGGGACCTGTGGTACGCCTTGTTGTCCCTGGGGTTGATTTTGCATTTGCTTCTCAGCCGTCGCTGTTCTGTGTTTTCCCCTGCTCTTCTTTGGGTGATTAACTGTGAAAAGAAGCGTTTCTCGTTTCTGCAAGCCACTCCTCTCCCTGCTTCTTGGCACTAGTTGCTAATCAAAACAGGTCTTTGATAGCCAAATGGCATTTGGCTGAGCCAAACACAGAGCTAGACACACAGGCTTCTTGTGATCAAGCGCTTTATTAATGTGAGGTTTAATGCAAGTTCACTCGCAGCTTGTGGACCCCATGGTAAATGTTCAACAATCTAATTCTGTAGCACTGTGTTTTATTTAGCATGAAAATATTCCAGGGCATGAAAAAACAGTACTCTGCTTAGGAGCAATGTTTCAAAGGATTTAAAAATATTAATTTTTTGCTCTTTCAACAGCAAAGATGTGTTAGCCTGTCATTTTATAAAAGAATAAGCTTTTTTTTTTTCTTTTTTAAATCAAACCTGTTTCTATAGTTAAGCAAATGCAGAGTTCTAAATTAGTAAACTTTTACTGTATTTCTATAATTTATGTTTATATAATACCAGAATATTCCAAGAGGCATTTTGGGGAAATTTGTAAAATAAATGTGCTTCCTGGCAGAGACCTTGTATGCCAAGTTTTAGCCTGGGCTGCATTTTCACAGCTGAGTTATAAACCCCTGAAAAACAGGATTTATAATGGAAACGCTGACACAACCTTAACCATAGCACTGCTATCTGGTGCTGCTATAATATACTGTACGAAGAAATCAGTTCATTAGTTAGTTATAAACAAAGGACAGAGATAGTAAATTACAGTAGGTATTTCAGCAGTTTTCTATATATTTATGACACAAAAATATGCAGCTGCATTTTATTTCTTGAGACAGTATTTAAGGATTTCAGATTTAATACACATTAGTTTGGTTATGCACATTGTGCATTTTGGTCTTGTTGTTCCCTCTTGTAGTTTTATTCATGGTATTTTCTTCTTTCTCTGTTGCTCATTAGAAAAATGTTAAAAATCCATTTTCATCTGATTAATAATAAAGCTGATCACATGTAACCTAATTTTCATTCACTGCTGCCCCTGTCTGTGGAGTCATATACAAAGTGACCTTTGAATCACCACTGGGCCCATAAAGCACAATAAGCACCATTGTCCTGTCAAAAATTGAAGATGTTTTACATCATTACAAAATTTAATGTTCCATCTTTTCAAATGCACTACTTTTCAAAGGCCACATTCCAATTGAAGCTCATTAAAATCAGACTCAAGTTTCCTGTGGTGGGGATGAGAAAGAGTTTCTCATGCATTCGGAGTAATATGAATCACTCTTTTAAAACAGATATGGTTACATATTAGTTTTGAAAGGTACAGTAACTGCTGAGCCTCCACTGTCTGCAACAGTGAGGCTTTTGTACTTATAAATCTAATAACTGCCTCCTGATCCCTTGTACTTCATCCACACTGTATCCTATTTACTTATGAATAAATCAACTTTCTAAATAAAATTGTTGTTCAAAAGTTCAGGGGTTGAATTATAGGAGTCTCTGGCTCAAAGCTTCTATTAAGGTTTTAGCAGACATCTGTAAAACTCTTGTTAAAAAAAATCGTTTTTTCTCGAAACTCCTTCTTGAATACATTAGATGGGGAGAACCAAATTCTTCTCCAGAGCAATCCTTTAAAGTCTGTTGAATTACACAGAGGCTGAATTTGCTTCCTAATCTTATGGAATAATTTTTCATAGTGTTTTATTTATAAATCAAATAGAACTTTGATAAGCTGATGACTGAAATGGGCTCTATGTTTATATTATCATGCTCGTACTGTGCTAATAGAGTTAGAATAGTGGAAATAGTCGGGTGTTCATGTAGGAACATTGAAAGGCTAGTTGCCTCTCCATCTCACTTTCCTTGTGAGAGGGGCTTGCAAGCTTCACCTAACTCCGTTTCCACAAACAAAAGCAAAAGAGAAAGTTATTTCAAGCCTTTTAAGAGTTAATGTTGCACTGCTCTATCTACACATGGCTGACTCTTGTGTGCATGGACGTGCATGTTGCTGCCCTATATGTAAAGCAGATGTATATAAATATTATTGCACATTTGGTTTACTATGGCTATTACATGATCTCACATTACACAGGAAGAGTTCCATATATAGGTCACATGCAATATAAACTATGCTGCAAAACACAGTGCATTAAACATTTTATGAAGAAGATAGATACAAATGTATGGCGAATACTAATTTCAGCTGTTGACAGACCCCGAACATGCTTCCTCTAAGTTTATGATCATGGAACTGCAGCTATAATTTGCCAGGCACTGTTGCAAGTGAGACAGAATGAGCAAGAATGTCAGTCTTTTATCAATATCACATTAAGATGCTATTGTATTTTCAATATTCCTGGTATAGCTTATTAACATGGTATATTAGCATCGCACGTGATAAAGTCAGGTGCAGGCCATTCTCACATTTTAGTTATAATGTTTTTAATGTTTATGGTGATGTAAGAGAGTACAAACCCATTCTGAGGTCTCTGGCTATCAAGGGCTATAGAAATGGCAACTATTACATAGGTCAAGAATATGGAATAGCATATGCTGATATTCTCACATTGTGCTGATATCTCATTTAGCATTGAGATTTTGCCAGCCACAGTTCAATCATATTTTTACTATAGCATTGTACAACACCAGACATTCTCAGCTCTCATATTCTGAGCTGTATTCTGTCTGCTGAGGCAGTACTGAATGAAATTCTTTGACTTTCCATGGTAATAGTAATCTTAACCTCATTTAACACACAACTAGAAGTGAGTTTGGTTGATTCATAAAAAATATAAATCATTGGATAAAGGTGTTTTGTCTAACCAGTCTGTAATTACTGATATTCTGACCTTTCTTTGGTCAGTTGTATTGTGTTTTCTGCATCATGTTTTAGCCTCAGTATTGTATTAATAATAATTAGTATTCATAGATTTTATGAACTGGCTATATCGGTAGATTATTGAAGGCAGCACTGGTATCGTCATTCTAGCCTGTCCCTGTATGTAGGTAAACTCAGCTGCTTTATCATCTGCTTCACGGGGTTTGCTGCAGATGAAGTTTGGTGCAGGCCAGGTTTCACACCTCCCGTCTGCTCGCAGCCCACCGCAGGGCTGTGTCTGCCGGGGGAGACTCGCTCTCCCCTTTCATCTGTGGCCTTTGAAAAAGCACGTGAAACCTTTCCTGCTCCCTCTCTGTAAAGCACAGACTTTCCCGTCCTGCCGTTTACAGCTCATATGGAAACGAGTAAACTTTGTGGCCTGCTAAGGGCCGCTTTACGAAGTGCTAAAAGGCTTTATCGCAGCAGCCCCCGCAGCCGGCCCTGCTGCCGGAGGAGGCGGTGGGCAGGTGGGTGTCCCCGGAGGCTTCGCTCTTGCATTGCCCACTGGCACCCTAAATTGGGAATGGCCCTGACAGCCACGCCCTTTTGGGGTGGCTGCAGCCCTGCAGCCACAGTGCCTCCAAAGGGTGGCAAACAAGCCCTTCTTCCAACTGCAGTAGGCTTTGTTTGGGGCAGGTTCTGCCCAGGGTTGCCGGCAGCGATGCTATCTTAGCTCCCTCAAGTGTCTGCATCCACACCAGTGTGGGTACCTGCCTTCTCTGAACACCTGTTCCTTCTGTGCAGAGAATCAAACATTTCTTCAGTCATAATTTCTGGTTTTGACCTATAGTAACACCCAACTTCTGGAACTGATCCTGGAAATTGAAGAGCGGTAGATTGTGTAAAATAAAGCTCGAAATACTTTGCTCACTCTGCCTGACAAAAGCTAAACTGTGCCTTTCCCACCTCCAGGATCAGTGGCACAACCTTTGAGAAGAAGTGTAGAGCTTGCAGCTCTTGTTGCAGTTCAGTTCTCAGGTCGCAGCCTGAACTGTGGTAATTAGAAACGAGCATCTGTACGTACGAGAAAAAGGGGCCAGTTCCAGTTCTTGTGTACTCCTAGGAAGAAACTTGAACAAAAAAATAAGTGAAAACCAGATTGCTTTGTTCCTTTAACCCATCTTGCACTTACTGATTCCATAGCTGGTACTGGCAGTACTTGAAAGGACTAGGGTATGTTCAGAGTCATGCTATGGCATAACAGGCTGAGCTGCTACTGCACATCAGCCAGGAGAAGTGGAAAAGTACTGACAGCAAAACTTTGAAACCTTCTCTTGCAGGGAGCTTTCCTTAACCATTTCTCTCACCTTCTGAAGAGGCATACTCACAGGGAGACTGCGTTCTGTCCACCTTTACTTTCTTTATGTGTCTGATTGTCCCACAGACATCTCCTGCTGCAGGAAACCAAGAGGTCTTTCCATCAGACAGAGGTGGTTGATGCTGATGGAGGAGAACTACTTACACTCGTGACTCCATAGCATGTGGAATGAATAGAAAATTGTTCCTTTGAGGAAAAACTTCAGTCAATCCACACTTGTCTATTTAGAACAAGGCATTTAATCAGAATTTCCTGCAAACTTTGTGTTTAAGTACTTTGTTTGCCCCATTTAATTTTCTTAAGCAAAGTCTATAGACAGATCTATCTCTTAGGACCAAGTCCTTTTATTTTTTTCTCATTTAGAGCGTTATGCTGCCTACAGCAGGCACCATTAAAAATTCAGGATTTGCCCTCATCAGTGATTACTTTGAATAGGAAATAGGATGTTATTGTATAGCAGGATACAGTGGTTAAAGGACTCAGAGCATGGGATTGTGCTTGCTATATGTACACCTTTAATAACTTCTGCATCTCCCTTTAGTCTGTGTTTTCCGTCTTGTGCTCTTCCATAACAGTGGATGCAAATGCAGACAGGCAATTTCTTTTGGCTTTAATGGGCTTTTCCCTGGGAAACATAACTCCTTATATTGTGTAAGCTTAGGCAGTAGGTGCATTAACAGGGTCAGTAAAGGTGTTATGTCTGCAGAGCACACATGAATAAAGTTCTGAAATTCTCTAGTAGGCAGGAGGGTTTCAGATGTTATGAGTGGAGTTACTGTGTTGTCTTGATGAGCATAAATGCATTTCAATGACGACTTACTGAATAAGTGATTTTTGTGTCAGAAAAACAAATGGTACGTAAGCAATATGTACGTTTCGTGAGAGTGGTGGTTTCACCTTCTGAGTTGTCTCAAGTATGGAATTTTTTTTTGCATCATGTATAGGAGAGGGAAGGAACCTCTCTGCTCTCTACTCCAATGAAGACAGGTCGGTGTATACTTTTCAAATTTAGGATTGTAAGTAGCGGTATGGATGGCAGAAGACTCCAGCAAGAAATGCAAACATAGATGTGCTAACTTGAAAGCTAATACCAAAATTAGATTTGTAACTATGTAAGGCAGAAATCTGAATATTGGTAGCTAACATCCTTAGGGAATGCAGCATATTTTGAAATGACAGGTACTGTGTTGTTTGTGTATCATATATCTGACCATGTTTCTGCCAAAGAGAAGGAAAGTCTCCTGCTAAATGCTTCAAAGACGTCCCCATCTCTTTAGAAACCCAGAAAACGCTTGTTTGCTGCTCCTGCCCATCCTGCACACCCAGCTTATTCATTAGCAGACTAGATCCTCATTATGATGATCTCATTCATTAGCAGACTAGATCATCTGGTGCTTCCAAACTTCCTGTTTCAAAGCGTCATCTTCAAAGTCGACACTGCTGAGAGTACCAGGCTGTGTCACGGCTGCTTGGGACTTGGAAGTTGTTCTGTGAACCAATGTGTTTTCTAATGAGTGATCTAGATGGGCAGGAGAGACTTGCACAAACAGGGGTGGGAAAATCCTGTAGGAATTGCAAACACAGCACCCAGTAATGTTAATACAGTGTCACTGATGGGGGGTCTGACTGATGGGCTTCAAGATGAGTTCAAGTATGTTGTGACTGATAAACTGAGTTTTAAAGCTGGGGCAGCAGGAGGGGGTACATGTGTGTGTGCACGTTACAGGCAGGTGGGAATTATTCTGTAATTTTCAAAGAACGTAGCAGACATTCTTTCATTTGAAATTTCTTTAGCACATTCAATTATGAAGCTCTAAAGTTGTGTAGCAATTAACTGAGGAGTTGCTGTCCAGTTAGAAGCTGAGAGAAACAAGGGTATATTGAACGGCAAATTGTGACTTTTCAGAGAAAAAACGGTTTCATGCTTTTTCTCCAAGTATAAGAACATCCAGCTTAAATAGAGTATTCAATTTTTAATGAATTGGGCTCTTAGTGTCCTATGATCTATGAATGAAGAGCTGAAAAATGATAAATGAGAACACACAACTGATGGGATTATACATGACATAGTTCCTTTGGAAGATATTCTTGTTTGTTTTGTTTTGGTTTTTTAATATTCTGCTTAGAGATATTCTTGGTTGTGGACATAAACTGGTGAATGATTTGCAGTACTCTTCATCATTTCCTCAAACATTTTTACCTCTTTAAATGAACTGTACTTTAACCTAAATTGGTATGCCTTCTCCTACTTGTAGAAGAGTGGAAGGTTTTCAAATGATCTAATATGGGACAGTATTTAACATTCAGTATTTTCTCGCCCAAGAAACATTATATAATAATCTATAATCAAAAACACTAAAAACCTGTTAACTGCTAAATTCTGTTTCATTCTAACATTACAACTAAAACTCATTTATAAGTAAATGAAAGTCAAGAGGATTAAATTCAATTAAAATTACTTTGAAGTATGGGGGAAAAATGTTTCACGGTGATATAAATCAACATATTGTTATTGCCTTCTTTTCCTTATCCGTTAAGGGTCTCTAAAGCAAAATGTAGTCTAAATTATACATGGAGAACAAATAGAGAGAAAAGAACTCCACGCACCCACAAGCACAACCCAACTCAAATGAAAGGTTTGGGTGTACTTGTGGATGAATGGTGTGCTTTTCTGTATGCTTTGCGAGCTGGAATTGTGGAAGGTTTCTCCCACTTGCAGCCTCCATACCTTCATTGAGTGCAGTATAAATAGAAAGCCAATTAAAGTACATCTTTGTTATAAAAAAGAGGGAGACAAACAAAAAAACCAACACCGTTTTAGTGTGCATGCATTTTTTTTACTGAAATTAACTTTAATAATCTATGGATTACAAGACATATCAAACCTTCAAAGCATTGCAGCGTTAGATCTATTCTCAAAAGGGTTTAAATTACTTTAATAGTTAATAATAAGTGATATGACTCATTTTTCCAAGTAAATCAAGATCGGTTGTCATTTGTTCATCTGGTCTGCAAACCTCTTAATTATGGCAAAGAAATTCCTCAGTACCTACTGAGCACTTCTGGGGTGTGTAATACTAAAATGCACTTATAATTTTTCTACTGTTATTTGATGATTTAGGACACGAGCCTAACACAAAGCAGGGAGCAATGTTTTCAATATCCCTCTATCCCAACAAACATCAAGCCCCACTAGAGAAACATGCACACACCCTACAGAGTAATTCAGGGCACATCTCTTACTGTCAATTGAGCTATTGATATTAAACATGCACGGAACACTTGGAGACCCGTGTGTGTGTGTGTGTGTGTACACATATGCAAATCATAAACATCCCATTGAAGACATTTTTATTGACAGAGGGTCCAATTCTACAACCTTCTGAAAAGTCAACATTGGTCAGTAAAAATCAGCAACCAAAAATTTCACTAACTGCTTTCCTAGAGAAGTTTGCTCCCATGAGCAAGATCAGGACCATAGAAAAACAATGCTATTGTTGTTTAAGAAAAGAACCTCACTGTCTGCTTTAAATCATATATTGTTCCCACAGGTTTCAATTACTTCACATAACGAGACGGTGCCAGCGTGTAACAATGGCGTGGCTTTCTGTCTCCATGGCTCTGGTACAATACTTTTAAATGAATTATCAAACTGATCAAAACAAACATTGTTCCTCTCATTACTGTGCTGCAACCTCACCATTAGCAGAGTTAGCATCCACACATGTAGCCGAGTGCCCAGAGACACAGATGCTTGCTGGGCAAGTTCCTCTCCCAGCAGGAGAGGCTGCAGGGCTGGGGATGCAGCTCCTCTCACTGTTTGGGGTGGGCAGAACGTTCATCAGCGAGGCATCTGGACCTGTCCTTAGTGCATAGCAGTGCGTGAGGATCATACACTCAGAGATCCTGTACAACAGCTTAAAGAAGTGTGTAGGTTCTTTTCTAGAAGAGATTTTAAGGAAGCAAAGAAGTTACTCTCATATCCGTCCACACACATCAGAATGAGTCTTTATAAAACACCACTAAAACTCCCAAAACTTAATAGCAACTTTGAACTGCTAAACTATTTTGCATCATCTCTTCAAAGGCCACACAAAGCACAGATCTTAATCCTAAAATTTGTGCAAGAAAAATGGAATGACTATTAGCTGGATGTTATTTCCAATTTATGAGATTGAATTAGGGAAGCCAGAGGCAGAATCATGGAACCACAGAATAGTCAGGGTTGGAAGGGACCTCTGGAGATCTCCCAGTCCAACCCCCTGCCAAGGCAGAGTCCTCTAGAACAAGTGACACAGGAACCTGTCAAGGTGTGTTTGAATGTGTCTAGAGAGGGAGACTCCACGACCTCCCTGGGCAGCCTGTCCCATTGCTCTGCCACCCTCAATGTAAAAACATTGGGTAGGAAACAATTTTTTTTTCTCTTGATTTTTGGCAGTTATAATGTATTCGTAAGTTTTTGTTTTAAAATAATCATCTATATTTGCTTCTTCAACTCCAGCAGTCTTTTTGCCCCTTGCTGTGACGCTTTTGCTGTGTGTCCATACCACAGCCCCTACAATCTCAAGGGAAGTCCTGTTTTAGGCACATTTGGCCGCAGCTGGGCTGTGGGGCCGTGCAGGCAGCGTGTGTGGAAGCTCCTGCTGCAGCCGGGCAACATCAGCTGAAAAATAGGAGACCCTCCCAAGTACAGCTGTGGATAAATACCAATTGTAAAAAATTGCAGTTAGCTGAAGAACATTTCTCATTTTCATAGTCATTACGAAGAATTGCTTTTCTATTCCCCTCAGACCTAAGCGGAGTTTTACCACGGGGTACGATGGGATCCGTGCTGAAAGAGGACTCTAACATTTATCGATGCACCGCTGGCAGATCTATGAGCTTTCTGAGATCATGTGAACTTCTGCAGTGGTGCTGTTGCATTCGTTTTGCAAGTACTAATTTAGGCTCACTGCACCTTGGAAATCATTTGAATATTTATAGATTTAAGTATTTATTTTCATAGTAAAATTAAAGCACTATTGTCTTGCAACTAACCCTACTTGTTCCACCACTCCAAAAACAAAACCTCGAGTATGATAACCTTTATTTATAGATGGCAATAAGCATATTTAGCAATTTTATTATTCATGACCCTTGTACTAAATATCATAATCAGAATACAGATGTGTGAGATAATTTCGGTAAGGAAGTCACAGAAGTAATTCTTGTAAAATAAAAATAGCATTGTGCTCAGAAGAATAATATGTCCATATTTAATGTGTGTCTTAGTACAAACAAAGAGACCACACAGTGTTTTTTTGAAAAGTCCTACATTAATAACAAGCTTCATGAATAGAAACAAAGCTCTAAAATTGTGATTTTTAGTGTTAACTTTATTTTCTGTCACATGCTTATATTCTTCCATATATAGTCATTAGATTTTTATTACAAACAGGAAAGTGGCTGCTGTGTGCTTTGTGTGAGCACATCATCAGCAAAAGTACAATTTGTTGAACCAGTTGCTCCCAAGAAGTTAAACCCCATCCTTTGTTGATGCCACCTTTTCTGATGTCTGTACTAAAGATGCAGATTATCAGATAAACATCATATTCAGCCTTCACTCACTAATTGACTGAACAAGAATCGGTCACACTTTATGTACCATTCCATAATGGATTTTCATGTTTGTGAACCCTAACTGGCTGTGGAAATGGAAAGCAAATGTTTAATAATCACAAATAACTTTGTGGTTTAGGTTTTTTTAAGCCAAGAGAAAAAACCCAACTTTTTTCTTCCTGATTTGTGACAGGTTCATCATTACAGGCAGGTGATGAATGATAATTTTGTGGTCATATCAGCTGTCATGCTACCATTTGGAGAATTTTTAAAATGATCACTAAATATAACATTTTTCACTTAGATGTTACATGAATAATTGATACAGTAAAGTGACGGTGAAAGGCACAGGTATAATAATTGTAAGTTTTTTGTCAGAGATTTTTGAGAGCACATGCCACTTTTTGAGTATCTGACTATCACCATATTAGGCTGGGTTTCTTTTTACTTGTATATCTGCAGCAGAAGCTCTCATTAAGCATATTGTAAAAAGATCCTTTTATGAAAATGCTATCAAGTATTTATAACTACAGCACTGAAGATCAGAGGAGGATATTGTTCAAAATCTGTGCAACATAAAACTGGTCAGAAATATCAACATCAATCAGTGTCAAAATTAAAACTGACTTGAATTTGTTTTCTTTTAAAATCCTTTTTATTTTTTTTGAGTGGGTTATAACAAGCGCATACTCATTTTGACAATCTTATTTGCTGGCCCCACATTGCAATAAATCAGAAATATGCTGGTAATAAAAGGAAAATATTGAGGCTACCAAAGCAACAGGAAAAAAAGCATCCCTAAAAAAAAAAAGAAATCAACCCACCGCCACCACTAATATATGCAAAATAAGAACTCTTCTCTCACCTGAAGAGTCCTGATATAAATATGGAAATAGAGGAGTTGTCCATGAGCCTAAAGGGTTGAGCTGTCAGTCCTAATACTTAGAAAAAAAAAATCCACTCTGGATTAAGGGTTATTAGATACTTCCAACGCTGAGTAGCAGAAGTGCGACCGTGTATTACCCAACTGGACACTTCTTCCTGTACTGTGTATGAAGAAATTATCTCAGATCTCTAGAAGCCAAAAGAAGGGATAATGTATATACTTCTGACATTGGCACGCTTCCAAGAGAAAGTTGTAACAAGCCTAGCAAGAAAGAAAAGAAAAAAAAAAATGCCAGAACAAAGGGTGAATGGCATATGGTGGTTATCCTACAATATGGTCCTCATCCCTTCTAATATATCTCTGGAAGACATAAGCAAAGCATGGCAATGTTTTCCTAAGAGATGATATGGCTGCATTATACCCTTGGAAGAATGACACTTTATTAATAATTTTTTAAAATTATTTCTATTATTTTTTATTTATGACTCCTGGCGCCCTTGGGAGTACCTGTTCAGGTTAGATCCCCACACAGGGACTTTGCTTTCACTCCAGTTGTGTGGCTGGTCTGTGCTAGATCTTCTGCAGTGACTGGGCATCTTAAGTAGTCTCTCTGGTCACAAAAATTGTTTGTGTGTGGGTAGATTTAGTTTGGGAATCAGTAGTCCTGCTATTGAGGTGACCATGGAGCCTCAGTGCTCGGGGTTCCAGTGCTGTCCAAATACTTTATGCACATCATCTCTCTCTTTCCAGGATTTTCTGCATGAGAACACAAAAGTCCTAAATGTAGATTTATTGTGTGGGAGCCCTTGGATGAGTAGATACTTGGAGAGAACACCCCTGTCTCACTGTTTCTAGCTGCTCAGATATTAAAAATAAAGGAATCCTTTCAAATGAAAGAATATTCTCATCACTGAATGCCAGATCATATTTTGTATCTAATCCTCCTGACTTCAGTAAAAAAAAGTGTACAGAGAGTATAACAAAGTCGGTACTTTGACAGTGTCTTAGTTAAAACAAGATCTCAGGAAATGAGTGCGATAATGAGCCACTGGCTAAAAACTCCAGCATATTGTACCAGGCCCTGAGAAATAATGCAAAAGCAAACCCCTTTGTTCATATAATCACCAGTTGTAGACTCTGCTGCTTATTAATTGTCTGCATGACACTGGAATTGTTTGACCATAAGATGAGTCTGTGATTCCTTAGCCATTGCTCCTCATCCCTTCCTCCTGACACCCTTGTAAACAATTTTTTTCTTTATTTAGACATTGGTAGCATTGCTATATAGTGTTTAAAGATTCCAAAAGACAGCCCAAATCTTTGTTTTACTGCTTTTGTAATAGAAATTATGTGGCTTTTGAAGCTCTTCCACCGAGACTCAGTTTGAGAAACCACAAAGCTAGGGATTTTTGAATTTATTTACAGTATATTTACTTTATTTTTCCTAAATCTCGCTAAATAACTAAAAATATCATAATTAATGCAGGAGCCTATGACTGTCTTTTTCTTCCTTGCTTCCAAAGGAGCTCCAGATTCACAGGATTCGCTCTGACATACAGATAAAGTCAAGGAAATTTTGAAATTCCCCCAAGGTTCACAAAACACTGGCTACATCTTGTAAATCTTGGCAAAATTCAGCATCTTTGAATCACAGTTGTTCATTGGAAAAAAAAAAAAAGAAAGAAAGAAAGAAAAGAAAGACAAATGATGATAAAAATAATTCTGAGTCTCCAAGTATTTAGATTCTTTCACGGTTTTGTCCATTTGAATATAAAACTCTTTGTCTACAGTAACTTATTAGTATCTTTCCCTGGGACTGCACCCCAAATGAGTCAGATGTTCTGCTTCAGATTAAGTTAACTAATTATATTACCTTTTATCTTTGCCTTCAGGTAACTTCTCATACTTTTAGCTCATGTAAAGGGTGGTAAAACCTTTTGTAGTAGTATAATTTATTTGAAGCCAGCTACTAAAGGGCATAGCAGCACCTGAAAGAGAACTAAAGCCAAAATGTTATTAAAAATTAAAATCTCACAGGGAGCAGTTTTTTTCCTCTTTATGAACACGCTTGAGAATCCAGGTGGGAAGAATGGGCCTAGGCCCACGTAGTAGCTAGTACTACATCACTTCCAACAATTACAGTTGAAAAAGTAAAAACGCAGGTATATATTCATATATTCTTCTTTTTCATTGGCTAGTCTTTTTATTTCCTGTAAGTACGTGTGCACGTGGTGGATCATGGCTGTTGTAGATTCTTATGTGTGATGTGCCCTTCCCAGGGGCAGGTGCATCGCTGGTCACTTAGAGGGGCTTGAATGTGTTGTCTTTTTTTTCTCCATCTGCGTGTGTAAGAGAGGGAAAGGACTGTCATGAGTTGTCTCAGAGCACCCAACTTCAGCTCCTGTTTAGCAACCACCATCAGGGTCCACAGGTCAGCACTGCTGCAGTTTCTGAGCAGTGAGACATGGCATCAGACGCTTTCCTTCCGATGGGGAGCACTGCTCAATCCCCTGGGATCAGGGCACTGCCCCCGCAGCTGGAGGAGGTGGTGTCTGGGCAACAAGCCCCAGTTCTTGAACTATTGGCACTGCTCTCAGAGACAGGGTTGGGTGTTTTAACTCCTGGTTCGTTTACATAAAGGTCAGGATTTTGAATTGGAAATTTTCTTACTTTTAAAATGGCTAGAGACAGTTCTGACAATTGTGATTCCCACTTAGAAAGGAGACCCTCTACTAACAACAGGCTATTTCAGTTATTTTTTGTTTTCAGTTATTTTCTGTGGCTGCCACAGGTCCACGACCTGCACCTTACTGATTGTATGCAGAAGAACGTGCAGGATTTTCCAGCATTTGTCTCTCTTATTCTACATCTTTAAACACAAAACCTGGAAGCCAATAAGTCATTATCTCGAGAGTATTTATTCAGTTCCCTCTGAAAAAAAAAAACACAACAATTCAATACTGAGGCAGACATTAAGGTATGATCTGTAGAAGTCCTGTGAAGCCAAGCTATCAGATGGTAGCAAAGATGTTCATAACCTCTGACAGTGTCTCTGGCCTTTCCCCACAACTTTTGGCAAATATGGCTTCAAAGACAAACAAACTCATGGCGCTCAGGCCAGGATTGGGATGAAGCACCTCACCTTGCAGAATCAGGTCAGATGGTACCTCTCTGCGCCTTTCCTTATTTAATTTTATTCCTTTAACTTATATCCCGTGCTTAAAATACCACTGGGATTAAAAATTAGAAGTTGCTGTCCCATAATAGACTGAGTTGACCTCTATATTTCAGTGGTGCTGCTAAGATCGGTGTGTGAATGACATTGGTAGATCTCAGTGCAATTTGGGAGCCTACATTTTTCATTAGGACACTGCTCTACCTGATTCTCAACTATTTACTCCAAAACACACCATGTTTTTAAGTGAGTGCCATACTCCCACCATCGTCTTTGTCACAAAGTTTTCCCTTCTTCATGTCTGGTCAACACTTAGACAAATGCTAATGAAAAGCTGGAGTCTGTTTCTGGTTTCTGGTGAATATAAAGGCTCTGACTGGGGTATTTGCCTTCTCAAGCTGATGTCTGACAGAGAATGCTCCTGGAATGATGGTGTTGCAGGTCCATCAGGACTTCCCAGTTCACAAGAGCCCACCTCCTTGGTTGTGTTAGGTCCCTAGCTATCTAAAAAGGAAAGAGTTTTGATGCTATGCCTTCCCTAAGCCCAGAGAGGTGCTCAGAGGCACCATCAGTCTGCGTCACTTCCTCCTTTCCTCCCCACATTTTGAACTCTACTGAGAGGGTTTCCGCACAGTTAATTCCCTGTCTCTCTCCAGGCCTTGAAGCATTTCACAATGCTATTGTCATACTACAAGGCAAGAACATATAAGTAAGAGTTTCCATTTTTTTGCAACATCTTTCTGTAATTCCCTCTGTGGTCCATTTTAACTCCCTCCTTCCTGGCCAGCCGTGTCTCTCTGCAGGGGAGCGGCAGAGCCCTCGCACCAGTGCCCCCTCCTACCCGTGCTCCTTCAGTTGTCCCAGAGATTCCATCTTCCTTCTAATGTTGTGAGCAAAACCCTTCTTTGATTGAGGTCTCCAGGGTTTCCCTTACAAACAGAGAAAGGGGCAGTGGGCTGAGATGGTCTGGAGGAGGAGAGTCCACTCTGTAGCTCAGAGGGGCTTTCTGAGGAAAACTGCATTTTGGATTTAAAGATGCTTGTGTGTAGCATGAACCATGAAAGGACTACAGGTAGCTCCAAAGGCAATATGTTAAGATACTTTTCTTGGTGATCACTCTTAAAAAAAACCACAAAAAACCACTCCAACCCAAACCTTTTCCTTTCTCCAAAATGCTGTTTCACTAACTCCAAGCGTCAAAAGGATTTTATTCTTAGCCCTCTGTTTCGATCAGTTAATTCCCACCAGGGCTGAGATAAAAATTGTCTGTGGGACACACTGTTCTTTCTTCTTATACACCTAATGTTGCTGTGCTATTTTGGGCTACCATTTAAATAAAAGCCAATTTGACTAAAGAGCAAATATATTCTGTCGAATGACGGCAAAAGGGCAGAGCTTGGGAAAAAGAAACAAGAAAATGCAAGGCATTCATTTTTCCTTTGTACTTTTTAATAAAAGAAATTCTCTTGCAGCTTAAAGTGACACATTAAAAGATGTATGTATCGTGGCTTTTAAAAACACAATTAGATAACACCTTGTCAAATACTTATATTCTTTGTTGACAGCCTTGAGTACAATCACAATAACAGCACAGCTATTTCAGCATGTTTCTTATTCAGTTGCCATTGGCAGAGTCAGCCATTTTATAAAAATGTTACTGTTTATCACTTTAATCATCAATCTACATCTAGTCAAAACAATAAGTCAGAAGGAGTAGTAAATTATACTTGTGCAGCCCTGATGAGTTTGAACTGTTTTGCTGAAATTAACTGCAATAATTATCTATTTTTCTAAAGCTGTTAAGAAGTTCTGGGTAAAGAAAAAAAATTGGATCAATGAGGACTTGGCTTTCGTCTGTTTTATAAAAAAAAAAACCTTTTTAGTGGGCTGAGAAAAATTCAACTCTGAGTCTTGGTTTTCTAAATGTGAAAGAATAAACATAGTTTTTCTTCTCTTTTTCTGGCATAAGGATCCCCAGGCAGAGTTGTCAGGTGGCCCAGCCGGGGCTGAAGGTGTGGGCTGCTCCAAAGGGTCTTGCTGCTCTCAGCGGAGGGGCTGCTGCTGGCACTGGGCTCAGCAGGGCAGCAGACACCTGGGTGGGCAGGTGCTTGATCTGTGTCGGGGATGTGCTCACTTTGGGTCTCATACTGGGGTTAGTTACAGTGCTAATGAATGCCCAGTCTGCTGTAGATGGAGATGTGCCTTTGGTGTACAGATGTGTGTATATGTATGTCTATGCACATCTGTATGTATGTAATGTATGTATTCTTACCACTAAAAAATAACAGAAGCTATCAGGGCTCCCACTTTACAGGGGTAGGAGAGCAGAGCCACCCTTCCCACCGTGCTGGCCGTGGGCAGGGGCTGGGTGCACATCTGGGGTGTGCCCCGCTGGGGGATGATGCTGTGACTGCACGTGCAGCAGGTGAGCCCTCCCTGGGCGTGGCTGATGAGTGCAGTGCCCTCCCCACCCTCCCCACCTGTGCCTGGCCTTACCTTTACTCAGTTCCACGCAGATCCCCCATGCCCACCGTGAGGCATCCAGCCCATTTGATGACTACCGAAGAAGTGTCATGGCTGGATGTCATGCAGCAGTTTCCACCCGCACCCTGACCATGTTTCTGATTTTGCCAGGACACCTGTGATGCCCAAGGCTGCCTCCAGCTATTCCCCGTGGCTCCCTGTTTGGGCACAGGGCAAGGATAAAGGGTCTCAGGAAGTGCAGTTGAGTCACTTCACTATCATCAAAGCCTTTGCTTTTTTTTATCCTTGTGGTTCTAGTCTTTTATTTCTTGCCTTTTATCAGTATGAAATATTTTATTTGTCTGGTTTTGGAAGGACATAATTATCTCTTTCTTTAGCTGAATCCCAGCTTCTTAGCAATAGTGTCGTGAATACTAGAAATGCATTTTATATGTCATGAGTGTGTGTGATCAGTCGGTTTTTTAGACTTATATACCATAGACTATCAATATTACATTTGCTGCTCTAACCAAGAGGCTTTAATAATACAGATCTAACTTTTTACTCTTTTACAAGACAAGGCAGCAAATTTAGATTCCTTTAATCACATGAAAAATGATGGATATAACTAGGGGATTGAATTTTGGAAACAATGCTAGGACAAAAGAGTTCCTGATGGGATTCTATAAATATTAACAAAGAATATTTGTCTTATCTTTTGCTAGCAACCATTAAGTATTTAACCCTATTCATGGAACATTTTCTATGTTAAGAAAGCTTTAGCTTTTGTCTCCCCAAAAGGCTGTCTGTCTGTCTGCTTCTCCAATATAATAGTTCTACTGTTTTGCCATCAAACTTTGATGGCAAATTTCATTTATTTATTGTAATATAAATATAGAGTGGTTTACTAAGCAGTTATTTAGAACAATATTTATACAGATCTTTATTAATTTCTTCTAATTACTGATAAAGGCCCTTGTAATACCTGAGAAGACGAAGCATATGAAAACCACAATCAAAACCAATATATTAACCCAACTTGTGCCCTCTGTGGGGAGCACAGCAGATGTATTTTGTAGTCCAAAGGAAAAAAAATAAAGTAGTAAGCTTGAAGCACATTGCCAGCTTTGCATAGGTGTGAAAATGCCTAGCTCCTGACAGAAGTTTATTTGCAGATATTTGCACCCTGGTTTGCTTTTTCTGCCTAATGTGTAAATAATAAATATATCTTTTTTTTTAAATTATTTTTGTGTGTTTTAATTTCTCCCATTTGGGCTTTCCTGCCAGCCCAGGTTTCTCTTGTTATACAATTACCCCCAGAAGCCCTACACCTGTCCTTGGGGCCGTGGCCAAGATAAAGGTCCAGCTCCAGCCGGGCTGTGTCCCCGGTGCTCCCTGGGGAGGGCAGCCCTCTCTGCGTGAGCCCAGTGGTGGCATCGGCGGGGGCAGCAGCCACCCCTTCCCCAGCACAGCTTAATTTCCCCCAGCTGGCACGGTCGGCCCGCTGGGAACACAACCAGACGGAGCTCATCAGCGAGCAGCAGCACCCAGGCGCTCTCCAGGCGCCGTCTCCGCGTGGGGCTGCCGAGGACAGGGATGCACAGGCTCCCACGTGCCGTGTGAGTACCGGCGAGCACGGACACTGTCCCCGGCGGTGTGCTCGGGCTGCCTTTGTGATGCACTTTGCTACAGCGAGCGTCAGGACCCATCCCACGGCAGAGAGAGGGAAAAGTAAATACACTTTGTTGGTGGATGTTCATGTGTGCTGTATGATTCTGGAAAAGAAAGGGAGTTTAATTAAGAGCAGGTATTTAAAAGGAAACTGTTGATGCTTTTAGACTGAAGCTGAAAGATTTGTTAAATTCCTGTTGTGATTGACTGGAGAGCAGAAGGAGCTCTCCTTGCCTTTCCTAGGTCACAGCTAGGAATGGAGAGGAATCTTTCTTTTGCTTCAGCAAGCTGCGGGAGCTACTTCAATGGCCAGAAATAATTTTGAGTATAACACATCTGCATACAACAGAATAATTCTCATTTCTCTGCTGACCCCCCTCTCTGCAGCTCAGGAAAAGAGAGAACTCATTTAGCTCCTTAAACGTAGGTGTTGTAATCATTAATAAGGAAAGTGCCAATAAAAAAAATCTGGTGATACTATAATGGGGGAGATAAAACACTGCAAAGAATAATTAGATGCTAGCATCAAAATACCGCATGAAACAAAAACAGTAGGGAGAGAATCAACATTTAAAGCAGTTTTTGAATTTTATCTTTACCTGCACTCCTTAATCTTTTATTTTGTCTTTTGATTTTCCTGCTATGTACTGTGTTCCTCTTTTGTTTTATTTTCATTTGACTTCATTTTATTACACCTCCCTCCAGCTTTTCCCACCCCCAAGATTATTTTTTTTTTTTGTACTTTCAGCTCTTCCTTTGTTAATGTTGAATGCAAATGTAAGCCTGCTGACAGATTTTCAGGAGTCAGGAAAAAGTCTTAAATACTAAATGGCTAGGATCAAAAAGCTGAGTGGTGGAGTATGAGTCAAAGCAATTGGAGCCCATCTCGGTTGATGCATGGGACGTGGAAATCCCAGCAAGATGTGCTATTTGTCTGGGCACCTTTTTGATCTATACTGGGAATAGTTATTGTTGGCAGAACCCAAGTTGCCCTTTGGGTGTGCTTGGAAGGAGATGTATGGCAAGACGTGGCTGTCCCTAGTCCCATGTGGTGGCTGGTGAGAGTCACTGCCGTCTTGAATGTAGAACTTCAGCAAAGGAAAGGACAGGAAGAAATCAGTGTTGTTTTATCCAAATTCAGATGCTTTTGGGGGTTGGTTGTGTCTCCATTTTGGGTAGCTGTAAGTTTCTAGGAATTCTCTGCAGAATGTGAGAAGGTGAGTTTTTGGAGTGGAATGACCGAGCAATGTCCCTTGTCCTCAGGCTGCAAAAAGACTGGAGGCAATAGTCTGGTGGGGTACAGAAGAAGTGTGCAGGCTGCTCTCTGGTGTCTTAACCAAACACTGACAACTGTGTATCAGTTAGGGCAGACTGTCCTAGAACAAAGATAGAAGAGTAGTTATGCAAACTTTGTGCAGCTGCTATAAAAACTAGTGTTGAATGGAGCTCCCTTGGCCCTGGAGAGCAGGCAAATGGGCTTACCTGTAGCACTAGGAACAGGGCCTGCATTGAGGGACTGGTAGTACAAACTCCCCACTTTTGAATCTCAGAGTATCTGTGCTGTTAGGACTCGTGGCAGACCAACTGTTACACTGTGTCTGCATTCAATGACAGTCACTAGTTAAAAGTGCTTCTGTTATAAAAGCGGAATGGGTGAACGGATTCTGAGCTTCTGGTGTTTGGTCAATCCAGATCCACATCCTCACCAAGCAGTTAAAAAAGGATCTGTTGCTACAGAATGAATGTGGACGTACATATTTTTATCCAGTTGAAGGATAGGCATTCTGGGTGTTGTGTGCTGGCTCTAGTGCTGAAAATAAAACTCACAGAATAGGGCATAGTACTAATTAGAAACTTTGAATGGAAAAAGATCATCAAATATAGAAACTTCCTGAATATGCTTCTCTACATGCTGAATGTGTTGAAAGAGAGAGTGGAGAATTTTGTCTTTGAGGCTCACATTTTTACTGTGCAGTAGATAAGAACTAGGCTTTCAGATAAATTAGAGTATTCTTTTAATATGCAAAATATACATATTTTTTTCCACTTCTACAGTGGTCACCCTTAACAAGTTTCCAGTTTTTCCACTGGTTCCTTGGCTATTGCTCTTATCAGTCAGTATTTATAGTTCAGTAGTAGTTAAGTAATTATGTAACCACAGTATTTATCATCTGGGAGTGTGCAGAATTAGATGGATGAGAAGCACAGTGCAGCCACTTGACAAAATGGCATGGTTTATCTTGCCCAATATGAAGGTACTTCCCATCACCCTGGGGAATGTTGTGACCATGGATTGATATTATATAATTTTCCTCACTCGAGACTGATTTATTTTATCTTGGTTCTAGATTAAAAGTGTCTCCATTTTATCCAAGGAGAGATTCTTGAAGAAGCCTTTGGTATTATGGCATCTGCTTGAGGTGTGTAGAGAAAGCCTGCAGGACACTTGACTGAGGGCTCTGGAAAGATGAAGATGTGCCTGAGGAAAGGGAAATGAAGTTTGTGGGGAAGGGGTGGTGTGAATGGGAGGTAACCAGCAGGGCTCGAGCTTGAGGGTGAACCTGGTGGAGGCAAATGTGCTGGACTCCCCTGATCCAGCAAGGCTTGAAGCTGAGGTTCTCACAGTTGTGGCAGGACCTGAACATCCCTAAACTCTTAATGCTGCATTAAATAGAGCATCTAAATCATACTACCAAACCTATGTCTGTCTCTAAGTAACAAACTAAAGTTTTAAGGTGGGCAATTCATTATACTAAAGCTGTCACCTGCTTCCTGTACTCTGTCTTTACTGGTGACTGATCTTTTCTCCAGTTCTCATCATGCTTGCTACATCTCTGCTGCATGCCAAATAGAGATCAGTGACTTTATTTTTGAATATGAGCTCCCTGTCAGGGCCTGGATTTATTATCCCTGTACAAAACCCACAGCGATAGCTTCTGGGGTATCAAGCCTCCAGGACCAAAGCTGTGAACTCCATTGCCCCATCTTGCAGAGGGGCTGTCTAACTCGGTTTCTTGGTCTTCCAAAGTGCCAAGCATCTACAAAAACATTAAATTATTGCATTTCCAGAGCACCAGGAAATGCTGATTTGTTTAACACTGTTTCTGAAGTAGTTGCTTTCTGGGTTATTTGCTTTCCTAGTAAGCTCTTATGCCACACTGCAAACTTCTACTGAGGACCCTCTGAATGCTTCAGATTAGAGATTTAGTGTGGGACCACCAATTCAGTCAATCTGCAGCCAGAACATATTATCTACTGCATAAATCACAGTAAAATGTGATTTTTCACATTTGCAATGGGGCCTTATTTGTATTCCAGGCTTCAGACTGTGTACTGTAGATCATGGGGATGAACTGGCATAATAGGTAAAAGGCCAGAGCAAATGCAGGAGCTCTTTACAATTCCCTGTTTAGTTGTGGCAGAGCTCTTGCTATACCCAGTCCTTTTGGTCAAACATTTTGCAGCTCCTGTACTGGCCTGTCTGTTGAACTCTGTCTAGTGGTACCTACTAACAGCTCTTGGCACTGTTTGCTCCATGGTGTAGTGCAAACCAGAGACAAGAGTGGGGCTGGCTGGCAGAGGGATGGCTGCCTCACCTGCTGGAATATCAGGGGCCCACTTTGCTCACAGCACAGAGAGGTTCAGACATGGTACCTTGCTGTTATCCCCCATCTTTCAAAACTGACAGTTTGTGTTTTATGTGTACCCACCCATTTCCTTTCTTTTTCCTCCTTTGTTCCCTTTGGGTTTTTGCTTTGAAATTTCACTAAATCGGTGTTGGTACAATTTTCCTTTCAGTTATACTGAAAGTAGCATTTTATCAATGTCAGCTGATTTCTTTTTTAATTGAGCTAAAGTTCACAGAGTGTGACAGGGATGTTACTGGGTAGTATATATTTCATGTTATAATTTAAATTCTGAACTCTTTGCAATGAAGCACCATTGTCATCTGTTACGCTACATGTGAAGCAAAGGGTGCTGTTGGCCTTCTAAACAGTAAATAACACTCCATATCCCTCCACCCCTGTGGAGGACATGAGAAGGCTGCAGAAACATTTGTACCTGACCTGTTTCTCATTAAAGGGAGGGAATGGGGTAGGTGGCTTGGTTGGGATGAGGTGTTCTAAGCATGGCTGTGCACCCTCTCAGGGCTCTCTCTACTCCTGTTGAGGAATAGGTATGGAATAAATCCCCCACAAAGCCACTGAACATACAGGAACCCCTGTTACAAATTTCAGGCTCGTGAAATGTCAGTTCAGGGACTCACTTGGACATCACCCTGCCCATCTGCTCACCTCACAGGCAGTTTTGGCATTCATTTATTTTAGTCAGTTGCCTGATCCTGAGTGCAACTGGGGTCTAGGCTGAAAAAAAATTATTTTTATAAAATATTTTTATAAAACATTTTATCATGGAAGTTTCATCTCCAGTCATCTGCACTGTGCTGTTTTCGGTGAGCATCTGCCCTGGTGGGAGCCCTGCTATAAGCTCTGGAGGCAGCTGACAACGTGCATTTAAGAGACATCCCCCAGCCTCTCCCCCCACCAGCCTGCTATTAACTCGGTTAAAATGTATATGACCACAGAATAAGAATGGAGCATGGATGAGTAGGAGAGAGGGAGGACCTCAGGGCCAGGCAGTTTACAAACAGGCATCACAGCCACACTGTCCTTTGCCCCCTCTTACATTTCTTATTACAGTACATTAAAACCCTTTGCTCTGTCAAATTGACAAAGGCAGCTATAAAAGGGGTCCTTTCTAATACACAGTAATATAAACTATGTTTGTACACTTACCACATAATCCCTAATTACTTCCATACTTTCATGTGTGGAGAGCTTTGACGCTCGCATTGCTGGATACTTAGTGAATGAAATAAAAATCAGAAATTATTTCTGTATAAGTATGGGGTGGTATGTGAATTAGCTTCTAGTCTGGCGACACAGCTCACATTTCAGAATAAATATACTAAGTGTCATTGATCCACTAAGTGTCAAATAAAAAAGTATGACACCAACAAAACTCTCATATGACCCTGACATTCCTCCAGTACTTAAAGCAATTACCCTACTATTTAATAACAATGTTTATAAAATTGCTTTTTGATTGGCTATCATCTATGTCATACCTATGTCAATAATTCCCACTGAATGCCTGTGTGTGACCTTTAACCCTTCTTTACAAATAATTTCCATTTCATAATAGCAAGAAGTCTCTTTAGGCAGTTGGTAATGGAGTCCTCCCATGAAGACTGCATCACTTGCTTTTTGGTTTGCTTGCATGGTAGAGGGCACAGCTTCCCCTCCACTCCAAAGGGGTGCACAACTGCCTCCATCTCAGCCCACACAGGACTCCCTGAAATACAAAAAGGATTGAGCTTGCAATCATTTTTCAGGAACTGTCTCTGTCTAATAACCAATGTGGTCATGTGAAAACTTTCTGAAGTTTTCCATGGTTTCAGTGTTATCCTTGACCACAGTAGGTTGTCACAACTTGGGTATTATATGTCTTTTTATGTTTGCATTTTCCCTTCCCCTCTTTGTTTCTGCTTTTTAAAGTAGAGAGAGATGTAAATGATGCATGATAAATACAGGGCTAAAGCTGTGGTGACATGGAGATGGTAATGAAGTGTCCATGCTGACTGGGGCTGTGATGTTTGCCCAGCAGTATTATCTCAACAGAGCTTAAAAGGTCTCAAGGTGTATTTTGGACATTGTTTATTCCTCTGACTTTGTTGGAGCGATTTCATTATTAAAAATGGTATCCACCAAATGCAATGGAGTTGGTGCACTTACCTCTTACTCTGGTTCCTGAACAGATAAATGGGCAAAGGCAGTTGTGTCAAAGAAGTTTTGAAGCACCCTTCAGCAGCTAGTTGTGGTTGCCTGATAGAAATCATCTTCCCAAACAGCACAAAATCAAAACAACACCACATATGATCCTCTTCCCACTGTTTATTTCCCTAAAGCCATTGAAAACTGCATAGAATTCTTAGAAAGCATCTGAGTATCTCTTTTCTGCATCAGAAGACTTAAGAAAACCAGTTTTAGAATGTGTTTTTTGGAGAGAGACAGCTGTGTTAGGAGCATGCACAAGTCAGAGCCTGTTCATGACTTGACCACATGTGAGATCCAAGATGGTCAAAGATCTTGGTAACAGTTATGGGCATACCTGGCTTGCAGCTGTGCAGACCTAGTGGTTTTCTCCTGGTGGGGAAATCCAAGGCAGATGAAAGGCTGACTGAGGTTCTGTCTAAGGTAGATGTCTTTGATCCTGTGGAGGCCTGGCACCAGTAGAGAGGTATCCTGTCCAGTCAGGAAAACCTGCTGTATTTTACTGCTGGCCCTACTGGGTGCTAAATACCAGAAGCATCTCACTCCTTGGGAGAGAACACTCTGTAAACAGCTTCACAAAGCTTTGTGCAAGTGCTGTGTGTGATAAAAGCTCTGCAGAATATCAGACGTGCCAGAGAAAGAAACCCCATTCCTTCTTTCACTGAAACGTGTATAGCCATCTATATTGTAGCCTTAAAGCGGGTGTAGAAAAAGCTTAGAAGATCAAAGTTTGATGTGTGCTTGGTAATGTTTTGAGAGAGGTATTTTTAGTAATGATTCCCCCAGCACTTGGAAGGGAAGGCAGTGCTGTGCTGCACATGTAGGCATGGTGAGTAGATCTTACTTTTCCGTGTAAGAGTCTCCTAAGTGCATGCTGAAAGAGGAGGGATATCAAGAATAGCAGAGTGGTAGCATATGAAGAGAGAAGGAGCAAGCAGGCCAACATCAAAAGAAGATGGGCCAAGTTTTAGCTCTTTGCTTGCTTCAGAGAGCAACCTTGATCTCCTGCTAATAGGTTTTATTTCTGGAATATGCATGTGCTTGCAGATTTGCCCTAAAACATGATGGGTCTCATGATTCACACTGACTCTGTTTACATTTCCCAGTAGATACATTTAGTTTGTTCATAGGGGCAAGTACTGCTTCTGATCCTCTTCGGGAAATTGGAGTAGTTGATGGAGCTTTTTCCTCTTCTCAGTTAACTGTTCCCCTAGATTGTCTCCTATTAATATGCCATGATGTGTTGATGTAAAACACTTTAATATTTCCATATGTAATAAAAGGTCAGGGATAGTATTCTTCCATTACCAAGAGTCATATATCAAGTACATCACAGGAAATTCTACTCTTTAGCAAAATAGGAAGGCAAATATATTGATTACAAGTATTCTGTCAAATTAGCTTGAACCCTATGCTAAGATTATCAGGTTTTTCCATTTAAGAATGTACAGTAGCCCAGTGCAGCACCTTTTGTGTATTTTTTTGGGAGGGGGGCAGAGGTGCGATGCTGAGATTTTAGCGAAATGGCTGCTTTCTTTCCTGAATTACTGAAAGATAGAGAAGGTCTCTCTTTCCCTCCCCCAACTGAAGTGCTCTCCCTCTCCCAGCACTCAAGAACTCTGCTAAAAACTCTTATTCCCTGCTGCTTCCCTTCTGCATACCTCTGGTTTTCCATAGAAAGCCATCAAGACCTTCTTGGTGCCAAACAGAAGTCCCCTTTGTGCTGTAGCCAGTACCTTCCTTTTACAACTTATTTATAAGATTTCTGAAAAGTTACAATTATCTCAGTGCCTATCACTTAATCATCAAACAGGCTGAAGTTACAGAAATCCAGCCACCTCTGCAAGAGGAGGATGCTACAGCTGTGACATAATTACATTATCAACTTAATTAAGGAAGTGAGTGAAATGAAAGAGAAAACAAAACAGCCAAAGAGAAGGCTAGAGGTGGGAAGGAAAGGTGGGATGGGTAGCACGCAGAGGATGTGTTAAATTTAGCTCTAAGTGGTTTAAAAAAGGCTCTAATGTATCATAAAAATCCCTGGGTTTTCATCCTGTGCTCTTGGCTTTCTGAACGGCTGCTGGGGTGGGATGAGGGGACCCCTGGAAGATGAGCTGCACCCCCCAGCCTCTGGAGCCACAGCAAGTTGAACCAGGCAAACCAGACAAAGAACGTGTAACTTCAATGCGTTCACATGTCAGGCCCTCAGGAAATCTGGCTTTGCAGAATAAAGGCTCAGCCCTGTTATCCTCATGAGCTGAAACCCCCCATTAACTTCTGTAGGAGTTCTGGGCACATGAGAGCTGAAAGTTCAAGCTCCTAATCTGATTATTCTCATCCAAATATATTAATTGTAGAAAACCAACAATGCTTTTCCTAGACAGGACAACAAAAGCAGATCGCTGCCTAAAGTATGTCCTTTTTCTTCTGCTTTCAAATCCCGTGTACTTTTCAGTATCAAAAAGGAGGAGAGGAAAAAAAAAGTCTTCAAATCCTTTATTTGATTTCAGTGTACAACTATGCTTAGTTTAAATGTCACCCATATGTAGAACAGTGGTTGCACCAGAGCAATCATGGCGAGATGTCTAAAGGGGTGTCAGCAAATTGGACAGGGTATAATTTTAGTCAATGTGTTCTTGTCTTATTTTAGTTCAACATCATTTCCCAGTTGCAATTCTTTTGAGTGACACATGGAATGCAAAACAACATAAAAGGTCTGCCCTGAGGCAGATATGTGTCCATGTAGGACTTTAATTATTCTTTTTGAATAATGTGTAATATGCAAGCCCAATTTCTTGCGTAAAAGTCTGATGGAAAAACTGTGTATCACCTGTATAAGTATTTTTATGATAGATCTCATATATTTAGAAGCACTGAATTTGGAAAAGGTCCTTATTAGTCCAAGTACTTCGGATTTTTCAGGCAACGTTTGGGAGAGAAAGCAATTGCTCCCATGGTGTTTTGCAGTGACATGTAAATCATTGTTTTTTTGAAAAAGGCATTTTTTTGTTCATTCAACTGCTGTGTGCTTAAATAGCACTTCCAATACATGCACAGAGTGCTATACATGTAAGAATTCATAAGAATGTACTCTTTTACTCTGTTCTCTAACACCTGTAAGCTGATCCTGCTCTTATTTACATCACTTTTGTACCAGTGTAACTCTGATGGCTTCATGGAAGCCAGTTCTCAGCAAAATCAGAGTCAGATCTTTTCCTTCTAAGAGCTAATATTAAACTGGCTCTTTAGGTAGCACTTGGTGTATCATTTTAGATTAGCTGATAAAAAATAATGAAAAAGATATGTGTGAATGAAAATGTAGATCGTAATGATGAAATATGTTTTTAATATTTCAAAAAAAAGAGAAGCCGGTGTGAAAGCAAATTAAGAATGTCTCTGCAGTTTTGCTACAGGTTGTGGGCCTGATTCAAAGGCTTCTAAAGTCTGTGTACCGCTTTTGATATGGGACAGGAAAACTTCCCCTGGTGTTTTGGGAACTGTGTATTGGAAAGTCAGTAGAGGCCCATACTTTCAGGGAGGAGAAGGCATGAGGAAATAGGATTGTTGGTCTCTTACCATCAGGTGACTATGAACAACTGATAAAGATGTAATTTGACCACAGACTTCCCCATCTCCTTTGATAACTGTTTTCTCAAAGCTTCTTCTAGAACTGTTTTGGGTTTGTTTTTTCTTTTAAACTAAATAATTTTCAAACCTAAGAGTTTAGATAGTAACATAGAAAAAAGAAAAAAATCTGAGAGCACTTTTAGCTGATATCACAGGAATTGAAGAGGAAGGAAGGAGTTTCTGGGTGCAGCATTTTTTGCTGCAGATTGGACACAAAATTAAATGAGAACGTGTACATGGACAAAAATGTGACCGTGGAGCTTGCTGGGTTTGTCAGGGTCCCAGCACAGCATCACAGAGTCTGCATTCCTGTTGTGTGCTGCCTTCTTCCCCTTGGAGTAATCTTGTTTATTTGGTCACTGCATGGCTCTGTTTTTGGAGCGATATTTCGGTTAGCATAAACTATTTGAAGACTGTTTGGAGAAAAGCACTAACCCATCCCGAAATCAGTGGGATAAAAAGCTCTTTGTTTATAACTGTTACTAGTTTAATCATTTAGATGAGACAAATTTGCACTTCTAGCCCTGAGTGTACTCTGATTTCCCTGCAAACATGTGTTGTGGGATTTGCATTGTCTGCGGTGGGAGTCGCACAGAAGGGAAGGAAACATTTTCCCCATCTTTTTTTTTTATTATTATTACACTTTATTCTCTCAATTTACCACATAAAGAACCATGTAAGTAGAGGAGCTGCTGGATTTTAACAATACCAAAAAAAAACCCAAAAAACAAAAAACCAAAAACCCAAAACAAAAACCAAACATCAAATTATTCCGCTGCATAAGAAAAGGTATGGGAGAGAAAGCCAGAAAACAGCGGCTGAGATCAGGTTTCATTCAGATGATCTAAACCAGCGTTGTTTCAGCAAGTTCAATTTTCTCCCCGAGTGTCTGGTCCCTCTGAACGGAGCTCCACCGCCCGCACCAGGAGGCTCTGCTGGCCGGCAGCCCACTGACTGGCAGTGACCTTGTGCTAACTGTCTGTCAGAAACGGTCACTCAGAATTCACTGCGATGAAAAATAACCATTTGGTGCCTTTCTTTAGAAACATAATAGACAGCTTTGCTTTCGCACCTCCTAATAGCCTTTTTAAAAATAGGTTTCTCTAGCAGGATGCTTTTTTAGCGCGCAGAGATTTACGTGTCTACATTTTTCCAGAATTTATTGGGATTATTTTTGTATTGTATATGTTTTTTATCTTAAATTTCCTGATGCCACCCTGTGATGCTGCTAGTTTAGCAACTCCAGCTGTTGTGAGTCATGAGGATAGGCTGTGGTGAATGACTGGATCACAGGCACAGGGAAATTTTATTTGTCAAGTCCAAGCGTTAACCCTTTGGGACAAACTTTTTAAGCTTTACCTGTTTGCAAAAATAGCAATCACAACTGTCCTTTTTCAGAAGGCATTTCTGGCTTCAGCTCCCATGCTTTACCAGTCTCAGGTGGGCCCTTTTTCTGGCAGTGGAGGGTGGCTTCCAGGCAGTGCTTGGACAGGAAAGCTCTTGTGGTTTATTGGGTCTATTTGGTTTTGCCAGCCACCGTGTAGGGAAGGGGCAGAGCAACTTCTCACACTGCAGCCCCCAGCCTTCAAATTCCTCCTGCCTTTCAGGAAAGGAGTGTCTTTTTTACAGGATCCCAGTGTTATTCATTGGAAAGATGGGAACAATTTTAAGCTTCCAGGTCTGTATAAGCTCTATTGAGAGTGGAAATTAGTTGAGGCTCCCTGTGGTGTATGTGACTATGGAAGCTACAATGCTCATTTGTCCTGCTGAGCAGTTCTTGTATGTGCTTTACTGGCTGCAGAAGTTATTTATTTATTTATTTTTATATTTTTAAAAAAAATTTTTTTTTTTTCAGGATTGCAAAGATCTCCAGTGGAGAGCGATGTGGTAGAACTGAGAGTTAAAGCTAACTTTCAGTCATGTGGCATAAAAATACTTTTCTAGAGTTAGATTAGGAAGGTTTAGCTGTACGCTGAGTTAATGCAGTTGCAGAATAAATTAGCTATCTGTTGCAGCCAAGAATCACGAGTCTGCATTTCAGGGTCTTGCAATGGAGAGGGGGAAAGAAAAAAAAAAAAGGGGCGGGGGGGAATTAAAAATGATGCACATGCAGACAAACCTCCTTATTCTAAAACTGGGTTATTGGTGCCCTGTCTCTTTGGCTGAAGACAATCTCTCTGGCTTATCCTTTTCCATTTTTTGGCCCCTTTGGTAGATCTGGGCAGGTGAGGGAGCCCTGGGGACCCACTGACCAGCTCGTGTAGCCCTGGGGGATATTCTGTCTCTGCCTGCAGCAGGAGGACCCCACCAGGAGCCACCGGCCCAGGGCCAGGTCCTGCTGCCATCACAGGGGATGAGCTTGTCTTCTAAAATCCGCCTCAAACCCTCGGGCACAGCCCTGCAGGAGGCTGGGGAGCTGTGGGGCGCCCCGTGGGCTGCACGCTGTCAGAACAAAGCCCTGAATTTCGACTTCCTGTTGTATGCCAATAGAGTGTCATTTAAAGTCTCAAACCAGCCAAAAGCTCTCACACCCTCACCCTCTCCACCACCCTGGATACAGAAATAGTCAGATCTTTTTGTTCATGATTAACTGACTCACGCTTAGAAATCATCAATTTAAAACCCATTTCAGGCAAAGTTACTGGAATGTTCTTTGCGTGGACATATCAGTATTTTTAAATTACAAAATTCCCCAATAGGTGCTGAAAATATCCTTAATCATTTTTTGAGGATATAGCAAATTTGGTATTTGGTACTAATTACTGTTATTTGCATCCCCCTCCCCCTCCAGAAAGGGTCTCCGAGAAGAAGGAAATTTGGATACATAATGTGCACTGACAGCTCCTACAGTGTGATGGGGAGGGACAATTTGAGACTGTCACAGGGCTATGCTCAGCTTCATAGAGATGGGATTTCTCTACATGCTAAAGTATGAGGAAGGCTAAATAACTCACAGGTGTCAATGGCACCAAAGAATTATGTGCGTCTGACCTATGAGAGAATAAATCTCATTTCCTGCTTAAATCCATGAGACATCCCTTTTAAGTGCAATAAAAATGTAGCATTTTCTCCTCCTAATTATCTTTTACAATTTTCTCAAATTTATAAACCCAAGATTTTCCGAATTTTATTTTTTTTTTTTTTTTACTGGTAGATTGTGCTCTTTAGTATCATTTTACATAATTTAATACAATTTGTTCCATCCATTGGTTTTCATGGAGATACAAGCTGTTCGTTTGTGAGAAAGCTGGCATAGGCGCGAACGTTGGCAAAGAGTCACCTCCAGGAGTTTATTCAGATTTCGAAGTTGCATGGGGGCACCGGCCATTTTGAAGGAGGTAAATGTTAAGGTGGCTTGATTTTAATTTTCAGCAATATTTATTTGATATTTTTATTTTTAACGTGGGGTTGATAGCCTCTCCCTCCCCCTCACCCCAATCCTCAGTCCTTGGCAAAGTGAGTCATTGTTATTTTGTCAGCTGAATCGTGGTCGCAGAAAATAATCTAAGCTTAAAAGAGCGGCTCTCTCTGAAACGTGCGTTATTGAATGAAAAGAACACAGGTGTTTCTTAATTATTTGTGCAGAAGGAAAAAGTAATGCTGAGCGGATGTGCTGTAATGATTAATACACTGAGGAGGAGAGGCCGTGGTGAGTGAGATTCTCCTTTCTTCTTTCCGTGCCGCCCTTTCTGCCTCCTCCCGAGTGCCCACGGGCAGTGTGGGGTGGCAGAGGGCACTGTGCCTCTTGGGCCCCTAGAGAAATGCTTGTTTGGCTGTCAGATGTCAAATAAAGCATTCCTGTGTCAGGGGGGGATGAGGAATTTAGTGAACCCTCTCTCTGTGCATTTTTATGATGGAGGGAGTGGCAAGCTCCCGCTGGGAGTCTCCTCAGAGTGTGTCTGCATATCCCTACCTGGATGCAGCAAACCTCTTGGCCATGGTTTGCCACCACTGGAAGGGTGCAAGTTGGGGCTTTTGGGCTTGGCAGTCATGAAGGCAACGTGCCACCACCCTGTATCACTCTTGACAACAGCTCTGTCCATTGCAGCACGTTAGGTATTTTTAAACTGCAATAAACAATCAAAAAATTGTTATCTTAGTGTAGATGCAGGTTTTGTGGAGGCTGACAGACTGAATCTGATGTGTTTCTGAATGAGGAGCTGGACCCACTGCCTTGCAGGGTCCATGGAGGTTGTGTCAGCTGGATGCTGCATTCGGGTGCTCAGTGAGATGTTTCTATCTTTACCATGTTTCTGTAGCCCTTGGTATGAAAGAACCATTTTGGAGGCTGGTGGTGCATACAGAGAGCATGTGCCTCCATCCTATGTGCTCCCCAGAAATACCAGGAAGGGGTTATGGAGAATAAAATGCTAAACGGAAAGGACACAGAGCAGTGGAGCTGGCAGGGTGCGGTGATCAGAGTGGGAGGTTAGCCAAGATGCCCAGCTGAAGCCACCTCCTCCTGAGAAATGTGATGAACACAGATTTTTAATGATTTCAGGTCACCCGTGGTTTACACCAGTGCCATAACCTTCTCCCTCACTGCGCTGTTAGGGATGTCAGGGCAGGAAGGTTCATGGCATTCTTTGGAGGTGTCCTGTCCTCTGTACCAACCAGACCCGAGTTTTGACAGTGCCAGGTCAAACGGTCCTGAAGCAGGATCAGATAGATTTCTCATTGCATGAGTGCTTCTCAGATCATTGAGGGGGATTGCTCAGCTGAAATGTGTCTGGTTACTCATCAGAGTGAAGTAGAGTGAAATTCTCAAATTTGTAGCCTTTGCTGAGAGAAGTTGAAATAGCGTTTCTCAAAACCTTGCCACTGTCTTTCAGAAAAGTGAACAAAATGGGTTTTCCTTTATAATGCTTTTTTTTTTTGTCCCCACATAAGCTCTGGCGCTTCTGACTGCTGAAGGAATCATTCCTACAAGCATCATTCACAGCCCCAAAGACAAAGCCTATATTAATTCCCACACATACTAAATGTAACACCAGTGCAATGCCTCCCATGGGAGGAACTCCTCCAAGGATTAAAACCCCCGTACTTAAATATCAACCTTCTATTCCACATGGTGCTAATAGTTTCTTTTTACCTCCCCTCGCCCGAACCCCCTTTCAATGAGCTTTCCTGCTGATATTGAACCACCAGCCTGATGCTGGGGCTCACCTCTCCAATCTGGTGCAGTGTCTCAGTGGCCCTGTTGATCTGATACCTCGCGCAGTCAGGGAAGTTTTCTTTTTTTCTGTTTTCTGGTTTTGGTGCTTTTTGTAACCCTATCAAAGCAACCATGAGCCTTGTTCTCTCCTCTCCCTGGCCATCTGCTTGAAGCATCTGGTAATCAGGTGCAAGCCCCCACATCCAGAGCATTCATGCTTAAATTTGCAGCTACCTTGCCACCCACATTGGCTTTTGTTATACTGCCAAGATGTACCTCTTTGTGTACTCGATATGAGAGAGGCTTAAATTCCACCATCAGCCTACTGAAATTGTGATGGGCCAGGGTGACATTATCACCTTTGAACATAGATATGTATCAGCCTTCTCCCATTTTTCTCTGCTAGAGTCTCCAGCTAATCTCTGCTCCAATTGCTCATCATACCCAAGCCATGTGTGTGCTGTGGAGGTACAGCTCCAAGTTGCAAATAATTTCTCAAAGAAATATCTCAGTCTAAAACATGATGATGCTTAATGTGTACTTGTCATTTCTGGGATTCTTCTTATATCCCTTTTTCCATCTGAGTAATCTCTGTGTATGTGTCTCCATATAAGAGACAAATAGAGTCATTGTTCTGCTCCATATTTTAATTGCATATCTGTATTTTAGGGACATTGCTGCCTTCCCAACAGACTGACTAAGTATTACAAACTGCCAAATTTAGGCTTTTGGAAGTGGCTGCAACTGAAATTGCCCATTGAATTCAAGAGCAGACAAATAATTTTGTCAAAAACACCCAAGGCAATGACCTTGAGCACTATCCCCTGTCCCTTAAAAAAGGATCCCTAAAGGAAAAAAGCTTCACTGATGCTGATTGGTACTTCTGCAACCCAAGATTAGAAGAGAAAAGCATGTTGACTTCTGATTTTCATGTGCACTCGATCTGTTAGAGTAGAAACATCAAACTGAAGCCCCTGGTTTTGGAAGAACATGGAAACGCAAAGTATTTGCTATGTCCTGTGTGTGGGTGGAAAGACTGCCCATCTGTTTGAGTAGGTTCTTTTTAATAATGCAATAGGAGTCACAGACAAAAGTCCCAGGGCAAGGTGGTCCTTGGGTTTGGAGCTGCCCCATCTGGTGCTGGGCTTGAAAAGACTCTTTTCGCTATAACAGCATCTTGCAGACCAGCACACCCAGGCACTGGGAACCCACTCCAGCAGTCCTGGTGTGCTTCCCATCCACCCAGGGGAGGTTGGCTTTTCCTGCCCTCTGAAATCACCCGTGGCGGGTGTTGGATGTGCCCTGGGTTGTCCTCGGTGGGGTCTGCCCAGCCCACACTCGTGTTGGTTTCTAAAATTTGGTGGTGCAAGTATCACACAGCATGGATTTGATGGTCCTGGGGTGCTGGCTGTGTTGTCTAAAGAGAAATGTGCTCTGGAGAGATAGAGAGTGGTGGCAAAAAAGTACAGATGATCATATATATCGATCTTACAAGTATTTTCCTATGTTGGTAGCTGGGATCACATGTGGAAGGGAAATGGTGTAAAACACCAACTATAAATGGCAACTGTCTTTCATTACTTACTGCAATTAATGCTATGTTGTTCTTAGTATACCCATCAATATTTTTTTTCCTTCCCAGGCTACTTATTCACTGTTGGCATCTTCTATTACACCTTTTTTTAATGTGATATTTTAAAAAAACCCCAAACAAACAAAAAAACCCCCCCCTCTATAAATAGCTATAATTCTGCCTTTTTTTTTTTTTTAAAGTTGAAAGTTGATTAAGAAACGGCCTTCATTGGACTAATTGCTTAGGGAAGTTATAAAGTATTTTATTTGTGGGGATTGTTTTTCAGCATTTGAAAACAAAATCAAAAAGTGAAGAATAAACCTGCAGCACATTTGTTTAAAACATGCAACATTTCACCAACTAACTCCTTGGAATTATTTCCAAGATAGTAAAACTGTGATTGTTAGTTTTGAACCTGTTGGGTATAGTTTTTTTTCAGGCTCTTTTTATTACGTGATTCCTACCAGACCCTCAAAATATGAACTTCAGCAGAAATTTGCGTATACAAGCAGGACATTGCATCTGTGTGTGATTCCTCAAGTTTGGCACGGCATTGTTGCCCATTCTACAGTCTGTAAGCACCTGCCCTTGCAGATTCTCCAGATATTGCTGTGTGTGGTTTTCACAGAATATTAGGAAAAAACCAGTAAATACGTTAAATATGGCTTCACATAATTTTTTCACTGAAAGCACTGGAAAGCCTTTGTAGGTTATTGCAAAAGTCAGAAATAAAACCACAGGGAATTTTCCACAAATGGATAAAATAGAGGAGTGTTTAGAGGAGGCCTTATTGGCTTGAGTCATGAAGCTGGCTCTCTCCGAGTGTTGTGCTGTAAGTTTAGTGGGAAAAGTTTGACAGCAATTTAATTTTCATTGACAAATACTGTCATAATATTGAGGGAAGCTGTATCAACAGTAGTGGTCGATGCTCAACCAGTCATATGGACTGGACGAGCTTACCATATGCTTAACTACAAACTTCTCTTGGAAAGCTCCTTTAAAACACTTGACAAGCTTAAGATACTAGTCAGTAATGAGCTTGAACAGAACATGTGAAGTTTTACATTTTGTACAGAAAATGGATTAGTGTTGATGTGTTTCCTGTACAGAAGAGATTTGTATGCTGGTATCTGTGTAGCTACAGTGCTTGTGTGCATTTCTATAGCCTGAGGTTCACCCAGTCAAAGGAAATTTAAAAGTGAAAATGAAAAAAAAAAAAGAAAAAAAGAAAACCAAACATAATTTATTTTTTCTGCACAGCATTAAGGTGAGAATCTTTTTCATTTATGTTACACATACAGTGTTTGAATTTGCAGTTTCTGGTAGTAATGGGAATGCCAAAACCCACAAAACTGATGCAACCCCCCATATTAGCATGATAATTATTACAGCAGGTGATAGGTCCAGGCTTTCATTAATGTGCAGTATTACTACCTTCTCTTTGCAATAAACCTTTTAGTCTGATCACTGCCTTCAGCATTTTTCACTGTGATTTCTGTCTGTAACTTCATACAGAATCTGAGTATTTGAGCTGGTGTCTGCCTACCTGATGATAGGATCAAATCAGGTATCCAAAGATGCAAATGTTTCATCTTGCATCTCCATGTGGGTTTGTTTGTTCATTTGTTCTTTTTGTGGGTCTGATTGTACCCAAAATTAAGGTCTGAATGTGTCCTATTTCCCCCCTTATCCCCTTAGAACACAGATTTTTGGCTCCTGTGCACTTTGTCTTTTTTTTTTTTAATGTGTTTGTTCACACTCACAGACAAACACATGCGTATGTATATATATGCTTGTGTGTATTTAATGTATTTTTGACTGTGGCCAAATACTGCGCCAGGTTAGAGACTCAGCTAGATAATTCAAACAGAAGTCTGACCTGATTCTGTCTTAATTTGCTATGTTTTGTTAGCATTGAGCCATTTTTAATTTAGTTACATGTAGCGGAGTTCAGTGATGAGCAAGTTTAAACAATATGGAAGGCATAATGTATGCTTACATGAAAAGCATATACAGCCTTTCATTGCACTTTGTACTCAGGAATCGTTCTCTTTTTTCAGTTTTGCTTTGCTTTCCTCCACAAAAAGTAGCTCTTCTTATTAGAAATAATTAAAAAATTCGCCTTAAAAGTACTAACAGCAAATAGCATTTTCTGTGCATGGTTAGGCTGTGGCATATTTTCTTAGGGTAAATATTTTGGAAACAGCTTTAATGTCCAAGGTTTAATGTTTTAAAGATATTTCTTGTGGAGCAAAGGTAGAATTAAGCCTGATTTGGATCCTTTTGCCCCTTTGTAAATCAGACATGACTCCCAAAAGGGCACTTTTACATATTAGACCAGAATCAAGTTCGGTTTTCTTGTTGGCACATCGGTCAAATCTTCTGCCTTTAAGTGTAGTAATTGCTCTTTATTTTTGAAGCAAAAGGAATGGATGATCCCCTCAATTCTCTCAACTCATCGTTTTCTCCCCCTATTTGTCACTATTAAATTTTATTTCTTGCCTGCAACTGGGATTGAGACTGCTTGGCCTCAAATTAGCTGGGTCTAGATGCTACCATCTGCTGAATGCTTAACAGCTATTAAGATTTTTAGATTTTTAGCATGTTTTTTTAATGTATTCATCTGACGAGGAAAAGAAAGCAAAAATGGTGTCCAGCATTATTTATTTTATCAGTTTGGCAACTGAAGTATGTTGGCATGGGTACATTCCTTGTAGTAAGTGCTTGAGACTACAAGTGGAAACACAGCTTTGAAGCTTGCCATGAGATCCTGTTTTGCTAGCAGACATGCAAACCCACCTGCTATGAGCTGGAAATGTTAAAATATCATAACCTGGTGGCCTGAGGTGGCCAAACCAGGAGCTGTTGTAGTGGTATGTTGGCCATGGTCTTCTCCTGGCATGGCACATCACATCTGGTTTATCTTAGAAATACTTGGTGTCTTGGTATTGCATCCCTTACCTTGACCAGATCACTACCTTAACAGTGAAGATGTAAAACCTCTTTAAAGAAAGGAGAAGGGCTGGGCCCCACTGCTGCAAGTGCCTGTGGGTCCCCAGCCCTGCTGCTGCCCATCGGGTACCCCGCTCCCAGCACCCGTCCTGTGCAAGCCAAGCCTCAGCCCCCTGTGCTGCAGCCTTGCCTTACAGGCACCTCCCATTTGGTTCAGCACTACCCTAATCACCAACATGGCACTGAGGAAAAATTCCCACTATTTTCCTTTGTCCGCCTCTAAGGCGGGAGCATTTCATCCAAAGAAACCCGCAGGACCTTGCTCCGCAGCGCTGCCAACCCGGTGTGTCACCACCAGGTTTTTATTCATCCTGCTTGAAGAGAAGCATTTATCAGCTGGTTTTGAAACCTCATTTTGCATTTAAAAGTGCAATAATTGGACCAAAGACAATGCTGTGGTATGGGGTTTTAAAAAAAAAAAAAAAAAAAGCCAAGAGAAGATGATCTTAGATGGGGGGCTAAGTGACTGTGGGAATTTGCTGTTAGATGGAATGAGTCCAAACACTATCGTCATGATCTGGGCTGTTTTGGGTGCTTTTCAAGCATTTATTTGCATTGATATGATCAAACACCCGGTTCAGAATGGCTGCTTTAAACTCAACAAAATGAACGCAGGGATTCACTGAGGGCGAATCCAAAACTGTGTCTGGAGCTTTGTGCCTGCTTTTTAACAAGACCTTTTCTGTGTTCACTTTTTAAATGATGACACCATACCGGGGGTTGTCGTTCAACAGATTGTTGGTTCTTTTAACAATTTGTTCAATGGAGGAGGAGGAGGAGGGAGTAGAGGCAGCTATATTTGTCACTACTGTTGTGCAGTAGAATAATTGATTTTTCCAGTTTGGCAACCAATCCCCATTTTCTGCTGCTTTATTATTCCCCCCCTTCCCTTTATGTCTTCAACAAAAAGACACTTTTTCCTTCCAATTCTTAATAGCAATTTGCAGTCTCAGCTTTCTTGGTTGAGGAAACTGGGTCCAAGAAGGAACTAGTGATTTGCTTGGTGCTGGTCCAGCTGGGCATGAGTAGCTTGCTCGAAATCACCTTGCTGTGTGAGCACCCCCAACTTTTTGCCATGTTAACATAGGACTTCTTTTGACTCCACAGCCTTAGCAGTTGCTTTTCAAGATTTTTTTTTTTTACTGGAGGTTTTATGGAAGAAAACATGGAGGTGTTGCACCCTCAGGGGAGATCTTTGTGCTCTTTGTTTGTCACAGCAGACGCTGTGCCCATGCCTTGTCCTTCCAGCTGTAAGGCTCCTTGGACCTGGTTTTGTCCAGGGCAGTAGCCAGTGGCAGTCTGTCTGTCAGCTGGAAGATGTCCTCTAGGTGAAGGGGAGTATTTGGTGGTTTTATACACTTTGATTATTATTTTTTTTCTTTTTATACCTTTTTCTCTCTCAATAGGAGCTTTGCATGTCCAGGGCTCTGATGGAGTTATTCCTGAGGCAGGTACCTGCTAGACTTGCACTGCACAATACCAAGGACTGTTCTTCGGAACCACAATAAAAACGCTGCTCAGCCTCTCACGTGAGACACTCAGCAGTGTCTCCCAGGGGTGAATGTGGCCAGTTTCTGCTGAGCTTACCCCTTAAAATCCTGCTAGCTTTTGGTATTCAGACTGAATGTCTCAAGGACTGATGTTGAGGTGGTCAGGCTTGAGTGTCCCAGTCTCAACATCCCTGTGCCAGCCCCTATCCTCACCCAGTGGAGAGGGTGAGACCTCACACCAGCACCATGTGCTGATGGCGTGGGGAGAAGGGAAGGGGAGTCAGCCGTACTCTGCCCTGAGCCTGGGAGGGAAACCAAATGGGACAGAGTTGGTTGGTGCCTGTCAGAACATGTGTGCAAGGCTGGAGTCACGGTCATGTCTTATCCCTTGTAACCAAGCTGCTGCTTGGAGGAGTGCAGGGCTGTGTGTCAAAAATGGCAAAATGGAAATGCCACATCTCTGTTACAGTAAGATGCTGCCTTTTTCTTTCTTTTTTTTTTTTAAATTATTATTAATTTAATAATTATCTCAGCTGGAGACAGCACTCCACATATGTGGAGTATGCTAGCTAGGATGTATATTTTTTTAACCTCTTTTTGGAGGTGGGAGGTGTTTCTTCTGATTCCTGCAGCATCTGGGTGCTGCCTTGGGGAAGTGGTTCGCTGGCCTGGGGTGCACTGGAGGTTTGTGCCTCTTCTCTAAGAAACTTATGCATCTGTTTGCTGCCAGATTTTTAAACCCTTTTTATGTAAACATGTACAAATGTCTCCAAAAAAGGCCTTAAAACTTCAGTACAGAACTATATTTGCATGTTAAACTTAAAAACATATTTAATATATTACCAGTAATTGATTTAATGCCTAAGTAAGACTAACTCTGCATAAATTAGTAAAATACTTGCAAGAGAAAAGTGCAATAATTGCCCTGATTTTAGTGAATGAAGTGGTTAAGGCTTCTATTTACTAGCTTTGTTAAGCATAAATGTCTAACATTTAGACTTCAGCAATTTCTTCAGCACCAGCCCTCTAACAGTATTCAAAAAGATGACTGAATTTTGCAAGTTACTGTAATTTGAGGCTTTTTCCAAAGCTTCTAAAGTCAGATACAATAATTAAAAAAAAAATCCTTTCTTTTCCTCTCCTTTCTGATTATTGCAAATTGAGTATAATAATCTTGGCTAGTTTGAGTATTAGAAAGGTGAACATGCATCATTAACAATAGGATTTTATGAACATTTTTGTAATATTATGTAATATTTAAATTTATGTTGCTTTTTTTTTCTTTTTCCGATTTTACATGTAGTAATTAATTTTGTCTTGCTGACAGATGATTCTCAATGACTGATTTTCAAGAAAAAATCCAGACAGGTATTTTAACCCTTTGTTTTCATTCTAGACACTTCACATTCACGGGTCTGGTTGTAATTAGGGGGTGCTGCCCTTGGCTCGGTTGTGAATTAAAGTTTAGTGCTATTTATGTGAGTGCCCATAGCTGTAATTTCCTGATAACCTTTTCCTGGATGGGCGGTGGGAATGCGGGCAGAGGAGATGTCTGCTTTGCTCCGAACAGAACATACTGTTGTCATGCATTACCCAAAACACCCCCTCCTGGTTTTTGGGTAACCAGTGAAGGAGTGAGCTGGCAGGCAGAGAAACCCCCACCTTCCCTCTCCTTTCTGCAAGAGCTTCTGAATCTACCTTGTGTCCCAGCATGAAGTGGCATGATGGTGATTTTTCTGTGTGGAATGGGGAAGCAATAATGTGTGTTTCTAGTTAGGAATAGATGATGACATTCCAAGAAGAAAGAGAGAAGGATGGACGTGACACAGCCAGGGACACAGCACCTGTAACACAGAGCCCTCATGCTGCTGCTTGAGTGTGGCAAACTTACCTCTGTCTCCCTCCTTCACCCTCCCTTTCCTTGCTATTGATCCACCTCTCAGTCCTGCAATCTGTGTATGTCCAGTATTTATCGTGCCGTGCTTGCAGAGGGTGACATTGTCTTTGGGCATCTCTTGGGGCTTCCACTACAAATCACTGGTTTTAAGGCTACTCCCTGAAGGTGTAACCCTGAAAACATTCAAGAATAAAAATGTGTTATGGTATAGGCAATAAAGGCTGTCCTGTGACTTACAGACGGCTATAGATACCAGTCTGTCACTTGCTCTGTGGCTGCATTGTTACATGTAAATCCCATTTGTTTCTGTGATAGTTGGAGCAACAGAATTTCTGGCCTCTCATTTCTAGTAACTTCATACTGGGTTCATAAGGGGGAAGCAACAGCATCAAGAGTATTCCCTTGAGGCCCCCCTTTTTTTTGGATATATTTTTTCTTGGGAAATAACAACACCCCCTCCCGCCCCCAAGTATATGACGTGAGTTGGGTATGACGGCAGGTCTGCAGAGGCTGGTGGTCAGCAGGGCTTCTCATCAGCCCAGCGGTGTGCGGTGGCTCTTGGTGTATCCTCTGGCCCCTCTCAGTTATGTGCTTTCACATGTTATATACACAAAAAATTTGCAGATTTGAGCTGGCTTACATTGTGTTCCTGGCCCACAATACGAATTAAGTCTTTATTTTATAATATTTCACTGCAATAGCAGCTCTCATAGTTTTAAAGTACTGAAGGATGAAAAGTCAGGAACATAATTACACTGTTTGGCTTTTCTTCTGAATGAGTCACAGTGTAATATTTTTCCACAGGTTGTTAATGCTGCCCTGGGTTGTGTGTGACATTGACTATCATCTCTGTGTAAAAAAAATTCCACTTAAATTCCATTAGTGCCTGCTTTTTTCCTTAGCTTTGGCTTGTGCTCACTTCTTGTTAGATAGAGCTGTAACTTGAGGCTACTTGAGCAGTTGTGTATTCCCTACTTGGGCTTCTAAGGAATATTGAGCTGGTTTGGACTTTGACTCTGTTGGGATAATTTCGTCACTTGGATTTTTCGATGCTCTGATGATAATAATATCCTAATGATAAACATACCAAAGTTAGGGTATAGTCCTGCAAATATTTCCTTGTTACCCTGTTACACGCTGCAGGAATGATTTTGCACAGTTTAGTCAGTGCCTCAGTTTAGAAATTCCAGGAATATCTTTGGTTCTTTTTAAGCTAACATTAGATTCTAGGCTTAAGATTTTGAGAGTTTAATTTCTAATTATTTATCATGCTTCTGCCCCTTCCATCTCCACTAAGGAGAGCAGAGTGGTGCCTGCCTTTTGTTCTTACCACAACGTCACTTGACATTTTTTCTGTATTGAATCATATCCCATCAGTTTCCCTGCTCACTAAAATGAAAGCTGGATTTTTTTATTTATATATTGCCCCTTCATTCATATCATCTGTGACTTCTCCTCCATTTCCTACTTTGAATAAATTTCACCCAGTTTTTGCATGCTTTTGAAACAGAAGTGAAATAAAATCAGCTTCTCTAATGATCTTTGGGACAGGCCAGCTACCCTCTCCCACACTCCTGTCTCTCTCTCTCATGCTGTTAATGTGCAAAGCGCTGTGCTCACACAGGCTCTCCAATTTGTTATGCTCACCCTCTCTCCGGAACTCAGTGTTGTAGCCTGTTAGGGGATCATACAGCATTACCTTTCAGAGAGCCCACATAACTCATGTTCATGGCTTCCTTGAATTCTTTTCTGAGTTTTTTTGTGTGTGTGTTTTTTTTTTTTTGGTGGGGGGTGGGGAAGGTATGTGTTATATTTTCCCAAATATTCTATTAGTTTTGTTATGTATGATCTCCCTTTTGTGAATCCGTGCTGAGTATCTTTAATTAAATCATAACTTTCCCTATTTTGTCCCTGATTAGTGTTTCCAATATCTTTCCTACTGCTGAAATCAGGCTGACTGGTGTTTAATTTCCTTGACCTTCCCTAGAGCTGCTGTTATATATAGGTGTCCTCCCATCCATAGGTACCTTCCCTGATTTCAGAGATGTTCCACAGACATTTGCTACCATCCCCTTCCTTCTGCCTCTTCCTTCCAGATTCTGGCTGGCATCCCACCTTCAGCAGCTTGTTTTGGACTTTAGCTACTTGAAGAAGTGCATTTTCACCGCTTCAGCTTCATTTGATTTGTTTATCTCTCTCCTCCTTGGTAGCTGCTCTGTGCCCTGGTGTTTGCAGCCCCCTTGGTTGCAGATCTCCTCCTGGGTGCCACCGTTGGTTGGTTTGTGTGCGGTGTGGGGTGGCCTCATGCCCTCCTCTCACTGTGCATCCCAGTCCTTGATAAACTGGGGAACCCTGCTGGATGTTCAGAGGCTGAGGCCAGTGTGCTGTCCCCAGACCATCCTTCCTCTTCAGCCCGAGATCTTCTGCTTTGCTATTTTGGATTTCCCAAGACAGAGATTGCTTCTCTGACCCTTCATGTATTTTTGTCAGGCTCCATGTGTATTTTCTGCTGATATGAACTCATCTTTGAATACTTGCCATTTCTGTATGGAGTTGTTTCCTCCGCTCCTTTATTCCATTCAGGGTCTGCTCCTCCTCTCATTGAAGTCAGCTGGGAGTTTTGCCATTGCCTTCCTCGAGAGCAGCAGTGAGCCTGCGATTCACTGACACTTTAAGCATGCTCTCAAAATTAACCCTGCTGAAATTGAACGTCGATACTGAGCTTTATATTTTCGTTGTAAATCCAACTCTAACTCCTTGAATGCTTCTTCTGTTTGAAGAATGGCTACTATGAAGAAGTCCATTAATTTTAATGTAACTCTCCATGGTTAGATTTGGGTCATAACATTTCCGCTGTCATAACTGCAAAAACAACATCAATAGAAAACTTGGGTTTTCTGGGTGCTGCATCAGATGCACCAAAATCTGTTTGTCGCTCTTCCCTGTCATTAGGAAACTTTAGACTTACGAAAACTGCTCGAATGGTGTTTAAATATTTTGGGAGGGGGGAAGATATAGTTAAATGATAAGACAAAAAAAAAAATCTATGAAAATGAGGCTGAGTACAGGATTTGGGGGGGGGGGGGGTGGGTTTTTAGGGGAGTGTGA
>VZRE01002443.1:366566-397105 GCA_013396775.1 Cephalopterus ornatus | reverse complement strand
CCCCCCCCCCCCTTTTTTTTTTTAATGGCTTAAGCTCATTGCAGAAAAGGATTTCTTTGAAACAGCAAAGAAAAATCTTAAGAGCCTTGCTTACAAGTACCCTGGTATTTTTTTCAACTGTAGAATCACTTTACCTATTATCATGAATCTTGTCTGCTGAGATAGTTCAGCCTTCATGTTATGTTTACCAAGGCCAGACTAGAGGATCAAATAATTTATAACCATTCCTGTTGGGTTTTATGTAATAACTTTGGAACTCATATAAAGTAATGATCCACAAACTCTTTTAATGTTCATTATAAAATATGAAATATTTCTCAGAACCATTGCAATTATGTGACCAGACATAACTGTTTCACACATGAGTAAATACAGGGAGGTTTAACATAACTTTATTATCTTCCTGTCTTTTCCTCTCATTGATGTGATAATACTGTTTTAATATTTTTCTAAAGAAAAGTTAAGTAATTTCAGAGTCTCTATTGAGGCCTAGTTTATTGGTTTTTGTAATAGAGTACTCAAGAATAATTGTATTTATGATTAGACTGATAGTAGTAAATGTTGTTGTGCTGAATAGGGGTAAAATACCCTGAAAGCTTTATATTATTATACGAATATACACACATACATCAGTAGGAAGAAATTATTAATATCTGTCTGTCTGTCTATGCATTTATATTATGCTCATCATAGTATCAGTGCACTTTCTCTGGAGACTTTCTGGGGTTTAGCAGTTATTAAAATGTCAGTAGATATGGGATGGCAAAACTCATTAAGGCTACATTAAAAAAAAAAAACATGCCAGGTCCTTGCCTGATACTCAGAGCTCACCTTTAATTTCCCCTTCTTCTTCTGATCTTCTTGGATTTAGACTAAACACAAAATGGATCCTGTCACAACCTAAACTCTGAAGCCGTTTGATCAGCCCAAGCTCCTGTTAAACATAGATGGGGACTTCATGGACCTTTGAAGGGGTTTTGCCCTGCTTAGGGTACGAGAAACCTCTGAACTTTGTAGTTGGTAGCTTTGAAGCCTTTCACATCTCCGTCCCTTTGCTGTACCTTTCACAGGAGGAATGCACTCACAAGCCTATCTCTGAGGTCCTGCCTGTGTCTCTGAGTTACAGCCCATGCACTGAGCATTTGGTGCTAGCACAGGGTGAAATAAGCTCCTCTAGAGAAAACAGCACAGAGGGAGGTCCATAGCACACAGAAGGATGGTCACCTTCCCTCTTTCCTTCCTTGAGGAGCAGTGTGCAGCAGGGGGAGGAGGGTGAACATGAGTGTTCAAACTGGAAAATATCCTGTTTTTATCGACCAACGTGAACTGGTTACATAAAGCTGAATGGGACTACACAAACATCAGGAAAACACATCTTTGGCCAAAACAGCACAATCTAATCAAGAACGGACTTAACAAGCATAAACCATTTTTTCCCAGTTCTCCTCTTTCCTGCCTGACATCCTTCCTCTTGCAGACACTTGAGGGTTGGAGCTGTGCTTTCATCCCTGGTCTGTGTTATGCTGAGGGCAGACTCCACATGGCAGCACTGGGGTAGGAACAGCAGCAGGATGACAGGGACCCTGCATGGTGACCAACAGAGAGGGCACCTGCACAGAGGAGGTCTGTAGCAGGGCTTGGGCTGGCTCAGGGAAGCTGAGACCTGCTGACAGACCTCGGGGACCTTTTTCCTGCTTTTCCTGTCTCAGACCACAGAAATGGTCTGATGTGGTACCATGGAGGGGCTTCACAACATTGTCCTTGGACTTCCAGGGCACTCAAAGGTTAAATCTCTTCACTCCCACCATCCTGTTTGCTTCTGGTACTGCAGGCTTTGTGCAGGGAGAGGTACATGTTAAAGAGAAGAGAGAAGTGAATCTAGAAATGTTGTTTCCATGAGTCAAGGATAACCTGCAAGACACTAAGTGCAGAAGTAAAGGAGAGCATCATTCCTGATGAGAGAGAGAAATTCATTATTTCAGAGAGTCCCTCTGTTGCATGGACTATTTGTAGGACATTCTGTTCTTTACTTTTAAATTGTCTTTGTGTCATTATGAAATGCCGGTGCATTGAAAAATGTGTCCAGTTGTGTTTAGCAGTAGCAAAATGTGGTAAAACTAATGATACAATGAGAGGTATAATCTATGCAGAAAATGCAAAAGACCAGTAATGAGACTGGGCCTCTATTTTCCTATTTGAGATTAGTTTTGTAAAATTTTAAATATGAAACAGTTTTGTGTTAAACTGTTTTCTTATGAAAATGTTTACATTTTGAAATTCAAGGGTTATATCTATTTTCAGTCACTTACGGACTTTTAGTGCATCCATATTAGAAAACATTTTTATCATTGTCTGAGGTATGTTTTTGTCCAGGCAGAGTCGCAATAGTTAATTTATTTGACACTGGAAACTAAATTTTCACTTGCTTTTAGAAGGCATGAAAAAATCAAAATCAGACTGTGAAAGATCTTACTTTTCATGCAGTAGAATATAGCTCAGTGTAGAATAAAGCTCCACATTTGAGGAGTCAGAAGGAAGATCTCCTGAAGACAAAAGTTTAGACAAACTGCTTTTTTTCCAGGCCTTTTCTCTCCAGAGTTCAAAGAACAGGGGAGATCCATAACAGAGAAGTTACTTTTGTTCTTGTGGTATTTGCTGAGTGTTCACACTCAGTTTCATTTAACTGTTTTCTACAGGGAAGCACATGATTGAGTTAACCAGTTTTTTCACTCTGTGCACCTGACCTGGGAATGCAGTACCCAGATCTAGAAAAAAAACTGTTGATGTGTATCAACACGTTTGGGCCAAGTATTTGTTTTAAAATTCCTAGCTCGAGCCCAAGCTGATGCTCCAGGTATGAATAGCAGTCATATAAGAAGTATGCATCTTATATGCATGCATTCTTCACCACAAACAAATGAAATCTGTGTTTTCAGACAAGTTTCGCTTTGCTTTGGAACTGCTATACACTGAAAATTCAAAGCATGTATGAAGTAGTTTAACAAACATAATTTTTTGGAACCTGGAACAAGTCAAAACAATGGTATTTTAAACTTGTCACTAATGATAAATGGATTTATTATGAGCCCATTACATGTGCACCTTTAGCATATGATCAGAGATGTCTTAGTTTAATATAGTATTTTCCCTGTGATATTATGAACTAGAAAAGCTTTCTTCAGTCCTGTCGGCATAAAAACTGCTCAGCAGGAGGTGAAGCACATGAAGCAGTTTCCAGGCCTCTTAACATACACAATTCATGCAGCTGAAAAGGTTTTGATAGCTTAACTCTTCTTTTTTTTTTTTTTTTTTTTATCTTGGATGCCTAATGGTCGACTTTTTGTTGCTATCTTGAGACACTGAGGTTTTTTTTTTTTCTGAAGAAAAAAATCCTTAATTATTTCCCACTCCCATAGAAAGTTAAACCAGTCCTTTCTGTTTTATTGGGTATCAGGGAAGAGATGACATCAGAGGTGAGAGGGGCTGTATGTGGTTAAGAGCATAGTATAATGAGACCTCACAGGTTGAGATTTTAGCCAGCACTAACTATGCTCCTGCCCCCTAAATCAGTGATGACCAGATACCTGTCCCTCTGCTGTGGTGCTTTGGAGAAAGAGCCCTGAAGTTAAGAGCACGTGGCCCTAAGGCAGCAACCCACCTGCTGATGTCTTGATTGACACAAATGAAAGGTCTGTACCTGTAGGCTGTGGATGTGACTCCTGGAGAGACCAGTGTAGCGCAAAGTCTTTTTCTTTCTTTCCTTTCTTTCTTTTTTGTTTTTCTCTCTCCCCTTTGACTTGGACAGGAGGAAGCAGAAGGAGAGACTTCTCCACCTTTGCAAAAAGTCAATCTCAGCTGCCTTCCTGGGTGAGCTCCCAACCTCTCCCATTCTCCTGCTTTGTCTTTCTTGCCCACCCAAACACCCTTCTCACAAAAGGGTGCTGCTATTTCCAGGCATTTGCTTCGGGGGTTGTCTCCACCTCAACCTTTCCTTATTCTGCCAGCAAAGGGAGAATCTCTTTCAAGGGAAGGCAGGAGCTAATTGCCCCCTCGACCCCTGCTCCCTGTTCCCCACCTCCACTAATAGGACTCAGCTGTCATTTCCCTGAATCTGAATGTAAGAGTTAGCAGCTGATCCTGGGATGATTTATCAGGAGAGCCCCACATTTCTATATGGCTTTTCAAGTGTGCCACCATATTTCAGGATCACTGAAAAGGGCAAGTAGGTCCAACGACCTACTTACGTGAGACCAGTGACTATGAATAACATCTGTGTAGTGATGAACGTGCTGCAACCTGTGTAATGCAGGGAGTTTGTGTCTCTCTTTCCTTGGGATTTTTATAGGAATAGTGCTGATTTTGTAAAATGTTCTGAAAACTTCCATAAAGTCTGGAAAATATTGCAGGTTATATAAGCAAAATTAGGCACAAAAGTATGTGACCTGCTTCATAAGTGAGGTAGATAATGTTAGTGTTGTGATGTCCCCCAGGACTTAGCTTATAATGTTATCTTTGGTCATACTCAAATAGAAAGCTAATTTATGGCCTTTCAAATCAGGACTAATTAATATAAAATGTTCTTATTTTATATGATAAGTTCCTTTGTAAAGAATTTTAATGGCGTGTCTTTCTGAATAATTCTCTCCGTAGTTTGGGATGTGAATATGGAACATTTGAAAAAAAAAATAGAATTTTTTAGTATATTTGAAGCCTTGAACATAAATATAGAATATTAACTTCCTTTTTTGAAGCATATTTTTCATAGTTGTCCTTCACCTAGGAGCATTATCTCTCATATGAAATCTGCAGCCTGCTATCTGTAGAGCTCAGTGCTGTCTCACGACGGATGTACGCGCAATTGTTGACTGTCAATACTGTTGAGTGTACAACCAGCACACTAAGGTTAGCTCGCCCGCGACATTGTCTCTTGAGATTCAAAGGATGTCATTCCTGTCTAAGTGGCAGAGCGATAATACATCTGCACTCCCTGTCTGTGACACCTCGCTGTCATGTGGCTTTGTCACCGGACAGCAGCGCCTGTCATTTTGTTATGAGGCCCAACATAAAGCGTACATCACCCCTGACATACTATAAAGTGCAGCGTGTAAAGAGGGTTATGCCTGGTGTCCGTGGAGTGTAAGTGTTGTTTTGAAAGCTCGTAATAATGTCCTTGTAAAGCCAGATTCTGTTCTCAGCTGTACTGTCGAAAATCCACAATAGATTCACAGACCTTGGAGGATCTAATTCTGTCTTGCTTGGACTGCAGTAGGGTGGAAGATTAAAAGAACAAAACGTTTAGTGATGAATTTAATCTCAGAAGTGTTAACACAAGGTCAAGGAGCAGAGTTTGAGATTTTAGTGCTCTGAGGCCCAGGCACATCTTGTCCCATATCGGTTGCTGTTGCTGTTAAGTAGAGGAAGAGGGAAGGGAGAATCCAATTGAGCTACTAGAAGCTTGAATTTATCTAACTGTAGGCCCACTTTCTTGGAAAGGATAACACCTACAAGGTTTTGAGTATGTCAAGGGCTAGGTGTAGCAGGTACTTAGACTAAGAAAAAGAAAGTGGGAATTTTTATTTCTTTTCAGTCTTCCTCATGAGTCACATTAGTTACTTCCTCTGAAATGCATCCCTCTGTGGACATTTGTAATCACAAAAGGACAGTCACAAGATTTTATTGTTCGGTGAGAATGTGAAGTTCTTTTCCTCACCCTTATCATTACATGGTATAATCTGAGGCACCAATCAAAAATATTTGCAATACTGCCTCAATTATGTAGTACCTTTTTTAAATTGTACACCATGTATAGAATTACCATCGATGTGAGAGAAGGCTCAAGTTTTGAAGTGAATGCAGAGCTATACCCTAAAAGATAGAAGGCTTTTGTGTCTGTGGCCATTGGAGCAATGTTTTTATGGTAGTTATCCTAATATCTCAGAGGTGGGATGCAGGAAGGGGTTGAAAGCCTTCACATCTAGCAGTGAGGTTTTGGTAATTTATCTTACCATCTTCAGAGGAATGTAAAATGTTTTAATCAATCTTACCCGGCCTTATTTAGCTCATGGGTCACCAGATGAAGGGCCTCTTGTAGGTGTATGTATGTACATACAAACAATGTGTGTATGCACAGGATGTGGCACAACCATGTTCTACCTCCTGAGAACACTGGTACTATTGCTAAATACATTTTAAATAACATTAATACTACTAAAGAGTTAAAAGCATTCTGTGCAGACAGCTCTGAAGACATGATTCTATCTGATTTATACTTAAGTCAACCTGAAAATGCCCCAGAGATCCCAAAGATCCTCTTGGCTGTTGCTGTAGGGGTGGGACTTCTCTGAACATGTTTATATTTTGATAAGAAATAGTACTTTGTTAGAACATGCAAACAGCACACTTTTCTTTTTTTTTTTTTCTATGGCCTTTTTTTCTCTTAACTGTTGTTAAGTTCAGAGTTTATCAGCATGGTTAGTATTGGTTAACCTTTATAGCTACAAATATTACATGTCCTCTCTCCATAACTGCCATCTGGAGACAATGTCTGAATATTTTAGCTGGGTGTTTATCAGGCTGAAGTCTGCACTGAAGTTGGCTGAATTGGTAGATATGGATTTCTAGGCTAACTTTTGATAGCCCTGTGGTGAAAAAAACATGTATATTGATTTTCACCAGGGACTATATTGTTAAAATACATAAATGTAAAAATTGACTTAGGAAATAAAAAATAAATGATAGCTATAAATCAGGGACAGCTGATAAACAAATAAGTATCTATCACTATTATATCTCGGTATTTCCCAAAGATATCTGAAGAGCACTTAATTGTAACTGAGTAATCAATTATTCAATTAACCTTCTTCTCATCAAATATATATTTGATATAACTTTTTGAAGCTTGGGCTCTAAGAGGTTTATATTGATTGCAGGTTTCAAGGCCATATGTTTCAGTTATTGGATTTGTGCAGTCAAAATTGACATCCTAAGTTCACTAGAATATGTAAATATTTGAATGTAATGAGTTTCCAAGACTGTTGGAGTGATGCAGTTAGTTTTCATTACTTCTTAAAACTGCAATCTTTTGTGATTATGAAGTTCACCTTAGCGGAACACATATCATTTAAATACATTTGCTATTGAGAAAACCTTAGCTTGTTTTATGACCTGGCTGAGAACTTTCACAAATTCACTCTTCACACCACTTTGGGTAGAGTTGATTGGGAAACATTTTAGTGTTTTGTTGGAAAATGACACAAACTGTGGACTTCCTCAAATGAAAGTGTTTCTTGAGAGCGCTTTTTGATTTTATTGTAGTCCTGCTGGGCACCTACAGCTGTGCCAGTGGAAGCCCACCCTTGGCAGGGTCAGGGTGTGACCACTGCCCACCTCTATGGAGAACGTAGACATGTCTATACTGAATTTCTAGATGGATGCATTCCTCTCCAGCAGTCCCTAGTGTGCCAGATGTAACTCTCTAGCTGTGTTTCTGTCAGTTGATGCAATGGGCACACAAGGATGCGTCATGCAAACGGGGAGTCTCACTTTCCATGTGTTTAAAATACGTTTGTTGCCTGTACGTTCAGCACAAATGAGCAGTAGCTGAAATGAAAGCGGCTGATTTCAACAGTTGCCCAGCTCTAGCAGTTTAGCACAGCAGTAAGGGGCAGCAAAACCTGGCTTTCATGGTGAAAATGGGAAGGTGGAATGTGGGGAATTTAACCCTTCCCTTCCCACGAGGGGCACCTGATCTGGACTTCCAGGTACAAACTGTGTTTGAAACCACTTATCCTTTTCTTTTAAGTACCACCTTTCCTCCTAGGAATTGATGCTTTGGGGTTAGCTTCCATTAAGAGCCAAAACTGGCTGCCTTGCCTGAGCAACCCCTGTCTGTGATGTCAGGTTTCATTCTTGTACTGTGATCCTCCAAATCAGAGGCAAGAGGAAAACACCAGCAGATTTTTGATAGTTTGGGAAATAGTTGTTTATGTATTCCTTTATTTCAATGTGTGAGATATTGTGCATTTATAAAGTAATACTCGTTAAATTTTAGATTGTATCAAGTAGGAAGAAATAGCTGTACAAAGAAAATCCATACATTATATGATTTTTAAATGGTCATCAGACTCTCAAGGTGCAAGGACCTGTATAATAAGGATAAAATTTACTGTGTGTCTTCAGTTTTGTTGGTTTTGTGCAGGCAGATTGATTGGTGAGTGTGTGAGAGACATATTGTTCAGTATCAATGATTTACATAGATGCAAAACCCCTGCAGGGGTGTGGAAACTTGCTAAATTCCTTCTGATGGTCTCTGGCTACATCAAAAGAAAAGTGCTGTAATGGGTTAATAATAATCTGACGGTCTTCAAAATTTGTTTGATATAGCAGTGCACCAAAATATTCGTTTCTGGCAACTCCCTTGACAACCTTTTGATATTTAGATTTTTTGTGTGTGCGCTTCAGTGTGTAATAGATTAACTTGGCTCTGCGGAAAAGGTCTTTACAGAATCCTTAACTGTTGCTACTCATTATTGAATAAACAGCGCTTTCTTCATGGGGAAAAAAACCCTCAAAAACCTGCAGATTTTTCCACTCTTAAAAATGCATTCATGATCTAGATATTAGCAAACTTTTTTTTTTTTTTCCCCTTCCTGAAAAATATCATAAACAGTCTTGGTTTGACCTTGTTAATGCAGGACCACTTTAGTAATCTGTGCCTAATGATTTTTTACATTAAACCACAGCTTGTGTTGGACCCTTGTGTGTCACAGTAATTTAAGAACAGTCATTTTGCACATTCCGATCCCATTATGTTACATTGTTACTGAATAAAGACTGGTATTATGTTGCTCCTATAAAGGGCAGAAGTGGCCTGAATTTTATCTGCTGAACGAATCAATCTGGATTATGTCAGCTGAAAAGAATTGTGAACTGCAGTCTCCAGCAGATGGGGAGATTTTAAAAATGTATCTGTTTGGTTGTGAATACATTAGCTAAGATAATACCTTGTGGTGACTGAAAAGTAGTTTTTCTCTTTTTTTTTTTCAATGAAGACTGTACCAATTATCATTTCAACATAAAGTATTAGGAGATCAATTGGGAACTGAATGCCATTTCCTAATGTTAATACAGTGTTTTATTTAAGCTGCCTTGACAGGCTGTCTAGGCTGTGGGAAAAAGACTGAGCAAATAATGAGTAAAGGGTTTAGAAAAAAGACAGAGGGTGGAGCTTGGCAAACGATGTGAGCTATTCATCAACAACTCAACAAGGATGATGGAAATAATAAGTACTCCTTAAAGAAAAGGGGAAAGGATTTTTTTTTAAAGAAACAGTTTCCTTTAAAAAAAATATTTAACTCTTAACTTTGTATTACTTTCTGATTAGCTGATTTTAAACTTCCTGAAATCAGCAAAAGCTTCCCTTTGAAATGGATAGTCCATGTTCAAACAGCGCATTCTTTAGCAATCAGTTAAAAAAAAGAAACAGTGTCTAATTTCCTGTTCATTCGTGCAAATTTCTTACCATGTGGCATTGTCATTTAATATCTAAAGTACATTAATGCATTTCTATAATGCCAAAACCCTCAGACAAATCCCCTGTGTGAAATAATTTGTGTGAACTTTGAACTAACCATGAATAAAATCAAGATCTTATTATGTCCTTTATTTATATGGCACAGAAAAGCTTTGAAACTTAATACTAGCACCAACATGATATGCACATTCACAGTGATGCTTTTTAAAAAAAAAAGAAGAAAAAACCCACTCAACTTTCCTACATTTTTGTGGGCTTTGCCCACTGTTCAGATACCATTACGTTACTTCTGAAAATATTTGTCTTAGAAATCAATAGGCTATTCTAATATTATTGTGTTCTGAGTTGCTAAAATTTCCATTCAGGAGATGTAATTCCACCATCTGTAAAGTTCTAGATTTTATAATACTTATAAGCTGTTTTTAATCTATTTTTACTGCCATGTTCTGTCCTGAAATGTCAGAGAGTGCAGACTGGGTCTCGGAATTAACATGACAGTTAAGAAACTTGGCAAGGTTTTACAGCAGATTGTGACATTAACAAAGTACAAAGGAGAATGGGGAAATTAACGTTAATGTATGCTTGCAGACACTATAAAAATCTATATGTCCACGATCAGGGAACTAAAAATAGGGATGTTTTTTATGTTGATGCCATTAAATACAGAGCTTTACTGTGAAAAGAAATTTCCATATGAAAAGCAACTTACTAAAAAGTAATGCTGTAATCCCTCCTCTGGACTGAACAACAGGTTTATGTATCCTAGGTCAAGTAGGCATATGGCTGGTTTTTGGTTTTCAATTTTGGTTTAGGCTTTTTTTTTTTTAAGCTATGGTGAAACTGATTCAAAAGTACTGTCTTTAAACAGCTGCAAAAAATACAGTACGATAGATGTCCTGACAAATGGGAGTGTTATTAAAATTTGCAGATTTCTCAGTAAATCATGTGAAGTCTGTCCTCCTTCACGGAGAGATGCTGAAATAAGTGTTTGTGGTGGGCTCTTCCTCAAGCCCTGCACACCCTGAGCCCTCCTGGTGCACTCCTGGTGCCATTCCCAGTGTCCCGCCTCCCAGGCCATCATGACCAGCGTGGCTCAGCTGGGATGAGGTTTCTCTGAATACATGTTCCTTTAATCAGTTGGAGTTCCAGGACATGGGGCAGAAAAACCTGTCATAATGCCCAGGGGGAAACAGTGGCTCTTGTACAGGGGACAGTAAGTTCTAACTATTGGGTAAATAAGCGAAAGCTGCAGGGAGTAACACTACCTTCTGCTCAAACATGGGCTTGGGGTTGGTTTCACTTTTCTGTCTGAGTTTTTAAGTTGTAAGTTACTCAAAGCCCTATTCAGCCTGGATCTGTGGGGGCCAGGGGCTGAGGCTTTCCAGGCTCCTGCAGCTTGGCACCCACAGCATCTAATCCTGATACCACAGACAAGAGGGTCACTTTTCATCACCACTGATATTGTGCTGTTGCTTTGTCAGGCCCCAGCCATGGAATATGAAGACACAGATCCTCTCGGCTGCCTGAGGAGGATGGCATGTGGCAGTGAGCTGCCTGTGGCTAAGGGTACCTGTGCCAGCAGCAGAGCTGGGCTGAATCTCCTTTTCTTTTTTGACAAGTGGCAGAAGCTGACTTCCAGCACTGCCGGTGCGGATTTGGAGCATATCCTGTCTTCGCGTTGATATTACCCATGGGTTCAGCATGCTGGAGAAAACCCCAAGTTTGTTTACTGACACCCTTCTTTAGGACACGCTCTGTGACAGCCTTTTAGCAGGGTGATGCACAGCAGAGCGTGAGCTGCCATCAGTGAGTGGCAAAGCACAGCGAAGTTCGCTATTCGAGGCATGGCCATTTGTCACACCATGTCACGGTACCAAAACGTTTCGTATATTTAAAGCCAAAGGAAAACAGTGCCTGCATTCCCTTGCATAGCCCTGGTGTGATTGGACAGAGGCAGTGCAGGTGCCAGTGGCAGGGACAACGGCAGCATTCCCTGGTGTGCGCGAGCAGTCTGATGCAATGCAAACATTAATCTCTCGGCTACAAAGGAACAGCATGGATCCATCTGTTACTTTCTTTGCTCTTAATCAAGTTGGGGAGGGAGCAAAAGTTCATGGAGCAAATGTGAGCATGCACTAGACTGGGACCCGAGCAGTGTAAAGCTGAGATCAAATCCAGCGGCAACAGGATTTTTGGAGGTCTATGGATCCAGGGTTGCGTATCACTTTGGATCTCTTCTTTCACCAAGTCTGGAAGTGGAAATTGAATTCTGGGATGTGGTATTGGCCCACTCTGCTCTGTAACACACAATGCTGAGTGCAGACTGCTGTCCCTATTATGACTGTGCTAACAATTGACTTTTTGGTTTGACTGTCTTGCAGAAGAAAAAAAGAAAGGAAGAGAAAAAAAAATCAATTTCAACCCAAAAGTATTTCTTTTCTAGTTTGCTTAATAGTATGAAACATAGAAAATACTGTGTTTTGTATGAAATGAGGAAATTCTAGAGAGGGGGTAAATAAGAAAAAAAGGAAAACACAAAAGCCGTGCAGGGGCCAGACTGTCAGAAAAGCAGAGAAGGAGATGACAGCCCTTTTATCTGCTGGTTGAGCAGTTAGAAAACTTATCCAATGTGCTGAAGGCCTGGTCTGAACTCACAGCTCTGCTGAGGAGAGAGTAACCCACATCTTGGGTATGTATTCTTGCCAGATAGCTGCTTAATGAAAGAGGAATCCCTCCCCACTGCCTTTGCCCACTACTACTCCTCCCTAATGGATGCAACATTTGTTTCCCTTCCTCTTTGAAGCAGCCTATTTTTCAAAAAAAAAAAAAAAAAAGATAAAAACTTGTTTTCAGAAGAAAGCATTGCTACTCTGAGCAAGAGGTGAGCCAGTCATGGCCATGATCACAGTGGGGTCTGCTGTTAGTGAGGTCACTTTTCATTAAATTTAATTTTGCCTATTTCTGGTAACCAGAGTTTTTGAAAGGAGATGAGGCAAAACAGATTTATTTCCAAAATTAGAAGTATTTCTAGATCACTTGTATTTAGAACCCCCTTTTGCAAGCTCTTAGGATGTCTGTATCCTGTATTCAGGCAGACAATCATGCAAGCACATCATCTCAAGAAGCATAAGCGCACATTTATGCGCCAGTTTGAGTGTCTAGTTATGGGTAGGAGCAGCTTGGTAACACCTCCTAAATTGCTCCTTCTCCCTGTGTCATGGCTGGTTCCTCCCTCTGCTGTCAGCACAATGACTCCTGCCCAGCTCCATGCCATTCCAGCTTTACCAAGGAGCACTGAGCACTTGCTCACAGGTGAGCCCTGGCAGGGTTGGTGGCAGAGGGGCACAGAGCATGTCCTTGCCCAAGGTGCGCTCTCGGTAGCCAGGAGCGCCAAACAATGTCTGCATGAATGCACGTGCATGTCAGACAACAATGTCTGCAGCACAAATGCGGTGAGGAAACAGCTGAGAGAGCTGGGGGTGTTTATCCTGGAGAAGAGGAGGCTCAGGGCTGACCTTATCACTCCCTATGGCCACCTGATAGGAAGTTGTATCCAGGTGGCAGTTGGGCTCTGATCCCAGGCAACTGGTGATAGGACAAGAGAACATAGTCCAGGGGAGGGTTAGTTGGGACATTAGGAGGAATTTTTTGATAGAAAAAGCGATTAGACATTGGAATGGGCTGCCCGGGGAGGTGGTAGAGTCGCCATCCCTGGAGGTTTTTAAAGAAAGACTGAATGTGGCACTTGGTGCCTACATTGTGGTGCAGGGTCATAGGTTGGACTCGATGATCTCAGAGGTCTCTTCCAACCTAATTGATTCTGTGATCCACTGATGGAGACTCCTGAATGCTACTGGTACAACCTGCCTCAGACCTGTCCCCTGTCAGCATTCATATCCCATCAGTTTCTCTATTGGTGTGGAAAACAATTTAGCTGGGCTGGGTGAAAGATTAGGAGCTACTTCAGTGAGGCACTTGTTCATAAGGTAAACTGATTTTCATATCAATGGCAAGGTTGTCATTGCACCATTTCTTCTAATTCCTTACTGAGGGAGATGTCCTATTTTGTGGGACCATGTATGCTCAGGACTTGTGTGCACACGTCCAGCTATCTGGGCAGCTTTGCTTCAGCAATGACTTTGCTTCAGCATGACTTTTTAAATCCATGCTCGAAGAAGTACATAATTTTTGGTCCTTTGTGGGGCTTCACTCCTTCTATTTAGAGTGGGGCAGTAGATAAGAGAAGAATGATGTAAAATCACTTGGGTGTGGCAGTAATTATCTATTGATTAGTCTCCATTCTTTTAGTTCTATGAAATACGAGTCATCTAGAGTTGGTATCCTACTCCTAAATGTGGACCTGCAGTATTTAGCAGTGCAATGACCTGTATAAAGCCATTGCTTTTCTGAATATTTAGGCCTGTGGCGTTGTTTACAAGATTCACATCTCCTCCTCTCAAGGGCTTGCAAATAAAACACTGAATGAGAGGGATCTTCAACCTTAACACAGGAACAGCTATCCCAAGAGATATTTAAATACTTGATGTTCATTTTTTGTAATGAAATAAAATGGAGAAATGTGATCATATTTCATGCCATGGATAAAATTAGATGAAGGTTAAGGTCCCCTGTCTAGTAGAGGAAATATTGTGGATATATCTCTGGGTTCCTCATAGGTCCCTGCAATTATGAGTGGGAAGAACACAATTGGCTGAGAGGTCTCCCCCCTTGTTAACAGAGGCACCAGGGACTGAAAACTTCTTGCCTGGCATATTCATGTGCTTCCCTGCCCTGTGGTTGTGGAAAGTCTGTGGGAATGTTTCATCCTTTGTCTTTCCAAACAAATAAATTACATTCATGAGATGGCAGTTTTATAAGTTTTCTTTCTTGTGTAACATGAACGTTTTGATTCTTTCTTTTCATTACAAGGCAGAGGTCTCCGAATGCTAATGTGCACTTAACTCATATGATGCACACAAAGTCATATCACGGGCATTTAGTGGTTAGGATGGATGTGTAAGAAAGGGCATGAAATATTCCAGTTGCTGAATGTCAGAGGTTTTTGTAGAAACTTGCAGTTACTCTCGGACTTTGGTATGATTCCCATGATTTCAAATGTGCTGGGCTGCTCAGCCCAGTAGCTTCCCATTTGAGAGGCACACATTCTTTGTAGCCACTCATCCGTCTTTTCTTATTTAGGAGTAGTTCTGTGTCTGAATGAATACACACGTATATTTTGTAAGGCATGCTTGTCTGGCTATGTGCCTTCGGAGTGACATCCAGCAAGCATTTGAAGAAACTCAGATGTAGATTGCAGTGTGAAGATTTGTTTTTTTTTTTTTAAAAGAAACATAATTACTTGTCAAGCAAGGGCTAATTTTTGCAGCGTGTCTTGCAACATCTCCACTCTTCTGCATTTTACACTTTCATACGTCTTCATACAAAAAAATTTTTGGAAGGGTACATTCAAGGCAGGAACCTTTGCCACAATATTTGAGTTCAAACCTGCCCAACATTCAGTATGGAGCTGTTTATATGTACTGGATTAGTAAATGCCTTCCTTGATATTTTATCACTTTCAAACTCCTCATTTTGATCAGTTTTCTTGGAAGTAGGTGCTGTAAGATGTTTTATGGTTTTCATAGTTTTTTTTTCCCCCCTCTCTTTCCTGCTGAAACGTTGCTGATTTTATTCAAATGAAAGTGGTATGGTAGTAGCTAGTTTGAGTTGAACTATAGATAAGTCCTGTTCATGTGTTCCTGATGAAGTTTTCTTCCTCTTGCTGGAAGGACTTTCCCTTTGACTTGTTACAGAGGTAAATGATGTACCTGTGTACAAAAAAATAAGGTTGTAGGGTCAGCTGTGCTTCAGCCATACTTTTTTTAAAACTTTCTTCACCCTGGAAACCCTTCTGTAGCCATTGTACTAGATGTAAAAACGTATGTTGCTGTAAGATGCTGCCAGTGAGCTGAGCTGCTGCTCAGGGGAAGTCCTGGGCTCAGAGCTCGGGCAGATGCTGAAGCACCAGGATTCACACAGCAACTGGTAAAGGGGTCAGTTTGGTGGCTATGGTAGCAACCAGGGACAGCAAGGCACACCCCAGTTATAAGGATCTGGTGAGAAATTTTACAGGTGGAAACCATGTACAAACAGCTCCATTTCTGCTGCCTGAAAAGCTGCTGAATGGGTACTGCAGAAAGAAAATCAGCTGCCTGGGAGAAATGTGGGGTCTGGCAGTGGTGTAATGAAAATGTTTCCTTATCAGCCACAGGAATCTGACTTCAGAGACAGGATAGTTCAAGGAGGGCTGAGATTCCTGCAAGGCTGCTGGCCCAGCTTTGGGGGAACCCAGAAATGAGGGAGGGCTGTGGTGCTCAGTGATGCTACTGCTGACGCGAGCTTTGAAGGAAAGCAGATGAGTGCTCCTCTAGGGGCATCCAGGAGGTGAGAGGGTACCAGGGACCCCTTAGTAGCTAACAGAGCTGGCAGAGGATGTGCCGTGCTCCCCATGTCCTGCGTGGTGTGCAGCAGGGCAGGTCAAGAGCTTTCCTGCCCAGGGAATGCTTCGGCTGTACCCTTCCGTTTAATCTGGCGTGGGCTTGGAGTGTGTATGGAAAATGTACATACCTTAATAGCGTTTGAAAAGTGAAGCAGCAAGTTACTGGGACAAAAGGTAGCTGTACTAGTGGCGCGGGGGGGATTAGGTGTGCCAGTTCAGTGGGCATCCATCCAGCTCGACATCGCAGGTGGCTTCGGGGAGCTGGTAAACAGCTGGAAATTTTGAGAGAGCCACAAGAGGGAGCTCATAACCCACGAACAAAGAGGTCGAACTCGTCTCTCTCTCTTTTTCTTTCTTTTTTTTTTTTGACTGAGGTCTGTTAGAACAGGGCACTCACCTCTTGCTGCAGATGCGCAGCAGGGCCATGTATCCCCTGGGAAGGACTCGCCTCCCTGCAGTCGAATGCGGTGAAACCCAGGTGCTACACGCAGGGGGCTGGGAGGTGCCTGGGGGAGCATTTCAGGTCTCAGGAGCAGAGGAAACAGCTTCCCATTACACCAGTCTGAGGAGGCATCTCCTCCACTCATGTGCACCCCAAACTACTGGAACTTGAAGGCTTTTTGCCAGGAGTGATTTATGAAGAGCTGGGGTGAACTATAATTGTCTTCTTGACAATGTCCACACTTTGCACTTAAATAACCAGTAAAATACCTCTCACCCTCACAGCACAGTGGCTTCTGGGCTGGTGTGATGGTACACGTGCTGCTCAGGGTTTGCTCTGTGGGATCACAAACATGATCATTGCATCAAGATAGCTTTGTGGTGAAGTGTGCCCTCAGTCAATTAGGAAAGTTGGTGATTTTTTTTTTCCAAGTCATACTCAATGTGGTTCATTTCTTCAGTGGAAAAGCTTAATGTCAATTTACATTTACCATCTAGAGGCTTTGCTATCACACTGAGACTTCCTACAAGGCATCCAGTAATGTTGCCATCATTTGCATTGCTCTAACAAAAAAAAAAAAAAAAAAAAAAAATTCCATCTGTCTTCCCAAGTCCATAAAACTCCAAACAAATAGCAAATACTATGGATGTCTGAACACACAATAGTGTGTCATTTTTCTTCCAGCATTAGTGTATGTTGCTGACGTTAAACTACTTCTGTTCTGAAGGGTTTGAGAGACTGTTAACGTTATTCAAATTAAATTCAATACTGATGTAAGTTAGTGCAGTTGGAATTATACACAAAGTACGACATCTCATCTTTCCGTCAAGAGCTGAGCTCATCCCTGTGCACCTGCCAGCTCAGCTTCAGGTGGTCTTTGTAAACCCAGAGCTTCCTCAGACAGGCAGTGATTCTCTTTTCCTCCGCTTTCCCCCCCTGAGTGTGCTTTCTGATGCTCTGCAGTCCCTGGTGCTACAGTTTGCTCACTCATTTTCACCCCCCTGCTCACCTTGCTTTCCTCTTGAAGGTCTGCTGCTCTATGTTTCTATAGGAGACATACAGGGTTAATTACAAAATCCATGATTGTTAGAATTGTAACCCCACGGGTTTTCTTAGATTCCCTTTCCCAAATCTGTTGAGACTGAGATCTTGGACCTGGGGCCAGTTCTGTGGCCACCCTCTGGGTGGCAGGAGCCCCTCCGTGTAGGGTGCCCAAAGACCACCTCACCAAACAGCCAGGCCTTCTGCAGCACTGCTGGTCTGAAGGGTTTTGTCTGTGCTTCTTGCTCAGTTCTCTTTCTCTTGTTAAAGAAACAAGCCAAACACATTCTTACTGCACCAGCTTTTTCCTTCTCTCATGTGGGCTATTTGTGCATTTTGCTCCCATGTGAGGTGTGGTGACACGTGAGCTGCTGCAGCCCAGGAGGGCACAGTCCTCCCCAAGGGCTGCTGTAGATGGGGGTGGTAATGCTACTTTCTTGTAGGCAGCATTTATAAAAGAGTATCTTGCTCCTGATGTATCTTTAGCTTCCATCAGGTTCTGTGTTTAAGACTCAGGTGTATCAGTGACGTGCAAGATGGTGCTACAAATTAATGTTATTTTTCACAGAGCTACAGAGCGTTAGTGCTGCACAATAACGTTGTCACTGGTATTTCCCACTTCAGAAGGTGAAAAAATTGATTCCTGCTATCTTAGCTGTGAAAGTCCTATAGGTCTATCTAAACCACTACCTAACACCAAAGGGGTGCTACATTCAAAGCTACAAATGGAACTTTTAGAGCTACGAGAATACAGCATCTCATGGTGATTCCCTGTCCATTTTTCTCCTCCTAATTACTGTAACTCAGAGCAGATCCTTCTAGGTGAAAAGTAATGATCCATTTCCACACAGCGTAAAGAGGATTATATACTGGGCGTGTGTTTTCCTTAGGCTCTGATGTCGGTCTATGTGAGAAATATGTGCAGTTGTCCTCGGGGTATGGAATTGGATTCAGCTCTGCTGGGGACCTCCTCCTGCCAGGGGCTCATCCTTGTGGAGGAAGGCACAAGAGCAGAGTGCATCCCAGGCTTGTAGTAGACACTGCAGCATAACTGCTCAAACTGTTATGATCTCAGTTTTGGTCTGTGCCTCTGTCCCTTTCCAAAGGAGAAAACTCTCCTGAGTTTTGAGCTGGCCATGTATGGAGACTCAGCATGACCTAGCGTGGCTCTGCTGCCAAAATCCCTGTGAAGAGATCACGTGCATTTTCTGTTCCAGCCTGCTGTCCATCATGCTTGCACAGAAAGCATTCGCTCTGAAAGGGTGGTGTATTTTTAGTAAAGAAGTTGTTTGTGAGAGATTTTTGTTTATTTGATTATTCAATTGGCTGCAGGTATTATGCTTAGTAACGTAGTTGACTTGTCACAATACAACTTTGTACCTTCAACAGGACGAAATACTGTGTGTCAGTCATCACAGCAGGCTCCACAGTGTTCAGTGAGGGAAAGTAGTTTTGGGGAGAAAGCGAGGAGCAGTGAATCTGCTGGGGAGTGGGCAAGAAGAAGTACAGCCCTGCGTGATCTGGGTGCTGCTCCTCCCTGGCTGCTGGGACTGGTGCAGTGAGTCCTGCTGCCTGCACACCTCAGGGACAGCACTGGCAAAGGCCTTTTGGATTTCTGCTGATGCCCTGGGACAAAGATCTGTCCCAGAGGCACTGTCTGCGTGCAGGGTCTGTACCCACCAGCAAGCACAGCAAGAGGCAGGGATGCTCTGCACACCTCGAGTGCTTCATTCCTTGATGAACTGCATTTTCTCCTCCTAACATGTTAAAAGCATCAGTTCTGTATGTTTATCATACAAAGGTTATGTATTCATATGGAGCTTACCACGGCACTTCAGAAACAGTTTGAGCTGAAGTGGGTTATTTTCTTTGCTTTTCCAATTAATCTCAAGAAGCCCCTGTTTTCTGGGGGTGAGGCCACAATTCAGATTCCATTTATACTAATTATGTACTTACTTGGCTCTTGGCCTCCTTTAAGCACAAAAGTAGAAGAGAAACTAGAAAAAAAAAATAACTGGATGGGTTTAGTTTGATTTATGAAAACACGCAGAAGTTTGAGCACTTCAGCAGATCTTATTTGTAGAGGCTGAACCAGCTGTGTCTGGGACAAGTCTGGCAATCTCGCTGCATCAGGAGTTCTCCTGGCACATCTGTAGCTCGCTGCTCACGCTGACCCCCACCAGAGAGGCCTTTTTCACTTTTTTCTCTTGGTTTCATTCAGTAGAGTTGATTAGGGAATTTTCAGCAACGTTGTTTTTTCACCTGAAGTCCCAGTCCATTAAACAACCTTTTTTACTCTGCTGATTGTGGTGGAGAAATCCAGTTAGGTTGAATTGCTGAGTGTGGAAAAAACTGGGATTGCTGTTGAAAGAATTGTTGAAATCCTGCTTTTTTTTGGGGGGGGGGGAAATTTGCTTTTTCAATTCAGAAAAGCAAATTTTCAATCACCTATTAATAATTATTCGAAGCAAAAAATATAACAGATGTGAACATGTAACCAATCAAAATTCAAATTTTTTTTAAAATATGTTTTGAGCTTTCTGGTTTCACATACTGCTGGTTTGCAACATTCTTTTTTGAGAGCTTGAGTTTCTCTTTCAGGGCAAAATGTAATATGAAAGTTAGCTTCACAGAAAAGGTAAAATTTTATAATAAAAATATTAACAAATTGCATTTGAATAGAGGCTTGAGGATAGATTAAATGTAATGGACATATTAAGAGAACACGGACAATGGGTTTCCTGAGCAATTATGGAACTACAGTCCTAAATAGTGGTACTTTGGAGAAAAGGAGAGAAAGAGAGAAAATTAGTATCTTTTAAAATGTGAACATAATATGCCGACTAATAATACATAGTAATTTTGTTCTTGGTAGAATTCACCACTTGTGTATAGCTCCAGCCAGCCGGCCTTTCCCTGTCAACTTCTGCAGGGATTTTGGGTTAACACTTTCCCATTTGCTGTTGTGAACCCTAGACAAATACTCATTAGAGCACAGATTATGGTTTCAATTGCTACAGTGACATAAGGCTGCCCCTTCCAGAAGCCATCAGTGGGAGCAGAGAAAGGTAATTATTGATTACTGGAAAGAATAAGGCTGGCAAAAGGTGGCCCTGATAGGATGAGTTGGCCAGAAGGAGAAAAGAACAGACGGCTCAGCCAGCTTAACTGCAGCCGTGTCGGGAACGACACTGCTGTAGTGGAGCAGCTGGGGACAGGGGCTGTGGGATTCATTTAAGGCTTTCAGCAGCTCCAGGGAACCCTTGAGCCTGTACAGGCAGAGGAGCTTGCCTTCCTGCTCATATAAGCATTCCAAGCCAGAGCATGAAAGCTCGGCATTTAGGTAATATCTGACAATTTTTCCTGTGGGCGGGGTTTCCCAGGCTTACAAAAAGTCTTTGAGAGCTTGATTTCGGTGTGAGCAGTTCTAACTCCAGCTAAAATAAAATGATACCACCAATGAGCAGTGTTTTTGGGAAGTGAGCCTGAACCTTCCTGCACTATTCTGACCCAAATCTCAGTGCTCCCCTCACACTTCCATGCCTATCCAGTGCAAGGACCCCCAGTCCCAACCAGGTATACATCACAAAAACTGTGCCCCTTATCCCTGAGACTGGTTTTTGTGCCATTCAATGCTCGTGCCAATGAGATCCACTCAGAAGGGTGCCAGGCAAAGGTGAGGCCAAGCCTCCTCTCTGTCCATCGCATGAGGCCATTTGTGTGGCATTTGTTTTCCTGTGCTACTCCACTGGCTTCCTTATTTTGAGTAGGGAATAGAAAGCTCAAATCTATATATTTATTTCTTTCAAGCTGTCTCTTCCGGGTGCTTTAGGCAGCCGACTTTGGTCTAGGTGGTACAAAGGAAATTTTAAACTTCCTTACATAATTTTTTTTATGGACCCAGTGGGATAAAATCTGCACTTGTATAGTCCAGATGTTTCTGCAGCTGGACTTCACTGAGTAACAGACATAAGGACTGAGAGTTACTTGGGATCACTGCTCAGAGAGGGTCTCTCCTGCTTCATATATGTGTGGTGTTTTAATGGTTTCTACCTGGAAAGTTCATTCCACTGTTAATGCTCTTGCTGCAGCTAATGATATTTTAGCTTTTTGGTGGAAGGAATGATTGCTGAAGTAACTTCAAATAGAAAGGACTTTCTAGGTCCAGGGTATTAATGCATAACAAAGACATTTTCGGTAATTTTTTTAAATGGTGGTCTTATTGTCATAGGTACAATTTTGAGCTCTATGCTCAGCTTAAATATTGAAGTATTTTCAACTGGAAAACCAGAACACAATCTCAGCACACTGAGCTTACCTTCACTGAGGGTTCAGTTTACACCTGGGTACAGAGCCAAGGTGAAACCAGGCACCCATCTCTGTTTACCTTAAAACTTGCCCAGAAAGGTGGCTTAAAATATTACAAACTGAGATAGGCCCACATTCATGGCTTTTCTCTTAGGTTGTCATTTTATGTTAATTGAATGCCTCTGTTAATCTAATAGATTTTAGATTTATGGTGGGTTCTATACCATGTCATATTTTAATCAATACATATTCCAACATTTAGATGGACAGATGAGAAAATCTGCCTCATCTCTGCACTTCTGTTCTATCAGCTGTCAATAATTCCTAATTTGAATCCTTCAAATGATCAGATTTATGGGTTTTAGTATATTGCATTAATCACAGAAATTAACTTTTGTGGAAAATGATGTTAAAGGTCATATGGAGTCTTGAAGGAGCAGTAACTGTGTCTGTCTTGCAAACATGTTTGCAGCTTCTCTAAGATAAAGTGCATTAGAATATTTATCTGCATGAATCCTGCTGATTGTTCCTTATGTCTAAGGTCAGTACATGCCGGTGAGGAGATAAGGCTTGAAAGAAACGATTGCTGAAATCTGCAGATTTAAGAAGTCAGATGTAACACTGGGCTTTTTGTCCTCCAGCAGGGCACAGGCAGGTCTGGCATAATTTCACTTGAATGGGTTTATTCAGACGAAACTCCAGAAAATTTATTTTGCTAAAGGTGGTCCATGCCTTTGTGTCAAGTGTGTATGTCCCCTCCTGGAAGAGCTCACAGCAGAGAGTGCAGTCGTGGAGGACAGGGCAGAACAAAGGGGACAGGTTAGCCCTGATGCTCCAGCCCAGGAATGCAGTCTTGAACCTCAACCAACACCCAACTGCACTGCTACCCCTTGGAGGGCTCCTCACTCACTGCCTGGGACCAGCTGGGGCTGGTGGTGTCCCTACAGGGGATGGAGGAAACCCCTGCCTCAGAGGAGGCACAGGATGGTGATTCCTGCCTTGCCCTGAGGAGAGTTTGACATTCTGATTTTCCCTGTTCCCATGAAATCATTTGTGATGTTTGGCAGGGAGAGCGAGAAGACTTTCCATCTCTTTCGTTAATAAACACCTAGAAAACCTCCACTGATTTTGGTGCTGTGGGATGGTGGCTCCCGGTGCCACCACCCAGCTGAGAGCCCAGGAGATCATGGGGAGGACAGGCCCTGAATCCCTGACACCATGCTCCTGACACCGTGACATGCAGCTCCCTGTCCTGGCACTGACTCACTGTACTGGTGCCCATCCCTGGGGTGATGGACCACACCAGTGCACCGCCTGTTCCCAAGGCTGGGTGCCCAACGAGGAGCATGCAATGGGATTAATTCCCAAAACATTGAAATAATAATTATAAAGCCAGTAACAGCTTGTGAGCTCCCTAAAATTTTCATATAACTCTTTCTTATCTGTCTGGAGTTCAGCTGCTGATTCTAATTGGCTTCACCAAAATAAACCAGAAATAGCTTTGTTGATTTAGTTGGATCTGTGCTAAAGCTAAATGCCCACAATTCTCCCATCTGCAAAAAGCCAGAATGATACTAGAAATGGCTACAATTTTACAGATATTAATTAATATTTCTGAAGTGCTTTCTAAGCTTGGAACAAAGAACGAAAAATCATTGTGTTATGAATAAGAAAACTGAAGAGAAAAACCATAAAATTGCAGAGAATTGACTGCAGAACCTAACAAGGCCTCTGCATCTTTAATTTATATATTTCTGTTTACCACAAGCACGTGCTAAGAAAACATGCACAGAGGAGGAAAGGTCTTGTCCCTTTTAACAGACAGTTTCTTCTCCATATATATCTGTATTCATGCAAATCCATTATAAACACAGTGTTGTCTGAAATACAGTTAATAAATGAAGGTAGCACAAATGTGATTTTAAATCAGTTTAATAAAATTAGTCATGTAGATTTTAAATCATTTTTACAGTTGATTTAACATTTGTGACTGGTTTATAGATTATGATATAGGATAGTGTTTGCATCCTTGCAATTTTATTCCAATTTAGAAACAGTACAAATATTAATTTTTGCTTCAATAATGGAGCCTTTGAGAATTAACTTGTCTTTTCTCAATACACATTTTATGAGAACACTTTAAATATGATTTTTAATATTTTTGAGGACTTTATTACACATAAAGTTCTTTTAACTAGGACTTAACTGGAAACCCTTCACAAAACTTTCTTGCCAGACGTATTTAAATGTTTCTCATGGTTAATTTAAGGGCATGAAACACGTAAGAATTGTTCTTCATTTTATAAGACATTTTGTAGAAGTAATAAACAATTCTAATAAACTCCATAAACCAAAAGGAGTGAAATATCTCAAACAGAAATAATAATGAGGGGTTTCTTGTCAAAAGACACAATATTGAGATAAACCCCCAAACTTCACATGATTTCAAGGGACAAGGGAGTAGCTAAGCAAGAGTACCTTATTTACACATCTTGCACAGGTTCAGAATACTATTAGGTAGGAAGAGTATTTCACTGTAGGATATGTTAAGGCAACTTTTTGTCTCTGAATAATCAGCTTTACATTAGAAAGCAGTTGGTCACAAGGAAAGTGCAGTGTGTCAGTTCCTCATATTGAGTGAGTGAAAGGGATTTGTGAAATGTGGCCCCAGGGACAGGGATCCTTGTGCCAGGAACCACTGTGGAGATTAGGGGTGGGGTTGGGATAGCTGAGATCAGCACAGGAGCCAGGGCAGGTGCTGGGCCCAGAGAGCCACTGACATATTTTTCACGTGGTGAGAAACCAAGATAAAATATGAATTAAAAGGTGTCAGTCCAGCAGGATGTTTCCTGTCTTTTCTTTTTAACGTGTGTGTGTGCCAAGGTAACCTCAAAAGCATGAAGGAATCACTGATCCCCAGGGTGGCAGTGCGGTAGGTCTGGGGTCTCTCCCTGTTCCTCCTCGCCCAGTGCCCCTGCAGTGGTTGGAACATCTCCCAGGTGCAAGCACAGAGATCCCAGGCTGGGAAAGGTCTCCCAGGCTGGGAAAGGTCTCCCAGGCAAAGCTCAGCCCCTGGTGTGTGCTGTGCCAAGGGGTTCCCAACCACCAGCTCTGATGGTGCTGTCTCTGCACACTGCTTTTCAACAAAGCTGCAGCATATGGTGTTTGAGTGTTTTCTGCAGTGAAATGAGTGGATAATGGCTGCATGGTGCAGTAACTTCCTTGTGCTCAGAGCAGGTGGGCAACTGTTTCCCTCTCTCATTGCTAAATGCATAAGGAAACACTGGTTTTGAATCAACATCACACACTGTATGCTGAAGAAAAATAGTTGTGTGACCTACAAACCCAGTCAGAACAAAGTCAGAGACTTTCCTTGTTCATCACGTTCACTTAGTGACCACCAAGAGAGATGCAGAAGTCAGTCATCTCTCTTTACCTGCACTTTCTGAACTGAGCAAATGCAGTGAGGTCCTTGGGGTTGAAAGCAAATATTAACATTCCTTTTATTATGGCTAATTGAAAATATGTTACTGTAACTGAATTTATGGATGTTTGGTTCTGGGCTTTTTTTGTTTCTTTTCTCCAAACAGTGGATTTTTTTGTCAAAGATCCATTTACAAAGAATACTTTACTGTGCCCAAAACTACAGAACTGCCAAGTCCCCATTCAGAAGTGCTCCGGATAATGCTTGTGAGAGCTCTTATTTGGGTTGCTGTGACTTTGATGTCCTCCGGGGCCTCCTTTTGATAGCTGAGCTAGGTAGGAAGGAAGGTGATTTAGGTGCATCTGTCATTGCCAACCTCAAGAAATTAATTTTCATGAGTCAGGTCCCTGCAAATCAAGAAAGTGACTCTTAGAAAGTGATATTCAGGAAATAAATGCATTATAGTGGGGTTTTGATTTGGTTTTTTGGGTATGATGTTTAATTCCCTCTATTACAGAGTGCATCCCAAGACAGGGATTTCTCACAGATATATCAAACATTTCCAGTGAGTTGATTTTTATTCCTTCAGCATGTCAGGAGCACTCAATCTGCTTTTCCCCATATAGCAATTTATTCTACTTCCCACTTCTTCTCCTCTTGATTCAGTTTGTGGATGTGGTGCTAGTGAATGCCTTGCCAATAATGAAAATACTCCCAAAAGAAGGCAACTCTGATCCCAGTCCTGGTGGTCCACATGTGGAAACTTGCCATTAGAAGGGAACTGGAAGCAATAGGCACTAAACTATTGTTCTCATGAGTCATGACAGAATACTTCTGAGCTGGAATTTCTGTTTCCAATCAGGTTTTCAGCTGGATGTTTGGAGTCTGATTTTTTTCTATGGAATAATAAAAAAATTCCTAAGGAAAGACACCTCCCCCTCCCCCATTTCTTTTTACACTTCCCTTTAATCAATCCCCTGGTGCATAGCACATTTCCTTTAGCCAACATGCAATCTCAGAAGAAATAGCATTTTGTGTTTTCAAGGAAAGATTACTGCTGTGAAAAGAGCTTGTCTGGGTTTTATAGACGTTGAGGTTGCCAAAGGAAAAAGTTGTCTTTTAGAGTACCCTGGAAAACATATTAAAACTAGATATTAATTCTTAATGTAACTGCACATCCTGCATTCAATCAAGAGCAGACTAAGTATTACAGTATTGGAAAGCAAAGTGCAATTTGTACATTCGCCCTAAAAAAGTAGGTAAACTATCACTAGAATTGCAATTGTGAACTACTTAGGAGTCAGTGTAATGCTTTTTATATGAGCAAAATTTGGCTTTAAGGTGTTTTAAGGAGAACTGTTATGGGCAGTACAGGAAGATGAGGGAAACTCAGGTGATGGGTAAGAAGATTGCTGCTGTAAAAATCACCCCTTTTGCTTTCACAGTTGAGTAATGGGCAGGACGCTTAGGGCTTGGACATTCCTGTTAGTGTCAAGTGTTCAGGAACACGTAGGAGGGCGTGTCCCTTTCAAGGCAGTGGGCTGCCAGGGCCATCCCAGCATCTCCCTGATGCTGGGCTGTCAGTGTGTCGCTGTGCTCTGCCACAGCTTTGATTCAGTAAGCAGGACACCAGCGCTGTGCGTCAGCTGCCGGACGTGGGCACCGAGCCCCCGCGTGCACAGAGCTGTGGGAGCTGTCCAAGGAGCCTCATGGCTTTTGAATTGCAGCAAGTAATTGATCCACTGCCGCCAACACATCCTCTTCAGATGCCACAGAGGAATCCTGGCTTCTGGCTCAATAGAGTACATCGCAAGGAAATAGATTGCATGAAGAGAATAAGCACTTGCCTAACAGTTTTGGAAACACTCGCTAATTAGTTCTCATAATGCTCCTAAAATATATGCTTCCAACACTACTGAGAGGTAAAATGAGGCATGAGGCTCTTAAGAGATATCTGCTGTGTCCCTGGGCAAATCAGGAGAAAGTTTGTAGCACTTAAATTAGCATTAAAAGCAAAGAACAGTTCTATCGACTAACTTTTCAAATGCATCCTTGTATCTACCTGGTAAAAGGCACAATCCAAAATCACTCCAAAGGGACCAGAGATCTTATCTGGGTGCAGATAAGAGGGTAAGGAAAGGAAAAAGGCACAAGGCAGTAGCTGGGTCTCTACCCTTTAGGAAATGAAGAATATGTTAACAGTCAAAGGATTTTAATAAATAGACAAAAGTAGAGGCTTCAATTCAGTGTGGCTTTTATTAAGTTTTGGACGATGAACTTTCAGAAAGCTGTAAGTAAGGCAATCTTGTGACCTAAATAATTGCCAGACTTCCTTCTGTCTGGGGAAAATAATGAAATAGATTAGCTCAGACTCATTTCATAAAGAATTAATGGTGGAAAACATAATTAATGCCACTCAATATATGTTTGTGAAAACAAGTCTTGTCAAATTTAATGTGATTTTTTGACAGGATTGCAAGTTGGTTTGGTAAAAGTAGCATGGTTGGGGTCATAGACTTCTGTATGGCTTTTGTCTTTCTGCAGTGTGACATTTTGATTACTGCTAGTAAGCCCATTCCAAATTAATGAGTGATCCCAAAAGAATATTGAGAAATTAATATATGGTGCAGGTTGAATGGATTAAAAATTGCCCGTCTAGTAGGGAGCTATTAAACTGGAAGCCTGGCTGGTGAATTCAGTGCTCCATTAAACTCTGGAGCCTCAGGTCTTGTTCCTGACTCTGCCACCACCTTATGGTGCAACTTGTGTTTGAGAAACAACTTAGTGCACAATCTAGTTGGTGATCTAGTTGGTGACAAGGCGGTGATCAGTCATAGGTTGGACTTTATGATCTCAGAGGTCTTTCCTACCCTAAATGATTCTGTGCTTCTGTGAAACCCAGGGATGTCAGTCATCTTCAATGCTTTATATTCCTGGTTTGCAAAATACCTGTGCTGAATCCAACCTCTTTCTAAAAACACTCCAGAGTTTACTGTTGAAAGCCACCATATGTTATTATCTATGACATTTAATGTTAGAGTCCTGAACTGCCCAGTGTTTGATTTCTTTTTGGGGCAGGGGTTGTTTGGGGTTGTTGGGTTTTTGTTGGCTTTTTTTTTTGGTTGCTTTGTTTGTTTGTTACACTTGTTTTGTACTGGGTTTTTTGCTTTGTTTTGTTTTTAAACAGTTGTATGGTGGAAAAGCAGGTTCCTTGGATAGTTTGCAACCAGCCCAGAGGTTGTGGCTACTAAGTAGATACACAGTCAGGAAGATAGTGATCCATATCTCTCTCTAGCGATTTGCTACTCCATAATTTGGGCTCAATAGCACAGAAATAACTAAAAGCTGTATGTAAGATCACAAATAATGCTTAAAGAATGGATGGGTGCTACTGTGCTGAGGAGCAGGATCTCTGAGAGAGACTTAATGCTCATGGGGAAGGCACGCCTGAAGAACATGGAGTTTGTTGGCTATGGGGTTAACCCAAACTGTGGAGGTCCCACCTGGGGCCACTTGAAGGTGATGCTGCCCGTGCAGCTGACACTGGGGTGGTCACCACTGCCAGGGCCCTACAGAAACGTGCAAGTTGAAAGGGTTCAGAGAAGAGCTATGAAAACATCCAAAGGATAGAAAGCATGCCTTGGAGTGAAATGATCTCAGGGTTCATCGTTGATTTAACCAAGGAGTTAGTTTAACAAGCAGTTGGAAGCACAATCTTTATGTTAAAGAGTCACTTGACAGAAAAGTTCCGCCTGCCTGATAGCTGTTTGCACAAAGGAATGAGGATTTCAGCAGGTTCTTCCTAGGTTGTAATAGATAAAGACAGGGTACTTTTCTGGAAGTTGTCTAGTTCAACCACAGCTTTTAAGCTCAAAGCATGGATTAATTCTGGGAACTCCTCTACACTGCATGAGTTTGGAGGTCAGAAAGAGTGATCTCAGTGGTGCCTTCTGGCTTTGTAATCCATGAATTGAGTCAATCAGTAACATGATTTACTTTTTTTTTTTCCCATTTGATTCCAACCCTACCTTTCCCTTAATTTGTCTCTTTTCTGTTCACTTAGTTATTTTTGTTGTAGCAAAGTTCCTCCTTTACAGGACGAAAGAACTCCCTGTTATTTTAAGGAGAGGTTTTTTTGTCTGCTATTACTGGGGCCAAGGTTTGGTCTCACGTGAGTCGTAAGATCACAAAAGGGCTCTGATGCTACAGAGAGCTAGAGGCAGAATCTGATCTCATTTTCAGCTCTTTGTGCTGCAGGTCAGGCTGCACCTGCCAGGGGAGCAGCCCTGCTGCCCACCCACACTGTCCTCAATGCCCTCCACAGTGGCTCTGAGCCCTTCCCCAACCTGCGGAAAGCCTGCACTAAGCAAAGTTTCATCCTTCTGAAATGGGGCGTGGGAGACTCATGCCAGCACTTCGGTGCTGTTGTGCACGCAGCAGAGGACATGCTGTACTATTTTTATTGTTAAATATCTGATTAGTAAAGTGGATGATGCCCTCTAAGGAGCTAGAACCTCAATCAGCTGATGGCCAGGAGCTGTGTGGGGCCAACTCCAGAATGGGGGCTGGAAGAGACCCTGGTGAGCACCTCTGGCCTCCCGAGGGATGGAATGATGAGCAAAACTGTGCTCCGGGCCCAAAGGTGAAGAGAAGTCCTAGGGCTCAGGCCATGCCAACAGCTGGGAAGGCTGCAAGAGCCACAACTGTATGGCTGTAATTCTTGTGCCCCTACTCACATTCATGTAGAATGACTGAAATTAGGTGGGTTTTTCCCCCCGGCCAGCCAGTTTCCTGCATAAGCATTAAAAAAATCAATGCGGTGGCTCATTGGCGTGGAGCAAAGCCTGTCAGCAGTACCACCTAAAAATCATCCCTGTGGAGCTGCAGAGTGCAGACTCTGCAACTACCTGAAAGGAGGGTGCAGTCAGGTGGGTATCAGTCTCTTTTCCCAGGCAACAAACAGTAGGACAAGAGGGCACAGTCTTAAGGTGTGCCACGGGAGGTTTAGGTTGGGCATTAGGAAGAAGTCCTTTACAGAGCGAGTGCATGGACATCGGAATGGGCTGCCCAGGGAGGTGGTGCAGTCACCGTCCCTGGAGGTGTTTAAGAAGAGGCTGCATGTGGCACTCGGCGCCTTGGTCTAGTGGCAGACGAGGTGGTGTCGGGTCAAAAGCTGGACTCGGTGATCTCAGAGGTCTTTTCCGACCTAGCTGATCCTGTGGTTCTGTACGTCTTGCATGCGGATCCCGGCATTTTGGCAGGTTTCGTCAGCGCGAACCCGCACCCCTGCCCG
>VZRE01002443.1:47523-366460 GCA_013396775.1 Cephalopterus ornatus | reverse complement strand
GCGGGGCTGCGCCGCGGCGGCGCGGGCGGCAGGTGGCGCTGCAGACCGCCCGGCGCGCTCCCGGCCCCATCGCCCTCGCCGCGCTCCCGACCGCGCCGCTCCCTCTGACTTGGATTTATTTATCTGTTTATTTATTATTATTAATTTTTGGGGGGTTTTCTTTTAGCGGCGTGCCCGGCTAAATGATTATTCCCGAGAACGTCCCTTAGCCGTGCGGTGCTTGTACCCCCGCTTCTTTTTATTATTCTTCCTGTTTTTTGGGGTTTTTTTTTGTTTTGTTTGTTTGCTTGTTTTTTTTTTTCCCCTCCTCGTTTAGAAGATAATTCCCGGTTAATTTTGTATTAAATTATTAATGCAGCGTTCAGGCTTCAATCCCTTACTTCGCAGAACCCTTCAGGTTGGAAAAGACCTCTAAGATCATCGAGCCCAACCTTTGACTGATCACCATCTTGTCAACTAGACCACGGCACTAAGTGTCACATCCAGGCGTTTCTTGAACAGTTCCCGCTGATTAAAAGCTCCGGGGATGACAAAAAGGCTAAACTTTAGCTTATATTGCTGCTGCATGTTGAATGGCAGCTGTTACATCACCCCTGTGGTCTGAACTGCCAGCAGAATAAACCTCAGCTTCCTAATTTTCTGTTGATAACAAAATCTTAGCATTATGTGAATAACTAAATATTTTACTCTAATACAACTAAAACTCTTTTCTGTAGAGTTTTAAAAATTTATTTTAAAGCTTCAGTCTTGCAGTGCTTATTCAAGCAAAATTCTAATACTCTCGCTTGTTAGAATTGAAGCGCAAACAACCACATTTTAATTGTAAGATTTTTTTTTTTCTCTTTTCCTTTTTAATCCTTTTTATTAGTTTGCTTTCCAGTTCATAAATATACATAACTTTTCCTGGTAGCCATTTGGAAAGCACGAGTCATATTGGCAGATAAAAGAAATATTTGTTTATTTGGATTCTATATAAATAATGTGATTTTTTTTTTGAGAGAATTTACACATGCAAACAAGGTCAGAAAAAAAAAATTGTTCATGATCGTGTATCACATTTACCCAAACAGTATGATTGTATGTGCAAATTAAACTATTGAACGCACGTGCTAAATTAGGTATTTGTGAGTGCAGTTACTTAATTTGCATGTACAGATTAAGTTAGCCCAATTAATCACTATGATAGTCCAATTTTACACAATTGTGAACCCACCAATGGCAGTTGAGTTGTTTTGCCACAAATGCTCAAATAATGTTACAGGGACATGGGTCCAACTTGTGCACAAGTGAAAAAAACCCTGACAAAATGCATTTTAAAATGTGTCAGTTATCATCACTTCTGACGATATGTTATTTATGAAAACCAGTTATAGCTATACAATATTTGATCAATTGCTATTAAGACCCCAACATCAGAACCATGCTTCTCACATCTGGCCCTTTTGTTTGGGCTAATTATGATGATGATCATGGATTCAACCTGTCTTAAATCTCAGATGTATGAAGTGGGCAGATTAAGGACATTTGTTCATAATTAGGATTCCTAAATGGAAATTTGGGAAGTGCTTCTTGGAATATTTATAGTCTTGTTCCAGCAAGGCTTCTCATTGTGCACACACTCTCTGTGAGATGAGAGCTCTGTTTCTTGCACCAGTGTGGTCCATTCCATAAGTTCCTTTCAAACCTGCTCTAACAAGCATATTCTCTTTGCAAAAGGGTGGAAGCCATTGAAGTTAAGGAGCAGCTCCATAAAAGCTGCAGTATAGCAGTATAGTAGAATGTTTTGACTCCTTTGGGGACGTGCTGTTTGTAAACCCAGTGGTGTCCCACATAGCCCTATGGACACATGTCCTGATACATCCTTGCTTTCCCTTGGCATTGAAGTTGCCAACACTTCTCACCCCCAGCGCCCAACTCACGCTCAGGGTTTAAAGGTAGTCATTACTCACATAACCGTGCAAATATATTTGGGCTAATTCTCAATACTTTTTCCCACTCATCTTTTATTTAATATATGTAGCCAAAATCCAGAACTCCTTTGCTCTACATATCTCTGATAACAAGAGGCACCTGCTAATGCTTGTAAAGCTTATTACTACAGGCCCCTTGGCCAACAGGAACTGGTGTGATGTGGGGCACTCTTCTTCCACCACAGATGACACAGCTCTCTTCTGATGTGTCTTTTTCTTTGCTGATATACTTTGCTGACAGTCCTGCAGCCAGGAAAAGTATGTGGGAAGTTTTAGTGTGGAGAGAGATGAAGCCTGGTGTGTTGGTGTTTACATTGCTTCTTGGGCAAGCTGGGCTCAGGTTGCCTACCTGGTGCATTGAAGCCAGTGCTATTGATGGCTCTTGGCTGGTTCGTTCCTGCCCCTGGTGAGCAGGCAGGCCTGCAGCAGACCTGTAAACCAACTTCTGTGATGGACTAGACTGTCATCACCCCAAAATATGTAGCACCTTTGCTGTGAGCCTGTGCCCAGGAGCAGTGGCCTCTGCGGGCAGCTCACTGTGCCCACCCGCCGTGCTCACTGCGCCCTCCTCAGCTGGTGCAGACCACTGTGCTGTGCTAAACTGAGCAGCCCATTTCTTTGGATAAAGCTGAGAGGGAGAAAAAGGCAGTTAGGATTGCAGAGCACATGTGACCTGTACAGCTTGTGTGATTTTATTTATATATATATATTTTTTTTTCTTAAAAACAAGCAAAGCTGTTTATGACCTGGTTTTGTTAATTTTGTTTTCCCTGGGTGGGAAATGGGGTGCTACATTGTGTGACTTTTATTTGTCCAAGAGGACAAGGGGAGGAAGGGGATGGGAAAGGAGAGTTTCGGTTAAAGCACGAGGAAGAAATATTTCTTCCAAAAAATATGATTTTTAGTATGTCAACATTTAAATGTGAATTGTTCTGATCAAATATTTACTGCTATCGGGAGCTGTGTAGAACATTAATCTTAATTTGTTTTTCTTTTTCTCCAAAGCAATGATTCCAAAATAGCTAGGAGATCTGTGTCTTTAAAAATAAATAATGTAGCAGAGCGGCATATTCTTTGGTACAGAAATGCTAGCCTGTGGCATCTTCTGCAACTACAAAGCAGTCTCGAGCGAACTTTCTTGCCTTTTTATTAATAATTCCCTAAATCAATGAAGAATCTTTAAAAGTTCCCCTTCACTTTGCTCCTGCAATCCTCGCAGCTCCAGCTCTTGCTCATGCTGGCTTGCTCCCCACCACGTATCAGTCATTTGGATAAATCTGCGTGTGGAATTTTGGGAGCATAGGCTGCAACCCACTAATTCCATGTGCAAATACAGAATGAGTTTTCTCTTTTCTCCCTTATTTTTCTTGGTCAGCCCAGGGTTTGGGGTTTTTTTTTTTTCCTGAAGGTGGCAGTGAAAGAAAAAAAATAACTCCCTTTGAAGATTTAGGAATTTTATTACAAAACAGATGGACAAGTACTGTATTTTACCCATTTCCCCTTGTGCCCATGAGCGCTGACAATGAAAACTACAGCTCCTATAAAGTGCTGATCAAATTGCGAAAGGTGGCCTTTCCCAGCAGCCTGGCACACTCTAGCATTATCCCAGCTTATAAATAAACGGATGGGCTGAGCCACTTTGGCTTTTTTTTTTTTTTTTTTTTCCCCTCTTAGTCCTTACCAAGATAATTGAGGATCATAATGGTGGGAAAGGACTGCAGTCATCATTCGCTGCCTGTCAGGTATCAGTACTCATCTTCGTGTCATCCGTCACCATTGAACCACTCTGTCATCTTTCCCCAGCCTTCAGCGCCGCTCCTTCTCATCGTGTTCATTATCTCCGGCTCCGACCCAGCCCCCTCCCCCAGCCCCTGTAAATGCATCTTTGTGCGACTCTCAGTCTTCTGATTATGAATCGATGATCATGTGGTGTAAGAGAGATAGATGGCTTTTAGTTCCATCTTGTCTTCTCTAATTGTAAAATATTAGTTACATTAGACTGTGTCTTTTGATTAATGGAACTTATTTGGAGTGGCCTCTCCCAGCCCTCCCCCTTCCAAAGTCCTCCACTGACTTTTGAGAATTGAGTGATTTCACTTAAAGCAGACAAATAGGCCCTTCAGCAAGGAGATAGCTGAGCTCTAATATTGTGGGCAAAGCAAGCTCACGGAGCCGGAGTTGTGTGTGTGTGTTTTTAAAGAAAGGCTTCAACTCTGCCTAGACAAATACAGACCATTTATTAACGTACGTACAGCCGTGCTATTTTGCAAATCCAGCAATTCTTATAAAGCTGCAAAACAGGACATAAGGCTGAATGCCTTCTGAATTAAATTAATCTTAGATAGGAATTAAGAGCATCCTCGCTTTCACTTTGGATGAAACAGGTCAGTCCAGAACTTTGATGTATTAATGCTAGCATAAAGTGTTATCTTAATACTCTCTTTTATACTTACAGGACATATCATCAGCCAAATGTCTCTTCCTTGTACATCTGACACTGCGAGACATTCGTCCTTTAATACAAAATTTATCTTATTTGGCACTATTTACCTAAACAGGGTCTGTTGATAAAGTCCTTGCTGTACAAATGGAAAGGCAGTTGACTAAATCCCTTATTATAAATAATCACTGTCTATCTTTCAGTGTAAATTCAAGGACATGTTCACTTTCAAGCTATCAGTTCAATTAGAAAAGGTCTATTCACTGTCGATGTCTATATCTCATGGAAATAGGAAAGCACAGTTAATAAACAAATCAAACTATTTTAAAAAATAGCACAGGGGATTATGAATTCTGGAGCCCATGCTGATGGTGACACTGTCAGGACACATGCTACACAAAAATATATATAAACAGTGTTATCTAAATTTTTTATGCTACCTTCAGGATTTAAATCTGACCTTTATGCCTTCCCTCCCCAAATCTTTAACAATTATTACGGAAGAAAATGCCTATAATGTACCTTCCATTTATTAAAATTTAAAGAATAAGTTTGTACATGTATAAAATGCTAGTTAAGCCTTATTCAATTTACTTCTTTCTATTAAAGAATAGGAAAATTGGTTTGAGGTTGTGAACAATTGCGTGTACAATATCAACTCGGGATGGATGCCTGCCACAGAGCTGAGGAGCAGGGGCAGGGCTCAGGACATGGCTGTCCTTGGTTTTCCTGATTTTGCTGTGATGGCTGGGGCAGTTTCCTGTTTCTGAAAGGCTTTCACCATGGTAGCAACGTGATTACAGAAAAATATCTCTCTGTTCTTTTTCTAAGGAAGGAACTCTCTAGCTCTTCGTGTTACGGAAAATGCTTGAAAGTAAATCCAGAAAGCTGGAAAAAGTCCAGAAAAAACCCCAGTTTTTTAATATATATATTTTTTAGTATTTCACTAAATTAATCAAAACCCATGGAATTTAAAGAAGCTTTTCCAGTGGCCTGGGTCCGGATACCCAGAGGCTCAGACTGGAAGGGGTCTGTACACAAGATCAGTGCTCCTTTCCTCTATCCATGTGCAGCTCCAGTCTTACTCTCATCTGAGGTCAGATTTTGGCTCCTGATGGGTATTTCTGCACAGTATTTACCACCCTAGAAGGAGTGATTATATTTAATGGCAGAATTTCAGTTGACTTCTCAATATCTATTGAGTTGACCTTTAAGTTAAACCACAGATTAATTTTTTTTAGTTGTCTCTTTAAGTACATTTATAGACCTCTCTGTTCTGATTAGCATAATGGTAGATACAGAAAAGTTACCTAGGTCAGATTATTTGTTGAAATCAGAGAGATTGCATGTCTTCTCCAGAAGGCAAAATATTTTGGCCCCCTCTAACCACTGTATGCATTAGTTTTGTTGCAAAATGATTTTAGTTTATACACAGAGAAACCCAAGTGGGTATCAGTTTGCTTGAAAGCCCAGAGCCTGCCATTGATTTCATATAAGTAAACCTTCTCTCTGGAAGACTCTGGAAGTCAATGAGGCTTTTGTGGGATTGAGTGGCTCTCCTACAGGCAGCAGGGCTTGGAGCAAGGCTGGGATGTTTGCCTCTTTGCTACCCGACATGCTGTGATCAGCTTGATTTCTTCAGAGGTAGTTAGGGAGCTCTTTTACTCTAAATTATAAAAAAAAATTACCCAAACACCCTAACTGGACACTGTGTCCCACTGCCTATAGAAATCTTGGACTTCTCCAATTTTATTTAAAATAAACCCCTCAGTAATGCCTGTTCCTCTGTGTACCGACACGGTTTATTGTCTGAAACTTCCAAGTTATTGCAACAAGTTATTTGGTTTTGTTTTCTGTGACATTTAAGGGTTTCACTGCATGTTCATCATGTGCCCTTCGCTGGGTGGCAACACTTGGCTTTAGGGACATGTGGAAGAGCAGCCTCAGCTCTGGGCGTTTGTTGTTCTCCACGTAACACATGCGGCAATCAGTGAGATCCATGTGACCCCCAGTGATGATAAAATTCCCACTCTCCCAGTTGGTACTGGCCCAGGGGGCTCCAGCCTGCTGACAGGCAGCGGCCAGGATGGTGCCACAGGCCCCTCTCCACAGGTGACGGGCTGGTGGCCCCTCACCCAGCCCGCGTCCTTGGAGCCCTCTGTCCCTTTTACGCATGGAGCGAACACCACATAAAAGTAAATGCAAAAAATAAATACGAAAAGGAGCGTAGATTCAAAATGAAACAATGTAATGTGCCAGCCTTTACCCCCAGGCAAATTTTCATGTCTCTTTTACGAATCTTTGTAAGTAAGGGCCAAGCTACGAGCCCCCAGCTCAGAGACAACTTAGGCTCACGTCTTGTGTAAGTGTGTGTGCATTCCCACACTAGTCTGTGGGATGACTTACAGGCTTTGTAGCATGCATAACCTTCAGCAATTTGCTGAATCAGGGCCTAAATACTGAAATATTCTTTAATAGTTCTGGCTCCACTATGAAACTCTAGAAGGCACATTTCCCTCTCAGTGTCTCTCCATAAGACTCATCAATGATAATGGAGTTACATTAGGCACATCTAAAGTTAATTATACAGTTACCTCCCTCTTGGCCCCTGTTTGTCAAAAAGAATATGATAAAAAAAAAAATCCTCTGTCTTCTAACATCTATTTTTATTTGAATTTTGATCTGCCATCTAGGCAAAAGAGTAAAGAGCACAATGAGAAGACTTTCGGTAGGTGGGTCTGGATGTTTGTTAGCTGAGAGCCAGCGTGGGAAATGTTGTGTTAGGAAAATCTGCAGAAAAAATTCTATGGAAACCAAAGCAAAAGAAATATTTAGGGCTGGCTCTTCCTTTTTAAAATTAAGTGGGTGGCTTTTAGGGATGCTGATTTCTTTTGGAGTGCAGGTTTAGAGGCATGCTTCAATTGGAAAAAACAGATGCTAATGTTCACTAAAAACTCAGGATTTTATAATGTAGAGATGAGGTTGAGCAAAACAGTAGATCTAGAAATTCTGTAATTCACTATGTATTTTTTAAAAAGGAGTATTTTTTGTGTTTGTTTCTTTGGGTTTTTTAACATGACCTCACAGTTAAATATTGTGAGCCAAAAATCTTCTGTCCTTAACACAGGGAATGTCTCTGAATGTCTTGATTTTGGTATGTGTGCATATTGCTGAGGGATGCCAGGTTTGTCTAAGGATCCAGTAGCTTTGACATACTCTAGTTTACAGTACCTGGAGTGTGCTCAGTTGCTAATGCGTTTTGCATGCAAGATCACTGTGCTTCAGCATGACAGCTAGGAAAAAATGTCATTTTATTTTTAATTGCAGCAGGATACAATTTGGGGGGTGTGGGAGGAATTAAAATCTGATTCTTTGTTAGAGATTTGTTCTACAAGAGTCCAGTCAGAAGCCTTGCAGTCCTTAATAAAGTCAAATTCCTCACTGAGCGTTCCCGTGAGCTCCCGTGGAAGCCAGCGGGAGTTGCGCATGAGTACGGAGGGCAGCATTTTGCCCTTAGGACTGAATTTCCCAACTGACTATTCTTTTAGACTGTCTTTTGATTAACAATCTGTTTGCAGCAGGCGAGGGCCAGGGAGGCAGCGTATACCCCACTGTTCAAATCTGTGGCAAAATATTCTACAGAGAGCTACTTAATAAATATCAACTTGCTCCAATAGTCATTGAGAAATACCTCAACTGATAGCAATCAATCGAGGGCTGAGTTGAGGGGGAAAAAATACAAAAGGACATCAAAGAGGTTCTCATTCCTAGTCTATTGCTCTATTTAAGGGTCCTATAATTCGGTGAGGTTGTGTGCTAAATAATTTGTAAGCCTTCAGAACATCCAGGTTATTGTTTGTGGACAGATGGTGCATCACATTTTATTGCTTATTCCTTCTGTGGTTTCTCATATGCAGGACTGATGTGCACTCTGAAGTCTTTGTTTCCTTGCTAAAATCTCTAATCTAAAACAGGCAATCAAGCACACAGACAGTGCTTCAGAAAGCATAATCATACTTTTAAAGGGGGAAAAAAACATTTCAGCTGCAGTTAGGAAGCAGATGTGTTCCCTGAAAACGTAAAAGGTTATCAGAAGTATATAGGAAAACAGACACGGAATTTGGGAGCGCCGGGGAGAGCATGTATTTTGCCTCTGTACTGCAGGGAAGGTGTGCCTCTTCCCAAGGCTACCTGCTTTGTATTTGGCTCTCTGCGGAGCCGGTGTAGCGAAAGCCTTAAGAGACCGGCTTTTGCTTCCACCTTTCCCCTGAGATTGGCAGTCTTTGTCTTTTACAGGCAAGGAGCAGCCGTGTTGTGATCCTGGAACCGCTGCTGCCCCGAAGAGTTAAATCATGTTGATATACAGGAAGGAAATGGAATAGACTAACTCTACTCTTTTCTTCCTACGGATTTTTCTTTTTATTCTGAAGATAGAATTACTGTTTGTAAGCATCTGAAAGTCATTAGTGGCTCTGCAGTCTGTCAGGTGCCGACGCAAAAAACTGCTGAAACTGAACGGGTTCCTGTGCGGAGTGCTGGGAATTTGTCATGTGCTGATGAGCAGTTATAATAATATATGAGCAAATCACAAGCATTCTGCAAATTAATCAAATTTTTTTTCCCCTTCTCCCTTGTCTCTGGGAGAGTGGCTTTGCCGGCAGACGTAGGTGAAGCAGTTTTACTCACAGATGGTAGCTCTGGCATCAGATGGAATTTATATAACAGTAATTCTGATTTCCTGCCAAAGTAGCACTGAAAACACCAGGGAGATTGTACAAGACAAGTCATGTGGTTTTGCTGAGGTTGTTGTGGGAAGTTTAAGGGGGGAAATCTCAAATTTTCCTCTTTGCATTTATTGTTTTAGCCTGAAGGGCCAGAAATTGTACACCATTCTGCCATCGGCGAAATCCAACACATCTTTTTTTATGAATTGCGCTGAAAGAGTGCTTCCCAGCTGTTGGAACTGCTGGCAGGGAGGGAGCCACATGACTCCTCATCCTTTCCCTTTCCATACAAGGATTAAAGGAGGGAGGGTTCAAAAGGTTGCTGCACTACATGTTGGAGTGAGGCAGGGTCTCCCTTCCCAGGAAGCGATGCCATGTTCACTTAGGTTATACTCCCTCTGGCATAACGAAATAGAGGGGGGGTGTTCAGGGCTTCAGCAAACACAACGGCAGTGACTCTCCCTCCTCATTAAAATGGGAGGGTTTTGAATGAGGTTAGTCAAGTAGATTAAGGCTATTAGTTGTGTCTCTGATGACATTTCCAGTTTGATCTGTAAAAAACAGACACGTGGGGGTTTTTTACACATTAAGGTAAGTGTTTGGTGCACTTGTTATACAGCTGAAACCTGCACTGATCTGAGGGCAGGTCCAATCCTGACCTCGCTCAGAGGAGCGTGGATCTGTTCAAACCATGGGCTGAGAAAGCAGAATCAGTCCCAGTGGCTTCTGAATTGGATCACGTTTTTAAAAACAAAAGCAGTCTTCCCTAGAAAAATATGAGGGTGCTTTTATAATAGCAGCATATTGAGTAATGCATGGAGCATCGCAGGACTGCTGTGACACTAAAAGAAAAAAATAGAGGTGAGCAGAACGGGAGAACTTTCAGGGGCTGTTTTTAATAAAGAGGTGAATTCTTTCTGCAGTAGGAAAAATGATAAAAAGATGGCGTATCAGCTACATTATGCAACAAAGTAATGCTGCTGTGTTTTTATAATGTAAGGCACTGCCCATTTGTTTTGGTTTACGTGACTGCAGTGAAATAAGTGGATTAGACTGAAACTTTAGCATGCTTCATTGCAGCTGGTTGCAGACATCTGTCATTCCTCAGCCATACATTCTGGATCATGCCAAGAAGAAAAAGCAAAGTCTGACACCTTTCATTTTAGAGAGCCTTTTATAGAGAAGAAAAGGAGAAGGGGAGAAAGCATTTCCTTTGTGACTTAATAAAAAAGACACTTTTTTTCTGTGACAACACCAACAGCACTTTCCAGAGGGAAAGGTCCTGCAAAGTTAATGCTCAATTTATTCTTTTCAGCCTTTTAATATTTACTGTTTGAGCTCCTGGATTGTTGAATGGGAAATTATAAAAATATGGTGGGGTTTTTTTATGGAAACATTAGCTACTTACACACCCACACAGGAAACACGCCTGGTGAGAGGTGGGTCCTCACTCAGGCTTTGCTTGTGGTAATTTGGTGCTGTGATGGCACATAATGTGGTGGCATTGCCCATAATTGTGAGTTGTTCTGCAAACTACAGTCACAAAATCCCATAAATGGGTAATAGTGACGTTTTAGCGGAATGATTAGTGGGGTTGTGAGCTACTCGTGGATAATTTGAAATATTAGCTATTAGAGAGCTAGATATTTATTTAAAGTGTTATTTATTTAAAGTGTTTATTTAAAGTGTTTTGTTTTTCTTCAGTCTCTCTACTAACACGCTGCTGTAGTTAGAGAATCATGAGGTCCGTGACAAGTGGTAATGTGGCAAAATACCATCGAAATTACCCCAGTTACATAATAAAACAACAACTGAAATGAAAGGAGAACATGCTTAGCCTAAGTGACATCATACATCCAGAAAACAAATATTCTAGCTTAGAGTCCCCATTCAGCAAACATTATAGCACATGGATAATTCCATCCCTGCCCACTCAGGTGATTTATGGACCACGGGACTGATGGGGAGAACCCCAATCCTTACTGGGCTGTGTACAGAGGGGCAGGTCTTCATATGGTGCAGGCTGTGTGAGTGTCCAGTTCGACATCACGGAGGATATGACACATTGAAATGTGGGCTGAAAAAATTTAGAAAGCTGAGTATGAGATTTTTTAAATTCCATTCCACCAAATAAAATAAATAAGCTCAAGACAGTTGCCCAGAGTGAAAGATAAAATGCTACTGTATTTATGAATTGCTAGGCAGAATAAAAGATATTTGGTAGCAAAATGCTCTCACTAACAAGATCTTTCCTATTAGCATCTCTGAACTGCACATTCTCTTTACTAAAATCCCAGTGCCACCAGTATAGCATTTATTCTGGGAAAACATAGGTACATTAAATTCAAATAAAACTTCATTCCAGAAGTCTAAATGCTCCCTGAAATAATAAATATTTACTGAGACAATTAAAAAATATGACAGAACATTAGAGAGAAAACTTGTGAATGACCTAGTAGGAAAACTGAGATATTTTGCTCAAGGGGGTTGAATGGGAATGTAATGTTATTGGCGTGATTAAAACAAGTAAAGGAGTGAATAGACATAACAATTAATTGAAATATGTAAGTAAAGGCAAAGGTGGGACTCTGAACATGTAATTTTGATGATCAGAAGGACTCGGGTTAGTTAATATTAAAGAAAAGCCTGCCACTTACCTTCAAAATGTGTTTCCTTAGCTGCAATCTACTTGGATCCCCAAAGCACAAGAGAAAGAGAGGGCTGTGAGGATTATAACCTGCTCACTCCCTGGGCTTGGGTACCTCTCTCCTCTCATGTGGAGGGGCCCAAGCTGCAGAGATGAAGGGAGGTACCAGGCTTTGGGAGAACGAGAATTGGTACCAGAGTGGGGGGCATGGCTGGAAATGAAAGCTTGGGCAAAAATACAAGATGTTTAGAGTTTAGGATTATGCAAGGGATTGTGATTTCTGTAACCATTGCCATCATAAATTCAGTCAGACTCGGCCCGCTCTTTACCACAGGTATCTAGTGCCCTTGATAAGAACTCTGTCCTCTACTTATGTGTATAACCCAAAGTAAATAAATATGAAAAATTAAATGTAATTAAATTTCCCAAAGCATGGGACAATGATAGTCTGCCATTTCGAGCTCAATCAATGACAACATTCCCACTAACCTCGTTTGGGGCCCGCTGAGGCTCCGGGCTCGTAACTCACGTTGTCATGTCCAAACCCGACCTGGTTTGCCATCGTGCAGGAGGGGCTGTGCCATGACAGGTGTGTACACCCACCAGCAGTGGTCTGAGATACACAAGTCCTTAGAAAGCACAGTCTTCAGCCTTTATTTCATAATTTTAGCTTTGCAAGGTTCCCAAAAAGCTCAATATTTGTTTAGGAGGACCTTTTCAGCTATTCTGATAATGCTTTTCCTTTCTTCCAAGAAAAGATCCATTTCCCTTCTAAATCAAAAGTTCCTGTGTGAAAAGCTTAGTCTTCTGAAAAAGAAACAAATTCTGTGCTATGTGGCTGGAGCAGAGTAATCCTGTTGTTTTATTAGCTCTGCAAGAAATGGGAAATGATTTTTTCCCAGGATTTGCAAGTCTCCCTTACACCACCAGTGACTTCAGTGGCCGTTTCCTAATTCACTTGTGTTTAGTGCTCTGCAGACTGCTGGCAAGTTCCTCGCTCTACCTCCAAATAATTATCCTTTCCATGCTCTATATAGCAGAGGTGACAAGTGTTGAATTTATGATGTTTTTCATAATTTTGTGACTGATTTGTTCAGTAAGTTAAAAGCATATCTGTGAAGGACAACCGTGGCATTTCTCTCTATCAGGAGTGCCCAAGTGGCTGGTATCCTCTGTGTCAGACTAATCTGCATTTGACTGTTTTACATAGCAGGGTTGATTTGGTAGTAATGTGTTTTTTTGGGGTTTTTTTTTGCTTTTAAAGGAAACTTCAATGCATGATAGTTAGAGAGTGTAACCTTTTGAGAAAGGAGTTGAATGGTTACTTTAAGTACAGTTTTTATTTTAGGGGGAACGTGTAAAATTAATGTAATATTCTAGTAATATGTGTTAAAGGCAAAGTGTAGCACCAACTTTTGCTTTCCCCTGTCATCATTGAACCCTTTAGTGTACTCATCAGCAAGTTGATGTACCTATTTGGAAACACCAAGCACTGTATAATACACTAAATTAAGATCAGAGTCCACCTTTGATTACATTTCAGAAAAGCCAGGAAGGTATCTGAGGGTTTAATTTGAAGTTTTTTTTGTTAAAGTAAAAATCCTTGACACAAATTAGCTACAGATTAGGTCTTTTTATTTTCCAGGTCTTCTTCAGGCAGTGATAGTTCAGTTAATTGCCACCCTGCTATTGCAGGTGCCTGTAGACTGAATGTCCATCTCAGCAAAACGCCAGGACCATGGTGCCACAGGGTGACTTTGGGATGGCTGCTGGCCTGGGGATGTTTTTTTTTCAAATGCACTTAAATGCACTTATTTAAGATCCAGCTGGTGCCAACTTTTGCCATGAACTGGGTCTTCACCCCAAAGTTAGCCTCCCCTAATTAAGATCTTTCCAGTAACTCACAGCAAAAGAAAGTGCCTGTGTTTGGACCTGAGCTGCCCCTCGAAGTGTCTGCTCAATATTAGTGAGGGGGAGATTGAGTAACTAGGCTGGTGCCACTTCCCATGAGCAAATCTTCTGATTACCTCTTAGGACTATTTGCAGGATTGAGCCTGGTAATGAAGGATTCGGTTGATCAGGGGGCTGTCCTAGCTTTAGGTCTCTCATGTAGCCCAAAGCCTTAGCTTTGGTAGGTGAAAATGTTTCCACAACTTGCTAAAATTCAGATACTTCTGCCTTTTTTTTTTTTTTGTATATACTTCCACAGAAAATCATCAAAAAGTCTCAGACAAGGCTTTTTGGTTTTATGGCTTTTCCTGGTCAACAAGAAATAGAGTTTTTAACATTTAATTTTGGGGTTTTTTTGTAATCCAATAAACACATAAACTTCACAGAATATTGAAATTTTCCCAGAAGATCATCTTGGTTGGTCTTGGACCTGTGTGTAAATAAACATATACTTTTCAATTGTTTTATAAAAACTTCTATTACATATATGAACCTGATTGGGTGTACTTTAATCTGTCTGGTATTTTGGGAGTTTCATAAAATGCATATTTTGAGACCAATAAAGTGGAATGGCTCAATCAGAGCCATTATTGTCTATTGGACAAATATATTTATTCAGCATTTTCCCATCCATACTGTTATGCTCCAGATTCGAATGGCTGCTTTAGAGCCATTCTGCTCTCCTGGGTAATGCATACAGTCCTTGGGATGTTTGCTCTGGACAGTAAATGTATTTATGAAAATTTATACGTTAAAAAAAGGAAATCACACTAGCCAAGATTTAAATGAAAATAGTTTTCCCTTTGCAAATGCGTGTTATTATGCTATAATATACTTTAAAATGGCAGTGTTCACCAAGATCCCTGAGAACTGTGGTCTGAGAAAGCCATGAGCTCAGCCCAGCAGTCACTGCCAGAGAACTGGAGATGCTCAAAAAATCTCTCTACCTACAAGGAAAGGACATGGCCATCATTGCCTGCTGTTGGTTCTGAGGCAGCACACACTTCATCTGTTTAAACATGATTGTACCTCAAACAGAAGCTTGTGTGGGGGAAAAAAAGAGATTTAAAGCAGCTCTTCCTGGGGAGCTCCAGGCTCACTGAAGGTTTGCATGCGGCTTGCAGGCTTTGCTCTGCAGCAGATGTGTGATTACATGGACCATTCCACCAGCAGCGTTGTGGGACTGAGCATCTCAGTGCAGCAGGCAGTGGCCATCCATCCTAAGCCACTGCAGCCGGTCCTGCAGGAGTGCCTGGTCCTGGCTGGAGCTGGTCCTGGCCATTTGGGATCGCTACAGCAGCCCAGGAGGTCAAGTCCAGATCTTCAGAGTCCAACATCCCAACTAAAGAGATTTGCTCCTGAGAAATTGGAGCCTCTGAGGCTTTTCAGATATCTCTTGGTGAGGGAATAATTTGTTTTAAAGAGGTAATTGCTGTTATTTTCGATTTTCACCAAAAGAATATTCTTAAACCAGGCAAAGAAATCTGAAATGAGTTTGCCGTATTGCATCTCAGTAAGTGCTATAGCCATTGGCCATCTAAGGGAAAACATTCTGTCAGATAATCATGGCCATTTTTGCATTTTAAGGGAACAAATGTCATATCTAAGAAACACATTTTATTCAGAGCTTAATTATAATTTATAGTACATTGCGCAGCATTTGTTTTCTGTTCATCATGTTATTGCTCTTCTGCCTTTTCCCTAAATTTATGCATTAAATCATGTGTCTGTATGTGTGTATCTGTGTATATATGTACACATATGCAATATAATAAAAAGTGGTGTATTGGGGACAACAGACGGCTTGTGTGTGATGTATTATTGGCATTTTTCTTTCAAATTACCGTTTTCTTGCTGCTTTGGGAGAAAGCCATGATTTTGCTGTGATTAGTACACTTTTAACAATCTGGAATAAATTCCTGATCTTATTCATGTGACTAGTTCAATGCCCATTTTTACGTTTTAGTGCAAACCCCTACATATGTGCCTGTAATACCACAAAAATAAGATGTTTCTTTGTGGAAATTTTATAGAATTTGGATGCCGATCAAATATTTTTAGAAGTGAAGAATTAATGTGGCTTGACCGTGTAAATGATTTTTTTAATGAAAAAGACTTTAGTATTCATCACTCTTTCTCTCTCTCTTTCTCGTTTGTGTATTCCTTTGTGCTAATCTTAAATAATGGATCCATATCAAAGTTAATAAATTAGTAACTATTAGCACTGTTTGGATTACAGTAAGTAACCCAATGACACTTCATTGACATTGACATTTTATGTGTTCCAATAATACATTTTGAGTTTTAAAGATTAGACAAAGCAAAATAGGGTTTGGCGTCTGTTTGAATCTTTAACAACTCTCGGGCAATGGCTTTGTTTAAATCCAAGGCCCCTGCTTTAGGTAAACTTTCATTTAAATGGTCCTAAACCCCAGACTGAGATCCATGTCTTTCTCAAAACCTACAGTTTCTGACTGCTCAGCTGATGCACCATGTTGGGCTGCATCAGTCATGCCATGTTATGAAACCTAACACGATGTGACTGATGCAGGCTGACATGAAATGTCACAAAGCAACATATCAGATCACAAACTCGAAAGAAAAGAAAACAAACTTTGCGCTTTTTTTCCCCCTCAAAGCCTAAATTAATGAAGCAGCATATATTTTTAAAAAGGTGGACTAGTTTCAAACTTTGAGGGTTTTTCCTTAATGTTGGCCCCACAGAAAACTCCTCCATCCTGACCAGAAGGTCCCTCCTGTCCACACTCCTTGTTCTCCCAAGTGTTCAGTCAAAACTAGAGAAGAAGATGAGCCTGGGTCACCACAGCACTGCTGCCCTTGCTGGGTCTGATCGTGGGAGGTTTAGATCACTTTCAGAGGAGTGGCTCCAGCAGGTGCTGGAGTTAATCACCCTTCCTGGGGAAATCCATACATTCTAAAAACGTTCTTTCAGTCCAGCCATCATGCTTGTCATTTTAGCTATTTTTGATTGTTATTTTCTGCTGTTCCCTTTCCCTTAAAAGGTCAGCTTCCATCCAGAGGATTACAAAGTCTCTTCATGTCTCAGTTGCAGACTTAATAGAACATTGCTCCACAACAGAATTATTTCAGCTGCAACAGTATATTGTCCTCTAGCCTCACTTTCTGATCAGAGAAAGATGCAAACCATAGTTTGCCCCCTAGTTGGCCCACCTTTTGTCTAATTTTCCTTACTACAAATGCAAGTCATTGCACATCATCTCCTGAGCTATCAGGAAGATTCTTATTTTCTTTTTCTTTTTTTTTTCTTTCTTTTTTTTTCTGAAGGGCTTTCATATAATTTTATTGGAAGATATATAGTGGGTAAAATATATATGAACTATAGCTTGCTAAGAAAGAATCTACCAACCACTGCTAGATAAAACATTATAAATTTATTGCCAACTTATCTGGGAAGGGTTATTTTAAGAGCCTGCTGCCCACAACAAGTTTTTGAGCTAAAATTAATGAATGGGATACCTAAGAGAAATGAGAATTTTCCTTCACTCCTTAGTGAAGGAAATTGCAGATATTGTTATCTTTGCAAGCAAGAATAATCTCTACTTTTTGTACTACTTCTGCTGTAAACAATGTACCGCTTGCTTTCCTATGACCCTCACTCTGTATACATATTTATATATTATTCATATCGGATTAAAAATGAATGTGCTCTTTACCACAGTTGTACTGCATAGTGACAATACAAATTAACTTATTGTGTACTTACTTTTCACAAGGCAGTGATGTGAAATTTTGATGGCCTGAAAAAGTAAGTCGTGGGGGAGGCAATGCAGAACCAAATCCTTGTAGGTGCACTTTATATTGCCTGATTTATTAAAGTGCGTTGAATTAATAAATTACATTCCCTGTATGGAATTCCACGGGTTTGAACTTGGTTCAGTGCTGGGCAAAAAGAGTTTGCTTTTAGTCTGGCGCATGTGAGGTGGTAGCTCCAGCCATGACTTGTGCATTCCTTGTTTAGCATTTGTTCTTTGCAGGAAAGAATTAGGAAGGCCATTTATTAAGAGCCACTTGGGGGAAAAGTACTAAGAGCTGGTTGGTGAGCTCCTAGAATCATAAAGTCATAGAATGCTTTGGGTTGGAAGGGACATTAAAGATTATCTAGTTCCAACCCTCCTGCTGTGGACAGGGACACCTTTCGCTAGACCAGGTTGCTCAAAGCCCCATCTAACCCAGCCTGGAACACTTGCAGGGATGGGGCAGCCACAGCTTCTCTGGGTAACCTGTGCCAGGGCCTCACCACCCTCACAGCGAAGAATTTTTTCCTAATATCTAATCCAAACCTACTCTCTGTCAGCTTGAAGCCATTCCCCTTGTCCTGTCACTACATACGCTTGTGAAAATCTTTCGTGTAGGTACCCTTTAGGTACTGGAAGGCTGACAAACAATGGGGGAGATACAGTGGGTTTTCCCCTGAATTTTTGAATATCTCTAGATTTGCCAAAACAATGAAAATTAGACTTTCTCTGGACCTTATTTGTTCCCAGACAGTTTTGAGAGTGCTTCGAATTTTCAAAATTTTTCAAGCATATTTGTGCTTCTGTATTGATTTTAGGACTGGCTCTAGGAGACACTAGGGACACCTTCAATCTCTTCTTTGCCTATTCCTCATATCTTCCAGCTGAAAATTTTCTCTAAAAGCCCAATCCAATTTATATAACATTATCTATATAGGTTTCTTCCATTGCTATTGCTATGAAATTTTTCACTGAAATTTGCCTTTGTAATGATTAGCAGCTTACAGGTGTAATTTTTTTTTCCTTATGAAGCTGTTGAGGAAAATGTCTTTCTTTTTCCCAGAGAGAACTAGAAGACTGACAGACACTTCATCCCAAGATATAGGCATAAACATGCGTGTTGCAGATTTTGCAGGATGGTCATACTTCTGGCAATCTTCAATTTATAAAAGCAAAGGGTGATGGGGAGCTTCCCATCCTCGAGAAAGGAAACAAGCCTTTAGTCCTGGGACAAGGGTTTGGAGTAGCAAGCAAGTTTTGGGGGACTCAGCCTTCAAGCAAAGGTTTTGATGTTGCAGTAAAAATGGCAAGATATTTGAGCAACCCAGAGCACTAAATGCTGGCTCAGGTGAATTTACTCTGCTAGAAATACTCATGCTGGTGTACCAGCAGCTACCCAGGCTCCCATCTCTGCTGGGAGGACTGTGGTAGCATTCCCACTCCAGTAAAGGTAACACTGGACCAGTGCACAACAGGTGTCTATTTGTTTATTTGTTAAATTCCCACCTAAAATCAAGGGGAGAGAGTCCCAGCCCCTTCCCCATAGTGGGAAGCATAGTCCTCCTCCTCTGCTGCTCCAGCATCTGTTTCATGCCTTGCTAGGTAGTACCACAGGAGCAAGGGAAAATGTGCTTTTCAAATGTGGAGATAGGGTATTGTTTTTCACTTATGCTGGCTTTATGTAGATGGTCTGGCACATTTATTTATTCATTTATTTGAGCAAATTAAAGCAAGCTAAGCGCATTTGACCTCAGATGGTCCTGGTTTAAGTTAATTTGAGAGACAAAGCTCATAAAGTTCCAGTAAAACACATCAACAACTTCCCAGCATAGGTTGAAATGTGATTGTTGAAACATAACCTCCAAAACCAGATACAGCACGGAGATTCAAAGTCACAATAATCTGAAAAATATAGGAGAGTATATTGATAGCCTTACTGAGAAGTGATATCTTTCACTCATGCCTTTGTTATGCAGTTGATTGCTGTTTTACCGGCAAGAAGTGCATCTATCAGATTTTGTGCATTAACATTCTTTCTCTAATCTGGCTTGGACATTTTATTTTAAAGCCAATGATAACCTTGGGCCCTGGTCCAGCAAACACTTACATGCTTGCGTATCTTTACTCACAGGAGTAATCTTACTGGAGTAAATGTTTGCAGGTTTGAGGCCTTGGCTATCTCAATCCATTATTTCTTTCCATTAAAAAGTAATCTGTGCGATTGAAATAAAACATACAATTCTTTACTCAGAAACCCACCCAAAGACAAAGTGTGTTTATTAGACTAAGGGTCTGCACATTGTCATCCTTGAATTGCACTTCAATAAAAAAAAGATAATTAACAAATGTAAAAGAAGACAGCTTCGTACACGTTGTATTTACAAGAGTTTAGTTTGGATCGTGGGCTGACGGATTTACGGCTGGGTCTGAGGGGGGAGATGGAATAGCTGCACTGCTCTGGAAAATCCGAAGCAGAGAATTTTTAAAATGCAGTTTCTTTAACAAAGCATCATGCAAAGAGCTGAGATTTCTTATTCTTGCTAAGGCCATGCAGCGATGCCCCCACCCAACGGGAGGGGAATCTGCCGGGGGGCTCCAGTGTGTCCAGGCTGTGCAATGTCGGGTTCTCAGGAAAAACCCAAAAACTAACCAGGCTCCCGTCTGTCCCGCAGGTCACCGGCCTTTCCAGTGCAGATACTGCCCATACAGTGCCTCTCAGAAGGGAAACCTGAAGACCCACGTTCTCTGTGTCCATCGCATGCCTTTCGACAACAGCCAGTATCCCGACCGCAGGTTCAAGCGCTCCAGAGTTGACTCCGAAGCTTCTGGGAATTTGGAGGAACCTGCAGCTGTCAAGCCGGGGAGCTCGGCAGAGCAAATGGAGGAGGGCAGCAAGGCCCAGGAGTGACGCTGCTCGGCGAGCCCCTCTCCGTCCTGCAGTAGCCTTTCACACCAGGTTTAGATTCGTGTTTGGGAGAGAGCTGTCTTAAAATACCTTCCAAGGGAAGGGATGACAAGCTCCCAGAAGTGTACAGGATGCTGAGAACATTTAAGTATATGTATATGTACATGTACACACGCACATACATATATATTTACAGACACACAAAGAGATTCAGTCACACACACACTGAATATATATCTACATACACACACACACACAAAATACACACATTCCATATGTGTGTGTGTGTGTAAATATATATATTACACACGCAAAATAAATTTTCCAGCCCTTGAAAATGGCTGCTAAACAGTTACCTGGCAACAAGTACTTCCAAACAACGTAGGTGGGATAATAAAGTGATTTAAAAATGTTGGGAGGTCGTTAGTTATTTAAAAAGCAAGGCAATATCAAACTTAAAAGTGGTCTTTGTCCAAAAATAATGCTCTTAACAGAAAAATGATACCCTCTAAATGATTTAGTGTTGCCTTGAAGATTGAGGGGCTGTGTTTTCATTGTTGAAAACACCTTTATAATATGACACCAGCTGCTGTCATTTGCCTAGCATAGTAATGAGATGTCTTGGTAGACTGCCATGGTGCCAGTCTGACTGGAGCTGTCATTGCAGAGAAAATCAATTCAAGTGGTGTTGCAACTGCAGTGTAGGAGAAACCTTAGACGGCCCATAAGCTGGGGTCAGTACTGACCTATATTGAAAAGTATTGTGATATTACGTTTTTTGTTTTTTTTTTAATATACAGCCAAATGAATCAATGGTTAGAAAAAAAAATCTGCAGCCCGATGTGTGATTGCAGATTTGAAACGTAACTCCATTTTTTGTAATCATCTTGCAGTATTGAGGGAAATGCTTTTATTCTTTTTTTTTTTTCCCTTGTTGATGAAGAAGTAAGTTGCTATAAAAGTAGAAGTACGATATATAGAAATATTGTTTAGTGAAACTAGTCAGCCTTATCTATAGAAGGTGCTGGTGAGAAACAGAATTTTATTACATAGGAGGTTGGTAATTTTTTTTTATTTTTCCATTCTTTACTTTTCTTATTGGTTTCTCAAACTTCCTTTAAATTCCTTTTTTTTTTTTTACACTTGAATGAAGGATTCCCTGGTCATGGTTAATTTTCATGTATTAGTTTTTAGAAGTGTTACAGACATAGTGCAGAAGTTTCTTCTGGAGCAAGCCCTTATAAAGTAGCTTGACCTAAAATATGAATCCAAACTTTCTGCTCTTTGTCTCTAATGAAGAAAAGTGTTTTAGATTATATTTCTTTGATTTTGTAAAACAAATGTGTTCTATATTTTTGCAGATTTTAGCTTTTTTACTGATTGGATGCTCCAAATTTAGTAAGGTCTTTGCCACATAGGAAGCTTTTGAGAGACTATAACAAACCACGTACTTAAAAAAAGTAAGAAAAATAACTAAAGGTTTATTCTGGAATTCTCTGAATGGCATAAAATTTTATCCTTCTAATGTACTTCCTTTGATAGAAGCAAAATTGGTGCTGTTTATTGTGACGGTAGAGAAGTATTAACTTCTTCTACAACAAAATCATCCAGACTTAAAAAAAAAAAAAAAATTTAAAAAAAGTCAATATTTCTTTGCAGGCTGGGAGCACAGAGTAAAACCCCAGGGCCTTAAAACTTCAGCTCTGCCTAAAGCAGTTTACAAAAAATACTAAACTGCAATCAATGTAAATAAAATTCTTAGCGCTACCCTGAGACTGGAAAAAAAAATCTCAGGCTAATAAGGAATACGGTTTGCATATGCTGTCGGAAAGGATGTCATCCAACTGAAGTTTCAGTTTAAATGAGGTCACTGTGTAACTTGGACCCATCTGGCACAGAGCAAGCTGCTTTTCTTGTTTTTCTAGTATAGTTCTCACTGCCTTACTTAAATCGAGTTGATAAACTTAATGCAACTGTTTCTATGATCCTAGATAAAGGATTGAAATGTTATTGAACCTTTCTGACTGTAGTAAGCTTTAGGATTTTAACTGCACTACTGTGTTTGGTGACTGTGTCAGTCGCTTGCTTTGTGTGTTTGCGCCGCCTTCGGTATCTTAGGAAAAAAAAAAAAAAGAGAGAAAAAAAAAAACAAAACCACCCCCCACATTCCATTTCTTGCACTTTTTGAGCTCTTTCAGTATTCTTTTGTGTCTTCTGAGCATTTTCAGATACGACAGGCAATAATTCTGTTTGTGACACTGGAAACATCTCCCGCTCCTTGTGATGTGTGCGTTGATTCCATTTGGTCGGGTGCTACTGTCCCTATCCTCCCCTCTGACATAGCCCTTTTTTCCAGAACATTTGTAACTTGTAATACAAACAAGTGACAGCAGCAGTGATGCATTGTCAGTTTCTGAATATCATCATGCTTCTCATATCTAAACATGTCAAGTTTTTTCTCTGTAACTTCTGTAGTCTGTGATACTGGTCATAATACTGTCTACATTCCTACACAAAGAAAAATTTCTATCTTGGAGGAAATCTGAGATCAATAGAGTAGAGGATTTTGTTGCTATGCTTGTAACAATTAGAAAACTTTGTATTTAAAGTTTATTCTTGGTCATTATTTATTATTATAATACATCAGTTGACAGAACTTTATTCTGGTATAGAAGTATTAAAAGTTGTTTTTTCAGCAATGACTGTTTTCTTTCTGCTGTTAGAATAAAAATGTCTTTGAAGCAGTACAGTTTTATCCAGTGTTTTACGCAATAAAACCTCTACCTCTGAAAAAAAAAAAGTTTTCCTACTTGCTTATGTTTATTAGGAACAGTTAAAACATTATTTTCTTCAGCTTTGTCAGATTTAAAAAGAAAAAAAAAATAATGCCAGTAAATTCACAGTTGTTAGGCAGTTACTGGAGTGTATTATGCTGGGTGTGTGTGCTCAGTCCACTTATTAATCTGAACAAATCTATATACAGTATATACATATATATATAATATATATTGTGCTTAATTAAAAGACTGTGGAAATCTGTTCTAGCATGTAGTAATAATTGTTTTATATACTACTACTTATGTACTATAGAAAAAGTCTTGGGGTCTATCAAGCTTTGATTTGAAAGTGTTTGAAGTGTGTATCATACACTACGATGTATAAAGTCATGTTTTCACATTAAAAAAAGATTGATTGTATAGATCATATATTTGGCTTTAGAAAATTGTGAGGTTTATTGTTATGGTGCATGTTAAGAAAGCTGCCCACACTTCAAAGAATGTGCAAGTGCTCCCATTCTCCTGGGTGGATCTTTCTTCTTCCCCTTTAAGGTTTTATCTGCACATTTGAAAGGAAATAAATTAAAGGATTTTTCACTTCTTAGAAAAGTAAGGATGATTAACATCAAAAAAAGATGCACCAAATCTGAGAAGCTACAGCAAATACGGGGAGGAGAGAGGAACACGGCCTTGCTTCAAAAAAAGCTGAGAAGGCAAACACGTTTAGAAAAGTGAAATTTTAACATTAAATGAAGCCAGCTGTACCCACAATAATAAAGTTATATTTTAGCTTGAATTTTCCAGTAGAAAAAGGTACAAGAATTGTCAGAAGGGTTAAGATTTAAAGCATATCATCAGAGAAATTCAGTTATTCGGTGACTGAAAGTTGCAGCGAGGAGTTGCTGTCACCAGTGAACTGGCAGAGTGAGTGTGTGTGGCCGTGGGAATCGTGGAGTTGGTGCCAAATTCTCTGGTGCATGGGCAAATGCCACAGGTCTCTTCATTCACAGAGAATAAAATCTGCAGTGCATCAAAGTTTAATCAAAATCCAAGAAGTTAATATTGGTTTTTGGTTTTGGGGTTTTCTTTTGTGTGTGTGACATACTCTCTCGGGGGGAACCACCCTTCCTAGGCACAGAATGGTAGCATGTAAAAATGTGGCTTGAGGATGGATGAGCTCCAGACTCAGAGCTGAACTCTGCCTCACAGCAGGATCGCTGTCCTTCCAGGTAATCACTGTGCCCTGCATCCGGGGAAAAAGAACTGTCTGGGGAGATGGGGTGGGGGGTGTCTCCCGAAGATTTTCCTGCCTTCTGGTTTCAATAGACAATAAATGAAAATGCGAAAACCTGGTTAAGGAGCAAGGACCGTCTCACTGCACCTCCATGGAAGTGCTTGCAAACACAGCCTCCTTTTATGGTCCTGAATTTCCGCTGGGAACTCGGCACTAAATGGTACATATATCCCCTAGGAAACTGTGAAAATGACCACCAGTGGCCGTGTACCTCAAAGTGTGGTGTTGCATCACCTGCCAAGGCAGTTTGTGGGGAAGAAGGTCTGAAAGAGGAAGGTGGTTGTCTCACAGAAATCTGTGGAGGTTTTTGTTTCCTGCAGCTGATGGGCAGCCTTCCTCCCACAGATGGTGGGTGTCTTGACAAGAGTCTTCCCACCTAACATCGCAAGGCTGCTCTCAGCTCTAAGATAATGTTTCTTGTTGAAACTTTTATAAGGACTATAAGCCCTCTGCCTATTGTAATTTGGGAATTGAATATTTCCCCCTCTCTGCTTAACATCTGCATTGTAACAGTATGTTATAAAACCCTCACCTTGTGTATTGTAAGCATGTTCCCAGTGAAATTATTAACTATTGTGGTTTTCATTTCTGGATATCGCTGCTTGGCATGATCCACCACAGTGGAAGTATGTTTCCGTCGGGAAGGTCGGGGAGAGGGAGGAGGGAGGGTGAAGCTGTGGTGTAATGTCATATTAAAAATGTCACCCAGCTGAGTGTTACAGGGGCTGTGAGAAGTTCCACAGCTCCTCACCTGTTGGTGTTGTTCAGGGTATCATTTGGGGGCTTTTCGTTATGGTATTTTTTTTTTAACCAAAGGTTCTCAGTGAACAGGGAAATCGCAGGAAAAGAGGAAGAAGAAAATTTAAATGATCCCAGAGTGAACTGTTTTGCTGTTAATACAGAAATACAGAGCAAGACACATTTAATGGGCTCTATTTTTTATTATACTATGCTGAATAATTAAGTTTGAGGCTAAGTGTCACATAGATTTATCTTTTAATTAAAAAAGCATGGTTCACGCGTATTTGAGTGGTAGTCCAAATAAATGCAATATAGAAATTTATGTTTGTTTATCTAGGTGTTAATTACCTAGAGATTGTTCTGGATTACTTCTTTTTATAAAGTGTCATAGGCTCATGTCACAAGTAATAAAGCTTAACAGTGGAACCTTATCAATTTGCTAACTATAACGCTGGTGTGACCTGGAGGAAAGGGGGAAAAAAAAAAAACAACTTTGGAAAATGTTCTCTGCGTGCACCACATTCAACACATAAAAACCACGCGGTGAACAAAGCAATCATTTTTAAAACGTTCTCATAAGTAAAAGTACAAATATATCTTCAGTGTTTTACAGCCTTTCATACATGTAATTATTTATATAACACACTGTTATTTATGCCCGTGTGCTACATGTTGTGCAAAGACAGACGTGGAAAAGCAACAAAACATAGTTTACCTGGTGGGCAAGCTATTCATTTAACATACGAAGTAACACTTACAAAGACTGAACACCATATTTAAAGCGAGATGTAGCAGATGTAATTTTCTTAATATTTTAAAGGTTTTACAGCGTTGCTAGCAACCAAGAGGACTGGAAAAGCAAACCGAAGGCTAAAGATAAAAGATCACGCATTTCAGTGGTGCAAGGAGAGGGAAAAATTGCGTACAGACGCAAATTGTTCATCAAATTCTCTGTCAGTCTGTTTTTTTTCTTTGCTTATGACCAGAATTTGTTTTGCTGCTCCACCAAGCCATGTGAAAGGATGCTGAGCGCAGGCAGAGAAGCCAAACTTCACACACACACAAGCTGAGGGGCTTTCCACTGCTCCTGTAAATCAAATGCCATCCACTGTATCACCTCAGGGGAGGATCTGCCCCCAGGATTTGAAAGACTAAGAAATCTTTTTAGTTTTTTTTTCTCATAGGTACAAACACCCCTCTCTTTGGGGTTAATTATTTATGCTCTTCCTAGAATTTTGATGATTTAAAACAATACCAGGTTTTTATGGCCCTGTGTTGTGCAACAGATGTACCTGAAAATGCTCACTTACTGATATTCTAAAGAAATCCATGAAATCACCACGCTCCCGGTCATTAATTCTTACTTGATATACAGATTATCAGAAGAAGATATGAAATATGAAGAAGGCTGGAAACAAGGGTTTCTTGTACTTACTACACGTCAATTATTTGTACAGATATAGATACCGCAAGTTTTGTCTCATGTTTAGACAATAGCAGCTCACTGTGGGATTCTGTGTGAAAACTGAAATGTTTTAAAATTTTAAATTGATACATATACTTATATATATGTAATAACTCTGTGTGTATATACACAAACATATACTCCTTTTGGTTTTTCTTTTAATAGGATTTAATCCCTTAGCTCCATAATTAGTGTGCTGTTGTTTTTGATTTTCATCACCACAGAGAAGCCAGTAGTGGACATCCATAATTTCTGAACATCAAATGAGTTACTGAGGAGCCTAAATACGGACAAAGGGGCTGAAAATCTGAGCTATGCAATGTGATGAATCACTGTAGCTCCTGAAATTCCAACTGTGTAAAGCTGAAATAATTTGATGGTGAATTAGGACTATTACTAGTGAAGCCAGAGGTAAAATCCACCTTGTCTTTTAGAGAGAGGATTTGTGGAGAAAACATGTCCTTCAGTTACATTGAGATACTGCAACACAGAATATGTGATTTCTCCTTAGATTGTACCACTGTCTTCCTTATTATTCTTAAGATTTTATTCTTGGGGGATTGTTTTCTCAATTGCTTTCTGTTTGAAAGAAGTTGATGCATGAATGAGTGAAACCCACAGAGTAATAAAGAAAAATGGAGCTATTAATCCCAACAGAGAAAAATCTCTCTTTTGTTAAAACTCTCTCCCAGAATATCTGTGACTGTGGTACATCTGTCTTCACTAGGGAATCACTGCTCCTGATTTGTGCTCGTCCTTACTGTGCTGCTGGTGGAAGCCAACACCCAGTGCAATGGGAGCAGCATTTGGTGAGCGGCTGCTCCTGGGAAAGACAAGTTGCATTTTTCTATAAAGAAGTGTCTGTGAAAAATGTGGGCACCTCCAAAGCTACTGATGTTCAATCAGTATTTGCTTTGCTTTTCCAAAGCAAGCTAGCTATATTTTCCCTGTGGAGCAATGTGTTTGTGTCTGTAGGCCAGTTGCCATCTGGGTGTCTCCTCTCGAGCCGTACTGGTGGCACTGGCATCACCAAATCCAGCTTGCCTACACACTAAGAAAAAGGTTAATTTTCAATTAGCTTTGAAAAACTGGAAGGCTTGTTAATTTTTTCCAAAGCCATTGATCCACCCCATGCTTCCAGTGAGCTAAAGCCTCCAAATGCTATTGATTTATAGGAGAAACACCTTGTCCGTAGTATTATAAATGTTGATTCTAACACCTACTTCTTCCTGGGCGTTAATGGCAAAACACTTCTGATGTTCAGAAGGAGCAGAGCCACTATCTGAATGTCCTGTTGGTGCTCAGTGGCATTTGCTTTAGTGGCAACACTATCACTTTTCCCACAGTGTCATGGCCATCCTCAGTGCACTATAGGGAGTTCAGTAATCTCCACCTGAGCAAGAGTCAGTTGAGCAGCCTCATGAATTTGCAATTAAATCATAAATGCTTAAACTAATGCAAAAAAATTGCCTGATCCTGTCAATATTTCTGTTTGATAGAAGTGGGAAGAGAAGCTGGAGAGGCTGCCTTGTGCTTTGGGTTTCTGTTGGAAGCGAGGACACCCAAAAGTGTACCTTGCCCTGGTGAAACTGTGAAACTCTGACTGCTTGGGCAGGGGCTGAGAGATGCTGATTTACTGCCCGTGCTGGTCAGTCCCACCCAGCACCGTCACACAGCCCTTGGCACTCAAGATGTGACAACAATTGCCCAAACACAGTTGGTATAAGGAAACGTGATGCTGTTCACTTGACCCAAATTGGAGAACAGTGTCTCCACAGAACATCAAGCCCTCATTTCTTCCATTTCAGGCCATTGCTAATCTCCAGCTAACATCAAAAGCACTAAGGCTGGGGGGCAGTGATTCTCACTCCGGTGAGAATGGAAAACCCTAATGTGGGACAGTATTGGACTCAGAAATGAAAATCAGACCTCATTAAGTCTTTATTTACCGTTCACACTGAAAATACTGTTTTACTTCAATGCTTCAGAAAATTTTATTTCAAAGAAGTACTGCACTAAATGAGGGGTAACAGAGTAAATGTTACACACAGGCATATGCTTTAGTCCTGTATGGTGTGACCATGTCCTCACCCCCCAGCACTCTCAGACCGCGTAGGCATCAGCCAGCTCTTGTCTGCAGGTGAGGAGCTCACAAAATTTCCATTTTATCAGAAAAAACCCTGATGCACTATGCAGCACATATTGTTCTAACTACCCATTTTTCCTACTTGGTCAAATAATTTCTTCCAAACCACAAGGGTGGAAATATGAGATGAAGAACTGATGAACCACTCAAAAGGGCCGAGGACCTGGCACCACTTTTGGACAAAGCTTCAGGTCAAAAGGAGAGACATGTTTTCGTAAGGAGATGGCAGACAGCCAGGTATGGAAAGGAGGACTCCTGATGGGGCTTCTACAGGTGAGGGGAAGGTTGTGCTGTCCCAGTTGGGACTGCTCGTGTGTCCTTCCTTGTTCCTCTGCCCTGGGAAGGAGTGCTGCTGAACCACAGCTCAGTGACCCAGGCAAGGTGCTGAGCTGCCTCTTCCTGCCTCGTGGCCCAGAGGGAGCTTGAGCCTCCAAGTGCAAACCCAGCCCCATACTTGCAGGGCAGATCCCATAACTGAGTTATGTCCCAGGATGGGGGCAGAAAGATAGCAGAGGAAAAAGGGAGAAAGAAGAGAGAAGGAGCCATGAAGATCATTTTTCCCTTCCTTCCCGTAGTGATGTAATCCCTAATTTTCACAAATGGGGAAAAACAGTCTCAGCACCTGTCTAAGTGTTTGAATTTACCACCATGTTTCCTCTGTGCATTAAAAAAATAGGTAAAATATCCAACAACTCCAACCCATAGTAAATTCAAATACTGAATTGTAATGTTTGCTTGGTTGCTATTTCTTAGTAGCAACCAATGTGTTAATCACTAGTATATAATTAGATGTCATTTTGGAGCAATTCAAAATCAAACAAAATCTCAACATGCTCTGAACATGTTGTGAAAGTTTACATTACAATTAATTTATGATTACCCAAATGTGCATCTAGTGATCTTAAGTCTTCCTTCATACATTACAAAGAAAAAAGACAACTTCTGTTTCCACACACCTTAATGCCAGAAGGCCCCCAGAGAAAAGGCTCTCCTTTAAATAAATGTATTATTTAAATTCTGTTTAAATAGCTGAGCATGAGAGGAAGGAATGAGATTAATTTGATAAACTAGCCCCTGTGTATACTTCGGCCTGTCTCCCTTTTTTGTTTTTCTTTTTTGTTTGTTTGTTTCTGTAAACATTTGTTTTTTCTTTGCTGTCTCTCCAGCAGATAGAAAATTAAGGAACGTGGTATTATTTCACTTCACATCAACTCACTAGAGCCACGAGCTAATTTCAGCACATTCTCCTGAAGGTGATGAGAAGTGCACAGCCCTTTGTCCCAACAGTGAGCCAGTGCCATGAACTGCTGAGTGTTCCCAGCCCTGTCAAAAATCAAAGGAACAAGGATGGCTAGCGAGTCATGGGAAATACTGGATGCATTAGTGGATACAGCCAATATGCTGAATTATGGTTGTGTAATAAATGTACAAGCTGTTGTATTAGGACACAGCTACAGCAATCGGAGTAAGTAAAGTTTTAAAAGCACTCATGCTCCCTTCCATTGTTGAAAACAATGATCATGTACATAAAAAGATTAACAAATGGCTACACTTTACTCCTCTGCATCTAAAGAAGAGAAAACCTTGCTGCTTCTGTTATTACAAGCTACCACCTGATGTCTAGTCTTTCTCTTTATGTATGTATCCTATACATCCAAACGCAGAACAGGGAGGAAGACTATTTTGGGTGTGAAGTGAGCAAATTGTTTTATGCTTTAATTGCCCATAATGAGCATGGCAAATGCTGAAAGATGCAAGGAAAAGTCTTGTCCAATAATACAGTTCTTTATTACCTTCGGATCCCATCTTCCTAACTATTTCAAGGATGTTGTTAGCAGAGGAAGGCATATTTTTATTTAACATCTTTATTAATGAGCTAAAGAAAGAAAGAAGTAAACACACTAATTACATTTGCAAATGACAGTACATTAGTAGCAATTGCAAACATCACCGAGGACAGAAATAACAGAGGGAAATATGAGCAAGAATTAAAAAAATTTAACCTGAAGAAACACAAATTCAGGTCTGAAGGCAAAAATAGTCCATGTTTATACAAGAAATAGCAGAAAGAAATGCAGAAGCAGTAAGGTGAGGGGGACTGGGGCAGGCACGGGCACGCAGCTGAGATCCCCAAGGGTGCAGTGGAGAGCCCTTGGGCAGGGGCTGGGATGGAGTGGGGATTTTGGAGGGCATCAGTGGGTACCTCAGTGTCCCTCATTAGCAGAGAGAAACTACATTTTTCGGGTTTTTGTTGTTGTTTTTATTTGTGTGTTTGGGGGGTGTTTTTGTGTGTGGTTTTGTTTGTTTGGGTGGTTTGTTTTGTTGGTTTTTTTTTTAAAGAGGATAACACAAACCCATTGCCTTAAGTTCGGAAGTGTGCAAAGAGCAGCAGCTAAGCTGTGGGCTCCCAGGGCACTGGGCTGGGGGGCAGCTCTCCCATCCTCCCACGTGTGGGCAATGACACAGCCCCAGGTGATAAAAGGGTGGTGCTGAGCAGAGCCTGGCTGCTGAGAGGGGTGTGGGCAGGCTGCAGGGCTGCCCTGCTGGCATGAAGGGGACAAAGTGGCTGCTCCCACATGTGGGTCCTCATTGCAGAGTGGTCACTGATGCAGTAAATAGCTTATTGGCAACACTTGTAAGTATCTAAACAGTGAAAATTAAGAGGGAAGAGAGCTATGTGGAGATGGTCTGAAAAGTCCAAGAGCAATGAGATAAAACTGAATAAAGGCAAACTTCCCAAATGCAGCTCTTCCAAACTCTTTAATAAGCTCCCAGGAGAGCTGGTAGATGTGCAGTCACTCTAGTGACTTAAAATTAGACTGGATACAAGAGGGAGTACTGTGCCTGTGCCTGAAGTAAGAGGGGCAGAACTTCCCCAATCTGGGGGGCTCTGAGCTCCCTCCTGGAGGCAGCTGCTGCCTGGTGTGGGATGTGCTGTGGGGCCGGGGTGCTCCTTGCTCACCTGCCTGCTGGGTTTGTGGTGAGCAGGGGTTGCCTGGTCTAACAACTGTGCGTCTGCTGCTTACTGCTGCCTAATTTCACAAAAGTTACAAACTATAATTAGTTAAGAGCCAGCTAATGAGTTATAATGCAGGAAGCAACCACAGATGCTTATATACTGATGAACCACAGTGTTGTGTGTCATCTTTATCCTGTTAATGATTTAAAAAGAAAAAAAAATAAACCAAGCTTCACCACCAATCCCCTGGAGCCCAACTAACCTGGTACAGCTCCTTTCCCAGAAAAACTTCCACAGACTCTCAAATCTCAGCCTTCCTAGTGCAAGCTGTGGTACGTGGATGTTGTTTGAAGTTTTTTAGCAGCTGTGAGAGGGAGCAGGCTCGCTGTCCTGAAGTACTCCCTTCCACCTCAGACTGGGGACAGCATGTGCCTTGCTAAAGTGTGTTGCTTTGACAGGTCGTGATGGAGCCGCGCGCATCAGCTCTCCAGTTGCTGGGCTGTGAAGGCAACAAGGACCGTGCACCTCGATGGCACTGCGTGAGTGATGACAATAACAGTTCGAGCTAACGCCAATCACAGCGGTGACTTTTGCTATGGTGTTACTTGTGCAGTGGCAATTGAATTGAAACTGCCACATCAGTTTGCATTAGGCCACTTAGCAGCTGATGCGGTTTCTCACTAGCGCAGCAAAGGGGAGGGAAGTGTGGCTCTGGTGGAGTCTCTGAGAAGTGACGTTTCCAACTGGGACAGGGGTACAAGTGCACGCAGCTATGGAAGTTGTAAGCTGGGTGGATGGGAAACAATTTTCTTTGAGAATTCAAGCTCAAAAAGGTTATTTCCACACACCCCCCAGCCCCGCAAAAAGTGGTAAGGTGGTAGCCTGTGAGTGTTCAGCTGCGGAGCTGTGTCTCTATAGCTGGAGCAGCTCTTCTGAGTGTCTCTGGTGTGCCCAGCACACCCAGGGCTTTGCACCCCTGTCACGGAGGGCAGCAGAGGGAGATGGGAACAGGAGCATTGAGCTCCCGCTACCTGGAACTTGTTGGGGCAATGAGTTGCCATGAGATGGGCATTTGTTCTCAGTCCTGTGTACTGCCTGTGCAGGAGGGGGTGTCCCCTGCATCTTGGGGGGACTGGTTTGTGTCTGGCCATGGCCATGGTCAGGCCTGAGCTCCCCGCCTGTGTATGCTCTCACCTCGAGGTGGAAGGATCAATATCTCATTACCTATGGCCCTGCTTCTCCAGAGCCTCACATTTTGTGGGGTTTAATGTAATATCCCCACTCTTTTAAATTGCAATATCTGAAACACTGATGTGAGCAGCATAAATCCATTTTTGTTTTAGTGAGGTGAATTAGCTAAGCGGGTTTATTTTTTCCAGTTGTAGAATTGTTCTAATGCTTCTTTTGACCAGCCTCGGCTTAAAAAAGACTTCATCTTTAAAAATTCAATTTTACAAACAGTTAGTCTTTAGTGTGGACTGTTGCTTTTTAGTAATTTTGGAGAAAAAATTAATGGCTGATATATTTAATTTTCAGACACAGCTACTGCATGTTTAAAGTGTCTTTTTTCATAATTTTATTGTCAACAATATAGGTTGAACACTGCATAGATATTGCTCTTGTAGGCTTGTAAGATTAAAATCATAGTATTTCTGAAGGGACTGTTAAAGTGTCTGTGCAGCTGTCTGCTACTGCATAGCTCTGAACTAATTCAATGACTGTGCTTTAAATATCAGTGCAACAGCTTGTTTTCCAACTAGACAGAAAGCTTCAAATCTAATGTTAGTATTCTTACTGACCTCAAAAGAGGGGCTGAGCATGCTTAGCTTTCATTTTGCTGCTTCCTTTAAATATGGCTAAAGAGCAAAGGCTCTGAATCTGTGTAGTGTAACTCAAAACTAATGGGTAATTAATGTACAGTCGGCTCTGCAGTAGCTCCAGGGTACGGGTACCTAGATTTTTCCTTTCTTCCCAGGACCTACTTTCTTTGATTCCTTTCATATCTGTATCTCTCACTTACATGGGTTAGTGTGTGTTTAGGCTGTGAATGATGGTTGAATTTGTTCCTGCATGGGCAATACCCTATTCCTTTAAAGTGGATCATTATTCTATATGCAATAAATAGTGTTATCCAGTTGATAGGCTTTCAGGCTAATGAACCAAAGTCTACCATCTAAGAAGCCAGATAACAAGACATGTTTTTTCTGATATATTAATTAATGGAAACCAAGATCCCTCTCTGAGAAGAAAATACACTTCTGCAATTCCTGTCTGGTTTCAGGAGTTTTCTTCACTCCTTAACACTTGCTAAGGTGCATAGGGGAACGAGCCTCCCAGTGAGCTGGGTAATGGAGTTCTTTTGCATTCTCTGGGGGGTGTATGTGTGTGTGAAAGGCAGACCCTCGGAGCCATGCTGGGGAGAAGCCAGTGGGCAGGGACAGAAGGGAGTCCAGTGCTCCCAAACTCTCCCGGCTCTGTCCTGCCCGGCTCTGTCCTGCCCGGCTCTGTCCTGCCCGGCTCTGTCCTCCCCGGCTCTGCCCTGCCCGGCTCTGTCCTGCCCGGCTCTCTGAAGATCCCTTTGCTGTGTATCTGTTCCGGCAGTGCCCGAGGCCCATTGGGCATGGGAATTCAGTGCTTGTCTGCACAAGGGAAAGCAAAGCGTTCCCTCATCAGTGTGGATGGAGATCTGGGTGAGAGGAGGGAGCTGAGGATAGGAGGTGGAAGGCAGAGAAAGCTGCTCCTGGGCAGGTGAGCCCCTTCCTCAGAGGTGTGTGCTGGAACACACCCCCATGACTGTGAGAGGGGATCTCCCAGTACCAGCCAGTCCCTCCAGCAGCCCAGGGTTTTATGTTTCTGAATCCAGGACCTGATTCTCTCTCATCTGTGTTTATACCATGGAGAAGAGTCCTGCTGGTTCCAAACATAAGACGCTCCTAAATCTGGTTTAGGAGGCATGAGATTAGGTGAAAAGACAGAAAGTAACTTTCTTCTTGGTTTTTTTACCCTTTAGGGCATGCTGGCTGCAAGCTAAAGCTTCCTCACAACTGTCAGCTGGATAACTGCCCCTTCAAAATAAAAGTAGGTTTCAGACTTGGGCATTAAGTAGATCAATGCTATGGGGACAACTGAATCCCAAGGTGTGGTGGCATTTATTAGGAGAAGGGGCCAAAAGCCCCCTGTGGCCTATGAGAAGGAATATGCTTATGGGAGTATGCTCTGTGTGCATTCTCCAGAATAAACACCTACCAGAATATGTCACAGCACAACTGCACGGAGAGAAAGACTTTGTAGCATCTGTTCTGTATGTTTTCCCAATCTGAGGAGTTTTCTGACCTGTGGCAGGCTGCTGCTCCCTTGAAAATCACCTCAATTCCAGTGGGTCTTCTAACCCGAGGCACACTCCAGCAGAAACACCTGAAATACTCTTTGGTGTTGGCATTGCCCTGTAGCTTTCTGCTTTGTGTTGTGAGTTATTCCCTTTGGAGTCCAAGTACTGAGAGTTATTACATCTTTAAAGGCCTGCAGAGTTGGAGAAAAAGTAATTGGTTTGTTGCTCCAAACCTCTTGGTGGAATTATTGAGAAAAAAGCTTTTCAACTTAATTTTCTATCTATATTTGGAGCCGTTGGCATGAATTCAGCCTGCACCATATACCCACAAGCTCTGCAAATGTGTGCAACTGAGTCTTACTAGAGCGTATCTAGTTGGGATAGCCAGTAGGACTCTTTGCAAGGTGCGAGGCTTTTCCACTCTGCAGAATGGCTGTTTTACAGACTACATGGCAAGTCTGTTTTTCATCTTTACTAGTAAGTTGTTCAATTACAGCTTTATGTTAATGCAAAAGATAATTAATGCTGTAAGTTAACTATGCATAGTGCTTCCCAAGAACAAAAGAAAACTAAATCCCAAACTATATCTTACTCTCCTATTCTGGCTTGGTGTATTTCCTTGTTTATTAAGACTGCTTTTTTTCATGCTACAAAACTTCCAGGTTCACCAGCTGTAATTTTGGGAGCCACTGGGACATCTTTTAGGTTTTCGCCTACCCCTAGGTCAAATGTACTGTTTCAGTTGATGAAACCTGAGGCCCTGGAAAGGAAGCCCAGGGGTTCGTTTCTGATGGTTTTGCACAGGCTGTCTGCTGCAATCAAATGCCATCATGCCCTAAAGTCTTCTGGCTCATGCACCAAGCAAAGCAGGTGCTCTGCATTGACAGGACAGATGGGGTGAGTGTCACTGTGGTGTGGCTTTTCTGATGAGTCATTGTAGAGCACTTCTTGGGGACAGTCTTGCATGGCAGCAGAATATGGAATAACTAATAAGTGAATGGTCTGTATTATGTGGTCCTTTTTCCAAAGTTTTTTCACTCTATGAAGCTGTAAAGTATGATGGGGAAACCAACAGCCTTAATGGTCTCAGTTTAATTTGTTCTGTCCTCTCACCACGTCAGACGGACTTTGACATCTTCCCTTACCTGGACAGTCTCAAGCACCTGCTTTGTTATGTGCAGGGCTTTTAATGGGCCCCTTGTGTCTTCCTCAGTGGGCAAGAGGAAAACCATGATGGGAGCCTCAGCCCTGCATTGTCCGTAAGCACCATCTGGGAACAGTGGGGGACAGCTGGACCACAAAATGCTCCTAAAATCTGCTGCTTAGTCAAACCAGAGGAAAGCTAAAATGTGCTTTAGACACCCCTTGCAGTTCTGAAATAACACTTTTCTTGTTTAAGTGTTTTCCCAACCACTTCAGCACTTTCCTTCTCATGTTTCTCTTCTCATCAACATGAATTTCACAGGGTGGTTTTATCTGATCTATGGCACAGAGATTCATTTTTAAAAGTTTTTGTGCTAAACGACTTGGCAACTCCGGTCTTTAAACAAGTTGCTTGGAAAGGTGAAATTGTATGGACCTCCCAAACACATCACTCTTCCTGGAATTTCACACTGAAAAAATTCAGTCCGTGGTTTTATCCAGTGAATTAGGTCTGTTAAGATCTCTGCTTACAGTTCTAGATAGGGGAGATCAAGCAAATCCAAGTTAAATATGCCCCTCGTTCTGACAGAACCTCTGTGACCCTTTGCCAAGCTATCATCAAAGGGAAGCTTGCTCCTTTGGGGTCTAAACCAGCCTGTTTTTCCAGTGAGTCTTACTGATTGAGGGTGGAGCAGAGTGAGCCCTACAGCTGCAGAGCTGATCTTTGCATTTGATGCTATTGACAAAGATTTTGAGTAAATCAAAGACAGTGTAGATACTTCAGTAAAATCAGGTTGGCCTATTTTCAGACACATTCTTGGGTTTTGTTAGACCTGGGCAGGGGATTCCTCAAGAAGTGATTTCAAGTCATCCTTCAATGTTCTTCAGCTGTTGAATCTAACATAATAACCTTTTCAAAAAGTGACAACTATGTAAGGGGCTACATAAGAAAACACTGATCATAAGAAAACACTGATCCATTCACTACATAAGAAAACACTGATCCATTTTTCCAGATATTGGAACTGGAAATAGCATGCAACTTTCTGCTTCTGACTGCCTTTAAATATGGCCAAATTGTATTAGATCATCATCTGTAATTAGGCCAATTTTTCCTACTCTTTGTTGAAATGGGTTCAATCTGGTTCACAAATGAGCACTGTTCTATTTTATTTTTTTTTCCCCTCCACAGGCTGCAAGCTTTCCACTGACCAGCAACACGAGTCAATTCAGTAGTAAGCTAATGTATTGCACATGCTTCATATTTAGGTAGTTTTAGCTTTAAATTATTATCTTCAGGCTTTCAGTTCTTCCCTGTGCATAGCATGTGTGTGGTGTAAGTGTTCCTGTGTGGTAATGTAGCCATCAGAACTTTCTGATGCCCTTTCTGAACCTCTGCAGTAAAGTCCTTAGGACCTGAGGACTGCTTAATGCACCCACGTTTAGGGTAATTATTAGTACTCAACAGGAGCTACCCAGTAACTACGGCTTTTGTTACACCAAGGCAGCTGAGCAAGCCCCTGACATGCACATTATCAGATTACAAAACTCTACCTAACACCAGCACTTTTCCTGCAGTAGATATTCTTCCTCCTACCTAAATATGCTCACATAGAGCACTTGTCAGGTCACTCTAAATGCTGAATCCTTTCAGCAGTGACACAGATCTCTTCTGATACCACTCTTCAATCAGTCTTAATTACTACTCAGAGTCTAATTTCAAGGTCTCCTTAGGTGTTGGTATTAGCTAATATTCAGTAAGTAAGGCAAGAGATAACGCTGTCAGTCTCATTCGCCTTTCAAGTTCGTATCTCTCTTTTCCCTGCAGAACACAGTAGGGCTAAAACCTTCTTGTTTAGCTTGGGGCAAAACACACCCTGTAAAAGCTGAGAAATAATCTAATTTTTTCAATGAAACTCGATGCCAGTCAAAGAGGCTTTTACATACTTACAGTTAGGGTACATCAAAAATGTACAAATATTGGTAACCCCAGTTTATCATGTGCAAGATTATGAACGAGAACCAAATTAAGGGAGGATATTCACAAAGTCTGAAATAATGAAGGAATGGCAAATGCTGCTTCATTTTAATGTTCAGGAGTCACTGAAAATGAGGAAATTATTGTCGCTTTCATTGGATGAATTTCTTGGTTTTTAACACATTAATATTTATTCTGCTCAATTGTCTGTGTTATAAATAGCCTCTCAGAAATCTTTGTAGGTCCCTTTTTAGTTTAGATATTTAAAACATAAGTAGCTTGAAAGTAGCTAAATATCAGTGCTACATGCAGCTTCATCAAAAGACAGAAAGAAGGTGCTCAAGCACTGGATCTTCTCTTCCTCCTAGGAAAGAGTTAACACAAAGAAATAAAATCAGATATGTGTAGCCTCCAGACGTCCATTAAAGTGCAGAATGCTGTTTTCTATCACAGATTATATGCCAGATGTTCAAACTATCTCTAATCATTGCAGATGTAATGGAGTAGAATGTTGCAGTTTGTGAGTTTACTGGCATTAATTCTGTATACTGCACAAGGGAAAAGATTTTAAATATATAATTATATCTCATTAATACTCAGGTTTTATTTCCTTTCAATGGAACAGGACTTATTAAAGCAACCATTTACCGCATGTTTTCTTTTAGTGTTTGGCCCCAGCATAATCCTGTGTGCATTGTACGTGTAAATACGTACTAACCTGAGTATATAGAAACACACACTACTGTATATAATTCCAATGGTATAACCCCCCACTTTTTATATGCATGAGATGTTTTTGTAATGTAAATTGACAAGGAAAAAGATCTTGCTTATACAGTACTGCTCTAACCACATGCTATCTTACTTTTTAATGAAGAACTGTAAAAAATGTATCTTTTAATGATATTTATTCAGTTATGCTGTGAGAAAATTGTGCAGATAAATGAAATGTGTTGGGCTACTGTCATGCCCTCTGACTGCTCCAGCCGTGCCCCAGTACCAAAGGCAGATATTACAGTGGGGAGAGTGACTTGCTGAGGATTTTCTTTGCTGTTATTCAGAATGCCAAATGCAGGAGAGCTGGTCCTGCCCTGTCTCCTCCCTTGCCCCCAAATACAAACTGTATAAAGGGTCACCCCTGCTTTTTCCCACTTCCTTTCTTCTGCACTCCTTCATATCCTTTGGACTCAGCTTCCATCAAATTCTGTCCATAGGGCACAGCATCTCCTTTGTCCTCTGTCCTCTGCTGGGGCTGCCTACCCAGTGCAGAGTTCAACCACATCTGAGAGAGGTTTTTTACATCCTACATCAAAAACACTGCAAAAGTGTTCTTCACTCTCAATGGGCTGTGGACTTTGCTGTCCTCTGAAAAGTGACACTGTGAGGGTGAACTTTGTGGGGAAGCCCCTATATCTGCTTTCAGTCACTGTCTCAATTACGATTTCCCCAGGAGCCATCCCTCATTTAGATGATAATTTTTGTCTTCCAATTTTAACAAGTAACCGCAGCCTGTGTAAAACATACCCCTTGTACCAAATGTGAGTCCTTTCTGGGAGCTGTTTCCACTCTGCTGTCATCGTACCCAGCAGCTCCACAAACACTGACTTTCCTTTCCCAGTCGCAGAGAGAGAGAGCAGTAGGAATCGTAATCCGGTTTTCCTGCTGGAGGCCAGGTAGCCAGTGAGGCTAAATGTGACTTTCCCAAGTTCCTGCTGGATGTGGGGCAGTCGGGTGTCAGGGCTCAGGTGCCTGCAACCCTCCCACAGCTGCCTGGCAGCTGGTGTCTTGCTGAGGCATTAAGAATGATTAGACTACACCAAGGTGGTGGCTAAATTAACTTGATTGAACTGTTTCTCAATCCACAGACAATATTCACAACAATTCAGACCAAGGATTTCGTTGGGCAAACTTAGAAGTAGTTGCAAAATACCTTGTGCCTTAATGTGCTGGGGAGGCTCAGTGCTGTGCTGCAGCATTTGAGTAAATGCTTTAAGTGCTTTGGTGTTCTCTATACCCAGGGCATAGGCACAGGGTTCAGGCAACCATTCCTGTGGTTTAAGGTTGTTATGGCAGACACTACTGAAGGACATCGGCATTTTAGCCAAGACCTGCAGGGAAAATCTTACACGTGCTCATGTATAATTGCGCCACATCTTGCCGTTTGAGAAAGCCAACAGAAAAAACCTGCTAATCACTTCCTTTCTCTCGCAACTCATTCATCTAATGACCTAGCCTTTTCAATTATCAAGTAATTTCTTAACTATTTCCTCAAGAAGCAAGCAACTATCATAAAGTGTGACTTAGGCTCTGGAGTCGGCTGAGCGCCGCGTGGGTGCAGAAGTTGGCTTTTGTGGAACTTGCTGCTGGCCTCTGTGCAGCTGTGTCATCACACTGATTGCTCTGACTGGGAAAGGAATATCTAAATCTCCAATAATGCAGTATCAGGCAAGGGTTTCTTGACAAAGTCCAGGTGTATTTAGGGAAAAAGATATGTGTGCAGGCACTACAGTTTTGCTGCTGATATTTTAACACAAATTGTGTATGATGTGCTTGATTAAGAAGAAAAACTGGCAATTTGCTCTACAGAGTTGCATATAGGTACTCATTTTAAACATAAGCAAGTGTCCAGCTGCACGCAAACTGAACAGGCTTTGGAAAGCCACTGGGCTTCCCCCAGGCACACTTCATCTTGAAAGAAGACCTTTTCAAGCACTTGATAATTTAGGTACTATTAACTACGTAGTTATATACTATATAAAAGAAGTAACAGTACCCAAGCCCCAATGTAAAATGAAGATTCTCATCAAGATTTTTTACATCTGTATTTCATTTTGTGTATTTTGACATACGTAAATGCGATGCTTTTACACTAAAGCCTGTTTTTATGAGTTTTCATGCTATGTGTATCATATCATACACTGTAGGTAATGTAATTAGCAGATGAAATGCCATCAGATCCTATCCACTGAATTCAATAAGGAGTTAAACAGTTAAAAGGTAGAAAATGTGACAACCTGAGCCCTGTTCCATATGGCCCAGAGATGCAGAATATCAACAGAAATCTCTCTTTTTAGTGGTGCACAACAAGGATTAAGTCAACCAGGTAATTTGCTCCAAGAGTCAACAACAATCCTTGTCAAAAAAATAAGCCAACAAAGAGCACCAACACAAAACCAACCTGGCTAGCACTCTCAAGAGCAACGAGGTCAGAGATGTCCTCCTGGTGAAGACCTGCAATGTCTGATAAGAAGAGAGCGCAATTTTCAAATCAATGCAATATTTACTGGAATGCTGAAAATCATTCCTACTTTATTTAAAGGGATGTTCCATGGGTATCTACAAATAAAGGAACCCTTCCTCACATGCCAGCCTTTCAGAAACAAGGCAAAGATGCAAGACAGCAAAAAAAGGTCTCACCATATCAGCACACAGGATGATAGACTGCCCCTCCAAGTGACACTTTCATTATCAGTAAATTTATGTTCCTATTTCAGTCTGTAATAATGACCGTTCACAGCAAAAGCATGGCGGCTGTTAATGGACAGGAGTGGGGATAAAAATTCATTAATTAATGTGGAATTGAAGCATTTCCTCCACACACTTTGAGCAGCCAAGTATTTCACAGCAGATCTTGGCACCCGAGTGCAGGTATAATAATTATACACAATTTTCAGTGATTAAAAGGTTGTAAAGTAATTTTAGATACATCTCAAAATTATTTATCTTATAAATGAGGATAGAGTGAATATGAGCTGAATCATAAGTACCACTGTTGAGAGCAGAGCTGAAGAGCTTGCAGGGGGAGATTCCTGCTCCTCAGCAGTGATGTCTCAACTGCACCTCCATGGTGGTTATCTACTCATCACTTCTGCCTTTCATCTTCTGAAAAGGCAGGTGAATCTGAACAGTATGATTTGCAAATATCTGTAACATATTTTATGTAACAGTAATTTAGGAAATGATATTCTGGTTCTAATAGTACGCTGCCCAGTTTGATAACTAGTACATGAGTATTTGCTGGTTGTGGTGAGGATCACAATCCTTCATGTCACTTTGTCATTCTTCTTGTCAGATCGCATTTTATTCTACCATGGACTATTTTCCAGCTCCTGTCTCTTACTTTGTCATCCAAAAAAATGTTGCCACACTGAATCAGATGGGCAGCCCAGCTGCCTGCCACTCATGGGACCACTGCCTCCAATGTAATTGAGGGTTAACCTGTCTAGAAAGCAGGTTCCCTCTTTGCTGTGTCACCATAACTTAGGCAGTGAGATGCCAGGGTAGATGCCATGGAATGCATATTTGGATATAGTCCTGTGGGTACAGCTATAGAACTTTCATCTTTCTTCTGGATGATGTGGGCTACAAAATCGTTCCTTAGTCTTTAGAGATAGACAACAAAAATAGGTCTGTCACCATTCCTGGGCTCTGATCTAAATTATTTCAGCATGGCACCACAGGCTATGTTAGACATCAAAGACAGAATGGTTTCGTTTCAGTGTTGAAGTCTAAAAATTTATGGAAAGACTGAATAGTCTCCAGTGGTAACCTGAAAGAAGATGGTGTTCAAAATCTATTTAGGAGTTGGAAATGTCCTGTCTGCGCCTGGTAGTCCTAAAGTTTCAGGAGCAGACAGCATGTCTAGTCTGCTTTTTTGAGTTTTTTCACTTAGCTTTCAGGTGGAAGGATAAAACCAAGTGATTCATTAATGAACTCAAGGAGCAAATGAATAATGTTAAGGGGGAAGGGGAAAAGCCTTTCGTTTAGGATCAGCTGTAAAAATAGCCAGTTCTAGAACACATTTTACGAAACAGGAATATACAAACTCTCTGAATTTTAAATGCAAACTAAGCTGTTAGTGTCAACTGTTCTACATGTGTCTGACAAAACCAGCTAACCTTGCCCTTTTTAGATTAGCATGATTATACAAATGAAATCAGCAAAATATATGATATGTATAAAAATGTAATGAGATGCCAGGCGTGTTACATCCCTTCTGTATTACCTGTTTTCCACTGAGTGGAAATGCAACGGGTTTTTGGAATTTCTCTTGGTGTGACTGTGCTAGTAGCAGTATGAAGGTGGTGGGGGCCATAAAGCTGCTACTCACTCCGTGAACTCAAGCACTTATTTCAGTCCCCTCAGTAGGGTCAGCTCAATTCTGAGCCAAACCAGCTAGCAGCTGGATGTGTACAAAATATAAAATGAGACTTAAGAGAAGGAAAAAAACAGTTTTAAAATGCATTGCATTCAGCTGAAAAGTGGTGTTTCTTCCCTAAGACCTGAAGATCATTGTGAATAGAAGAAGAGGTTAAATTTTGGGGTTGTTTTATTGATCTCTCTAACAATCCACTTATCTTAATGTAAAGGTACAGAGAGAAACCTTAGCCAGACTCTGCAGAAAGTTTCATGATGTGAAGAGGTATGGAGATCCTGGCCAGAGCTTAAGGGAACATTGTAGGGCTTAGATCTAACTGTAATTTTCATCAAACATATGTTTTAGGCTTTTTTTTCCCTATTATTTCTAGAAATTAGAGACAGAATTACGATATTCACTGACTAATACCTGTTTATAACATCAGCTGTCTTTTTAAAGGGTACTCACCACCCCCACTTCTTTTTTTTTTTTTTAATTTAAGAAAACTCAGAAGACTGAGTTCCATTTGTAATAATGTAAAAAGAAAACCCCCAAAACCACAAGAAGTGAGATGGAGAATTTACTCACATGAATGTGGAATGTAGCTGTTCCACATTGCAAAGATACAAATTAAAAGATCATCTGAGCTCCCCAAAATCATCTGTTCATATCAACAAAGTGAATATTAATGAAAAACAAAATTGACTTCTTCCTGTGGTTGATTTTCATCGCAGTACCCAGGTAATAAAAATGGCCATAGAAATTGAATCCATCAGTCACTAAAATAACTTTGGCTTCTTCTCAGTAGCAGACGAGCACCACTGCTGCCTGCAAAGGCACAAGTTATGTGGAGTCTATTTGGACACCTTATACCATGTAATGGAAAGGGAGGCAAAAGCATCCAACCTCATCTGTCCCCATAACATAATCCAATGCTGGTGAGGAAATGTGCTTGTTCCAGAAAGCACATTAGCACAGATCAGTCAACCCTCCTACCCTGGCTGTCTCTGCTTCACATGCCTACACAATGGGGTTGTGCCCTAGAAGTAAATTGGATCACTTAATTCCTGAGACAAGACCAATAACCAAACAAGGACCTAGGCATTGGAAAGAGGATGTAGGCATGTAAGTCAAAATGGAACTTTATGTTTAGCCCAAATTCTGTAAAACACTGTTCTTCAGTGCCAAGAACTTACAGGGACACTTGTTCTCTTAGAAGCCCATTTTGTCCCAGCTGTGTTTGTAGGTCTCATCTGCAGTTGCTATAACTGATGACACAGAGCTAAAGCCATTGTTTCCCTTTTTTTGGCTTATTTACATGTAACAGCATTCTGCTTATATGTAGTGTCACTGCTTTCCCCCTAGTAGTCTTGATCATATGACTGCTTAATTAAGCATGTGCTTAATTTTGTATAACTTACTTATTCAGGAAAGTTTCTCACTTGATTAAAATTAAGCATATGAATGTTGCATATCTGGGGTTCTAATTAGTTTTCTTGGCTGCTTGGGTTTTTTTATAAACCACGAAGGAAGCAAATATAGACAAAGGAAAACTGTATCTGTGAAAGTAGTTTGGGGCTTAGCAATGGCACCTGGCAAGGTTTTCACTTCACTGTGAACAGCAACTCAAGTCAAAGCTTCCTTTAACACTGCTTAAGGATTTAAAAGCTTCAGGGCAGAATGAGGTAACTGCTTCAAGCTTTACTTTAAGGATTTAGAGCCTGATGCAAATCCTATTGGAGTCAATGGAAATCATTTAGCAGATTTTGCTGGGCTTTGGATCAGGCCCTCATAGCAAATGAGAGCCTTAACCACGTTAAGGAGTTAATACTCTTAGAGTCATTCTGCATCTGAAGTGTTTTAAGACCTTACGGTGCGTTTTCAGGTATCTTGGTGTAATTCAGAGGAGCTAAACTCTGGCATTAAATGTTCCATGCTGGTAGCCCTGGCAGTACAAAGCCTTGAGGACATCTGTCAGGACAGCTCTAACTCATTCATTTTCCTGGAGTGAGGTCTGTGTGCAGCAAAGCTTCTCCCCCACGTGCCTGAGCCCCAGACACATCGCCCACAGCTGGGCAGCTGGGACAGGGCACGTAAGGGGCCATGATTTTGAGAAGCTTCCATGGCCCCTGCTCGAGTGGGTAGTGCAGGAGGATATGTTCATGTGCATGGGAAGATGCATACACGCACAGCCTGCGGGGAAAAAAGCATCAAAAGACTCACGAATAAAAGCCCATTCAGTTTTCACCTTTACTGATGGTGATGAGCAGCAACTCCTTTGGGGACAGGAAGGCTGAGGCTTTATGGACTGGACGTTGTCACTGGTTTCTGCTGTGGTGGCCTTTCCCTCCAGCTGCCCTCATGCCTGAACCCTGGTTTTTGCTAGCAGATCCTTGGTGGGAGGGCTGACCTTTTCTTTCCTTTGGTACAGACCAGCGCAGACAAATTTCATCTCACTGACTTTGCCATCCCACCACTGAAAATCTACCATGTTCTTCTGATTTAATCTGATATCCTTGAAGTCTGCTTCTAGTCACAAACTTAATGATGTTTTGTGTTCTCAATGATCGGCACAGAATATAAGAGGACCCTTTTACAGCCTTTGATTACATGCTATTTCTCTCTGCCTGGGTAATTGTTGAGGAGTGAGTCAGAAAGATGTTCTGATTAATTAGATATGGTATTTTAGGATGCTTCAGCCTGGTAAAGTATGGACTAGAATCCAGATTTCCCACTTATCTGCCTTAAATACTCTGACCCTATCCTGAACTTCGCACTTGCAGTGTGAGCGTTTGTTTATGCTGGAATTTACTATAGGAGGACTTATTAACTGGTGGTCAAGACTTTATTTTTAAATGGATCGTTAACTTGTTACATACTCAAGGAGAGTGTTGATGCATCTCTGCGCAGGAACTCTTTCCTCCCATCCCTGCATCCCCCCTGTGTGCCCATAATGTGAACCTGTTTAGAGACCTTACAGATTTTCTTTCATTCGCGAGAAAATAATAAAAAAAATGAAGCAGAGAAAAAACCCCACAGAACAGGGAAGTAGCTGCAGTAGAAGTGGAAGCACATACTTTAATCATGGTAATGGAGCAGATGCTTCAATAGCAACAGCAGTAGGTCCAGTAAGTGCTGCATCTTCTTCTTTCATCCCCCTCTAACCAGAGCTGCTAGCAACATGCCATCTTTTCTTCTCAGGATTTTGCTTCCAGTAGCATCTGCTGTGCCTCTTTCTCCTACATGCTGCAACATATGTAGCTGCATCACAAGAAGCAGCCAAGTCATACACTAAGGTAATTTCTATTAATGATTTGTACTTGCTTGGTGGATAAAATCCCTATTTGTAGCCTTGATTCATCACAGCTGCTTTGTGCTGCTAGTGCGCACAGAGGAAGGGATAGGAGAACAGACGGATGGTTACTGGATAGCCCAGGACTGACAGCAGAGCAGGAGCACTTGGATAGAGGGAAATCACTTCTGGGAGGGCAATAATAAGATCATGACTTTTTTTATTTTATTGTGAGAGATAGTGGCTGCTGGATTTCTATGTGGAATTCCTCTCTGTTCTCAATGGCTTTGTTGGCAGAATCAATTATCAGAAATTTCCAATCTGATTTTCAGAAGCGCACATTTTCATATTTTAGGTTAGAACCAAGAAAATGCTGGGGAGGGAGAAACTCACATCTGTGGCAGTGTATGCAAACTAAACTGACTCTCAGAACTGTACTCCTGCATCCATCACAATTCTGCCTCTAGAACAGCCCAAACCTTGGCTGTGGTGGAGCCTGTGTTTTGTCATCTCTTTGAGCTGATGTGTTTTAGTCTGAAGGCTGAAGTCTCAACATTCGCTCTTGTGCTGCTAGAAACAAGTGTGTTTACCCACCTTCTGTTCGATGGATGACAAATGTAGGAACATGATGCAGCACTCGGCAACTCCTGAGAACCCCGTGTTGGTGTCCCTCGGTTTCAGGGCAGCCGGAGCCTCCCTGGGAGCTCACAGGATCAGGCCCACCAAGAACACAGTGTTTGAGCTAATATGCAAATTCTAGGTAGTGCAAACACCAACACAGGCAATTACACACAGCAAAAACATACACAACAGCCAGGAAGCCATATGATAGATATCATGTTGTGACTATGTTGTGGGACTTTCATCTTTATTGGCAAACATTTCAGGCAGCAGTTCAGATTTACATAGAATCACATATGTGCTTAAGGAAGCATTTTATCTCCCCCTTCCTTTACTGAGCTGCAGTTACTAATACCCTGCTACCAGTAAGTAATTAAGATATTTCAGTGCTCTTCAGATAATCACTCAAAATGTCAGTATCTTTTCCAACCCTCATCTAAATTTCTTCAAGTTGTAAAACTGGAGTGGAAATTTTAGGCAAAGTGGCAATCCTGCTTCGTTCTAAGCTGATCTGTCTTTTTCATTTATGGTGTTTCGTTGTTCTTGAAAGAGCCAAAAGGAAAGTGTGCAGAAGGAAACCTTATTGTATTTGGAGAAGTTACCCAGAAATAACATTTTTATTTGTAAAGTTATGAGAAGAAAAAGACTTATTGTCAGTGTGTTGCACTAAAAAGAATTCTGGTTTGATTTTTGTAATGTAACAGGTTTGTAACTTAGAGCACATTTTTCCCAGCTTTTTTTACTTGCTTACTAATAATACCCTAAAAGGTTATTTCTGTAAACTTCAACATAACTCTTCTGAATTAGGATCCAAAGGGGGTTTGGTGGTTATTAAAAATCAGGTTCTGAATGATAGTCTTAAATGCAATGAATATTATGCACTCTAGTAATAATTTACATTTACCAGCAAAAAGAGTAGTGTATTTTAAAATATTGATTCCATCTCTATCCATGATAGACCATCTATTCCTAGCATCAGCTGATTTTTCATTTTTCCCTCCATTGTTCAGTTGGGTCATTTTAAATGAAAATATTTATGAGCACTCTTCCTGTTGAGATACTCAGCATCCAATGAACTTGGAGAATCAGCAATCCCAGTGTTGTACAGAGATTTTATCAGGAAAGTTTTCCCAAATAACACATAGATCACTTAGAAAATTTCCATAAGATTCTTGCCAGATGAACAGTATTTAAGTATTTTTACAAAGAGCAATCAAAGCATGCAGCACTTGAATTTGTTACATTAAAGCTCCCTGATTGTGCAATAATAAAAGATGAATGTGGATTTATATTGTATGCAAATTGATTAATCTTTTCATAGCATTGCTCAACAAAAAACATGGGGTAGAATCACAATGGTTATCTTCTAGTACTGAAAGGCAAACAACAGAAGAGTTCATATAACATCCATGTGCAGGCATAATGTATACAGCAATTTTTCATCTCAATTTAATATAAAATATGTGCAGTATCTGTAGTAGTTGCAAAAATTACTCAATAACTTTAGTTGCAAGGCATGGGTTGAGACTGTCACTGAAATACTTCTGAAGGACATGTCTGAAATGCCTTTTTGCAGAGCCCTTGCAGCAGCAGCTGTTGGGGAGACAGCAGTGTCAGCTTCTGTTTTGTGATGGTATGTCTTGGAGGATGACGAGACCATTGCTAGTGTGACATTTGGGGCAAATATGTAAGAGATCTTGTCCTAAAGGTTCAAGAGAGTATGATTTCTACCTTGCAACATCTGGAATTGTGGTGAAAGCACAGTGTGAATAAAGAAGACAGCCAGGTGGAAGTGTAAGCCTCTTAGGCGCAGAAAGAGTTACCATGCCAAAATGTACATATTTTAATAGCAAGGATCATTAACAGCAAATGTTCTTAGCAAAATGGTTTGTTGCAAATAGAGGGCGCTGGGGCTCCTCAGGTGTCCTTAAATGTGAATTAGATTGTGTTTGCAAACTTTTTTTCTGGTTCATTGTACTGATCAGAGAGCGGTGGATCCAGAGAGGAATGTAGAATTTCTGTATATGATTAAGATGTAGTAGCTGAGAGAGTTAAATGAAGGTTAAAACAGAGGCATTCACATTTACACAATTAAGTGATTTTGGTCAGCCAACTCTCAGTTCAGTAAGTTACTTAACAGTGTGTTTGAACATTTGCCCAAATAGGATGCAAGTGTTTATACCCATCAGCCATTGTGTCAGGTCAGTGTGTCTCAGACCCAATTTCACGTATGCTAAGATTGCCTCCAACAGGAGCTATCACTTTCTAGTGTGTTCCCACCTTGCACAGAGGTGACTTCTCTGTGTCAGGGCCTCCTGGGTGCTGCTGCAACATGAAGCTGTAGAATAATCCTCTATCAATAACTGCCTTTAACTGTGCAAAATATACAGGGATAAATATGGCAAAAGCAACTGTATGACATGAGTTTGTGAGATCAGCAACATGGGACTGTCTGAAGAGGGCATTTTTTCTCTAACCCCTCTTTTTCAAGGCCTTTCTTTCAAATGCCTTCCTGCTATCCTCTTCTGCACTGGTAAAAAAATGTATGCAGAGGCAGTTAATTGGTTAAAAAGCGAGGTGCAATCAGCCCTGGTGCCCATTTGGGTCTCGGAAACATCCTCTGCTCCTCTAGTTCTCCATTCAGAAAAAAAAGAAATATTGAAGTTCAGACATCTCCAAAGCCTTACAGATTTTTCTTTCTTAACCGATTCTCTTTTGTTTCACATTACCAATATAAACATTGAAGTTGCGATTAATGTCTATTTATGAGACTCTTTGGAGCTGCTGACTCGGAGCTTTGAACCCCAGGGCATTGCTGTACTTTGGCGCTGGCCTGGCTGAACCCCACTCACCTTCTAATAGCAGAGAAAGAGGGGTTGGGTGTGTTTATACCAGAGCTGGCTCATGTCTGACTAGTGCAAGAAATGAATGGCATACATGGGATTGTCTGCTCTCAGCAGTGAACACCTGGCCATGGAGTTAAGGTGATACCTTATCAGGTTGGGGAAAAGTAATAGAATAAGCCAGATTTTTCCCTAGTTAATTGCTTATGGTTATAATTTATTGGAAGCATTACAGGAAGTTTTTTATATAGTGATCCACTTCTGTTTTCTTATTTGCTTATTTAAAAGTGGTAAATTCATATTCGTTCACACAGCACAATGCTTTTTTGTCATAAAATAAATAACTCAGCAAAATATCAGCATTACAAAGTGATATTATTTTTCCTTTGAAGGCTCACTTTACAGAGTGTGTCATACTGGAGACAGTGCTGCTTTCAGATGATACTAGGAGTATTTTTTTCCTTTCTCCCCCACTTTTCATTCCATTTTGGCTAAAGTTAATGGAACTGCATATTAATACCCCTATTACAGGTCATTCTGTCTGCCAATCTGTTTACTCTTCCAGTGAGCGACACCAGAGGACATCATAGAGGTATTTACAGTAAGGAATGGTCTGGAGGAGATACCTGCACAGTGCCCTTTACCAAAACATATAAGATCACAGACTTGCAAGCTTGAGCAAGGATTAAATGTGCTGGTCCTGTGCCCTTCCCCTGGGCACCATTTGGTCTTTGGGTCTTGCTAGGAAAAGGCTCAACTTGGGTATTTCTCCTACCTGTAAAATGGTGCAAAGCAGACCCCTCCAAGGCACAGCACCAGTGGCAAGTTGCTGGTGTGGCTTGCTGTAATCTCTTTTAGAGCAGGGAGCACAGGAGCCCACAGGACATCAGGGCAGCTCCAACCCGTTTAAATTAATCACTTCACAGGAAAATACAGCTTACTGCTACAAGACAAATTCACTTGCTGCAAACCCTGCGTGTTTGACAGGAAAAGTGTGCTTCTCTTTAGGACTCTAAACAATGAGTTGAGAAGCCTTTATAATTAACACTTTATTAAAAGATCCTAGATAAGGAGGAAAGGCATTGTCAGAGTGCTCACTGTGTCCTCGGTAGGCGCCTGGCTACATGTACATCATTTCCTCATACAAATCCTAAAGCTGAAAAAGAGATCTATTTAACCCATCGATTCCTCATTGTGACATCCTGTATGCCTTAGTACACCTGCACTGCTTTAATAGCATTACAAGCAGATCTTTTGTATTTTTAATCCTAACAAATGGTTCCCCCATGGGAGAAGTGGGAGACTGGCCTGTGTCCTGAGTGGGAAGTAATACTAGGGAGGTTTGGGTTGTATTGATTTTTGCTAACAGCAATCAATTAAAAATAATCTTGGTCTCATGAATGACTTCTAAAGCACTATTTATAGGGAATATTTTAAAAATTAAGTGCTTTTTTTAGTTATTTTTCATGTTAGCTAAAAAACTTATTCCAGGTCACTTTGGTAGAGAACTGGATAGAAGCTTATCCAAGTTTCTGAACTTGGGAAAACTGTGTATATAAGGAAGCAGATAGAAAACAACACGTGAAGCTCAGTAGTGTTTTGGACAGTTTTCCTCATCTAAGATGCACAAAATACGAGTGGTCATAGAGAGTTCTGTTTGTGGAAAGTCCCCTGATGCTCTTGTATCCACCTTAAAGAACTGGTTTCTGTAGCAAATAAACATATTTACATAGTGAGAGCTGAAGTCACTACATCAAAGACCCAGCTGAGGTCAGGTGCCTGTTCATTTCAGAAAGGTATAGTGGATGCTGTCACTGAGGATGTGAACACTTTACATCTATAAAACATCAGTTATAAAAGCACAGAGCATAAAGCTTTCAATTTAAAGGCTAGTAGCAGATCCCTCACTTGCTGATAATCTCCCCCCCGCCACACAGGCACGTTCACACTCATCCTTCTGCAAGTCAACGCTCAGCCAAACAAGCAGGGCCTCTGCTCTCCTCTCCAGCTTGGGACACCTCTGAAGTCCAAAGCTGGGTACCTTAGGGTCAAGAGTCCCGATTTTCCCCTCATCAAAAAAATTAACCAAGCCACTCCCCTGGCTTCAAAGCCCCACCCAGCACGACTGCAGTCACCACCTGAAATGGCACCAAGTTGATAATACTGATGTGCTGTGAATTTTGGAGAAAGACCAAGAAAAAAGCAAATTTTGTGGTTGATTGGTCTAAAGCGATATTAAATCTGGAAATATCAAAAGGCTGATGACCTCACAGGGATGGGGCAACGCCTGAAAGATATGACATATCCCCCATGCATTATTGAATGCTATGCATGTTTGCTCATCCCTTTAAAAGAGTAAGGGCCATGCAACACATAACATCTGCCACTAGTTGTGAAATTCCTGGAAATGCAAAGAAAAAAGAGAAAAAGTTTCTCTCTGAATAAAACAAAACATGGGAAGTTGCTTCTTTTTGCTAAGTCACTGCTTTCTGTGGCTTTTTGATCCATTTCTGAAAGGATTGGCAGCTCAGTTGGTAATTAAACAGTCTCTGGAAGAACACAGGCCTTTTGGAGTGTTTCGAACAGTCTCTCCGTTTTCACCTCTTCTCAGGATTTCTTTGAAGAACCAAAGTCAAAGATGCGTTTTCAAAACATGTCTCAACTCTGTGAGTTGCAGACAGAAAGATCTCGATGAGTTCCGTTGCACAGTGGGTACTTCATGCTATATAGTGCTTAGACATGTACAAATGTAACTGAATGTCCTTTAGGTTTCGAATTATTTTGACTCTCTTCGGGAGCTCAAGGCATCTTGAATACTTCTTAGACAATACTTTCTAGGTCAGTATTTTTTTTCAATTCTTAATGAAAAAAAGGATGAATTATACAGTATTTCTCGCTATATAAGCACATGAAATCTGAACTCTAATTTTAGGACATTGAATTGCTGATTACAATATATTTCAGAAGAGAAAATTCCTAATTTGCAACGTTATTTTCAGTTTAATGGGAACAATACATAACCTTATCTGTTTAAACAAAATTAATTCGTTTATTTTGCCTTGAGATGCTGTAGTCATTTAAGACTGAATTCTCCAAAGGTCTAGACATTGGTCTGTCACTGCTCCCTGTAAGCTCTAGGATGGACGCATTGACTTCAGTGGTGGCAGAGTTGTAACGCTGCAGCTTTTCAGGGTCTCTCCAAGATTTGTGTACTGTTAGATTTGGAATACGAGTGACCTGGTGGACATCCAGGGTCCACAAAAAGTAATTCCTCAAGCAGATCAGAAATCACTGGAAGTACCACCCAGAGCCAGTGAAATTGTCTTTGGCTCATTTTGCTCCACTGGGATGCACAAATCTCCACAGACTCCACATGAAGTCTGCACGGAAGACCCATGGGGAAGCAAAGGCGGGAAGGTGCTGTGATAGTCCTCGGCATGGGAGGAATTTCATTGGTAGCTAAGTGAAAGCTGTTGTTCCCAAGTTTTTGGAACGTAGCCACAGCTGCATGCAGTCATCTATCTGTTCAGCTAGTTGTTATAAACAACCTGGAAACATATCTGTATTTTGCAAAGAATTTTGAGTGTTCTGAAAAGACTCATTAGAAACATTCCCATTTATAACCTCCCATCTACTGCACTCTGATTTAATTGTACTTGCAGATTTAATTGTACTTGCAAATAATTAAACAAATCTACAAAATGTTTGCATTACATTAATTTACTTCACTTGGCCCTGTAATACTAGAACCATAATTACTTACATATTTCCCTTTACTATTTTCTAACCTCTCTTTGTAAATTCTCAATAAGCGTTCTAGAGACAGTTAGATTAAAAAAATACCAAGCATGTGTCTGATTAATATTTTAAGACCATGAGGATCAAATTTAAAATGTGGCTTTTTTTTTTAAAGAAGTTCAGATTAACTGATAAAGCTGTAAATTGTGTATTTAGAAGCCCTTTTTTAATTGTTGAGTGATGAATTTTTATACTTGAAAGTGCAGCCATCTATACAGGAACTATACATAAGGAAAAGGCAAGTTTTGGTTTGCACTGGTGGGGTGGCCATGGAGCAACAGGAAGCTGTGCTCAACACCTCGGCTGTACAGTGAGAGGTCACCTGTGGCAGATGTCCATCTCCTGCTGTCGTGGACACTAGCCTGGGGACACATGGCAGCCTCAGAGTGGTTTCTTTCTCAGCCAGGCTGGCAGTGATGGCTCTAGGGTCCTTCTTCAATTGGCACAAACCTCTGCCTGTTAGTAACAGGGAAATTGCCCATGGTGAGAGAGCCCCTTTCCCTGAAGGTCTAGACAGGAATGGTGGCGTATGGAAACTCCTTAACCCCTCCTTTGAGGTTTTTGGTCAGGGTTGTGATCCATCCCTCTGCACAGATACAAGGTGAATTAGGTGTTTCGTGTCACGCTTTTTCACATTCTGTGTCTAGAAACAGATTGAGGTCCCACTTTTCAGAGAAGCATCTACCCCTGTGTCCCCGCTGATGTTAATTGGTGGTACTAAAGTCTGTTGCCTGAGGAGAATCAGCCCAACCTTCCTCCACTTCTCTCCGTTCCAGTTGTGCAATATATTCCTGCAGCCATAGGGGCTCATAGGAGGCTTGGGAAGAACAGACCCACTCAGTGACCAACTCCTGAGAACATCAACTTCGTTGCTGTAGGACCAATATTTCATTCACAGTAACTGGTGGGTGCTTGATTCCCCAAGGCCCCATTCCTCCCTGTTATACACTGTTAAGTAGATGCCATGTTCCACCCCAGACAGGAGTGCGTTTCAGGGATGGGGGAACTAATTCTTATGCTTTCTGCTTCATGGATATAATGGGGTGTCATTAATCTTTGTAAAGTCTTTGGAGATTGTCATGTGGGAGACGGTGTCCAAGTGACAAATATTAAATTAATTAGGACTAGTAGCATTCCATAGAAAAAAAAAAAAAGAGAGAAAAAAACAACCTGATTTGCCTCTGTAGTGGCTATTTATTGGTTTTGTGAGGAGCACAGAAGGATCTGTAGAGAGTAAGATCATGTCAGAGGACACAGTGATGATCTGAAAGGTAAAACTATCCTTTGCTGATAAACTTTTACTGCCATCAGTTGAGGAACAGTTCAGTCTCTGCACTAGATTCAAACCCATAGTCCCCTAGGGAAAAGGCTAGTGCATTAAGGACAGTGCATCCATCAAATGTACCACCCGGTCCCCTTAAGCTTTTTCTTTTTGGAATGGCAAGATTTATGAGATTTCTGCCACTTAGCACCTTACAAGAAAAAAACAGTGTTAAAAAAAGAGACAAAGCTGCCAAGTTTGGCTAAAGCCCTACCTGGCCTCTGACACAATCATGCCCCAAAGCATCCAGAAAGAGCACTCCAAACTTTCTCCTGGTTAGGCCAGTTCTGGAGTCTTTCCCCTGGAAAAATCAACACTGGACATCAGAGAGGATTTACCTGGGTAAAGAAAACCAACATTTCCTCAGGGATTTTTAGGAATATTTGTGAGTATCCTGGCCATATTGTGATGAAGGGACTGTTAGAAAGGACAATGGTACTAGTAAATCTCTTCTCGTCATTTGGGTAGTTGGGTTGCTGCAAACATTTTGAGATCTGGGGGACTGATGGGCAGCATCTGCTCCAGAGACCAAAGGAGCCTTCAAAATAGATTTACATGCCACCCACAGCAACCCTTCTCATTGCAGTGTTACAGGACTTAAGGGAAAGCTACAATTATCGAAAGTATAGGGCTGGATTTCTTTTCACAAAAATATCTTTGGATGTTTCTCTTGACACTTTTTTTGTGCGTCTCTGAAATTTCATTTCATATATCTTAAGGGAAATCTTTGATTGTCCAATCAGAATAGAAAAATAAAAGCATGCCTTGCATTTAACTGTATTAGCCAGCACTGTATCAGGCAGTAACGCCTTCATTATAGCAATCTGAGTACTTCCTGAATAATTCAGAAGTGCCAAACAGAAGACTTGTTGCTTGGATGTGCTAATGAAAATATCAAGGGAATTAATTAACAGTCAATTATATCAATTTTAGTTTTGGACATTGATTATGACGCTAAAAGCAAAATCTACTTTCTTTACTATACATAATTCCTTACTTCTGAGTGCTATAGCTCAGCTTAATAATTCCAGTTAAAAGTGTAAAAGAAATAGAAATTCAGATTATTTTCCACTATTTCTCCCTCCTTTTCAATATGCTAGAGATAAATAAGATAAAAGGCATAGTAGAAACATATATGTACATCTTATGACTGTTGATGCAGATTTTGCTAGGATGTACTTCACAGTAATATGTTTTGGAAAAAGGTTTGAATTCAGAGGAGAATAAAAATGCAATATGAATGTGTATATTTATATTTTCAAGTTTATTTCTAAAGTGAAAAAAAGATTTGGTATTATTTGATATTTAAATGTATCTATTTTTTAAAGGGGTGCTTAGACTTCTTTTTTTTAGCACTCCACAAACAGAAAAGTTTATCTAAAATGTTTTGTTCAACTCTACATGTGCTTTAAAAAAAAGAAATAAAAGGAAGAACATTTTCTGGTCTTTGGTGCTAGAGGAAAGCGTTTTTGCATGATTTGGCATGAGTTGTCTAGACTGGTTTATGAAAAATGACAGCTAGTAGGAAAGTAATTAAAAATGTATTTTGCTGAAAGCAAAAATATTTTTGGAATCTATAACAACCATCTTTAATTTGCCAACAATTCCCTCAATTATTTTATATTAACTGGAGGATTTTGTGTTCTAGAAAATATGTGTATTGATAGCTGAGCATTGATAGCTTTCTGGTTTGATCTTCTCACAAACTCTGCTCTTGTAACAAACTGGCAAGAGCTGAAAAAGTGATCAAATAGTACATTCAAATCTCTGTGGCACCCTTTATGAATTATTATGATTGGCAGTAAATGGTGATAGGACTCTCTTCCGTGGATGAGATGTTTCAGTATTTTGGCTGGAGTTGAAGGGAGCTTTGCTTTACTTGGAGCTAATACACTTTCTCAGGTTTGAATGCAGTAAAGCAGTGTTCCCATCTAAACAAAACCAAAACCAAAACCAAAAAAAAAATCAAAAAACCCCCAACCCAAAAATGCCAAAGCCTAATAAGTGGAAAAAAATAATAATCTGAAATCAAAGCCATGTAATGTGACATAGGTTCTTCCTGAATGATGAGGGAGCTGAATTCTTATCACCAGTGCTGTAGAGGTCTTGGTATATTGGTCAGGGAATTATTACCAATATCAGAAAAACTAGGTACCCCTCTGCACTTCATTGAATCGCTGTCCTTGTGCAACCTAGAGCAGCCAAAACCTTGACGTAAGTAATTTTAGAGAATTTTCAGGTGTGAGCAAGTCCAGGGCATGCCTTTGCACTGGGAGGTCAGTGAGTTAGAAACCAGTATGGAAATGTCTGAGCATCACCCAGTTTTGGGCCTGCTCCTTAGTGTTGTTTTTAGCTGAATGGTCACTAATTGCATACTACACCTTAGACTCAAGGGGCCACTGTTTACTTTTGCAGGTGACAGTGGGAGAGTGTGGGGCCTTGAGGTGGGCAGGTGAGGTGGCTGCATTCAGCCAAGCCCCGTCCCTTCCCAAGAATGGCATAACTAATTCATTTCAATGAGTTTATTACGTTGGTGTAAATTTATCATTCTCAGGTTACATTTCTGATTCAATGTTTTAGAGACAAGAAATCAAATCTGAAAGACAGCAGCGAATGCGTTAGCATTTATTTTAAAGCTGGAGATTAAGTTAAAGTATTAATAACAATAAACTGATGGCTGAAAACATGCTTGATAGTCCATTGATCAGTACCTGTCATTCGCTGCTCCCTGGTATTCTCAGTGAGCACTTTATTTATCACGCTGTCACTCTCCTATCAAGAACCCGTTCCATTCTGGATCTGTGGTTAGCAGTCCAGAACTAGTTCTTCTATGAAGAAATTGGAGTATCATTTCACCATGATACGTACCCCTAAAAACTACAGCATAACTCTGTACATGGTATTTTCTAAGCTGTGTTCCAGATTTGAGGAACACTGAAAATTCCATAAACTTCTGTGTTTAGATATAGGGAATTACAGTGAGTGTCTGGCACTCAGTGCAGCAGGTGCATTAATGTGCTCTCCTTCAGGCATATGGAATCGTGGTTAGGATACCTGCAATAAACTCCCACGAAGTGCTCTGAAATTCCCCAGTGAAAAATGTCTCACTGATGGATTGGCAAGTGCATGATAACTGCCCAGCTGTGCAGGAAAGGTTTTCCTGGTCACACATTCTGCAGGGATGGTGCTGTGTGCCACCCTCTCCTGCACGGGGCTGCAGGGAGCTGGCTCTCCATTTATGTCAATAAAGAAAGTTGCTATGCAGAGTTAATTAAAAAAAAAAAAGGTTAAAAGTTTAAAGTGGTATGTCTACCTCTGATATTTCATACTGAGTATCACAGCTGAGTCTTTCCTTGCCCCTCCTCAGTTAACCAGACACCTCTTCCATGTCATGTTGTGCCCCGTCATGTGCCAGTGTCACAGACCTTCAGCCTCCTCTCCTCTGTGATTCTGACTCTCGTGCCTTGAGGGTTTTCACCACTGCCTTGTCTCAGAGCAGAATTTTCTCCTCAATTTATATGCATAGTCAGACATAGTTAATCCATGCTTATCTTATCCATACACCTAAATATCCCTGAGATTTAAGAAACACCAGTAACCAGTTTTATAAGGGACAGCAGACAACTCACAAACTTTTTGCAAGGGTTTGGGACTCATATAAACTAGCAAATGCAGCTCACAATTTATTTCTATGAGAGGACCCCAAACTCTGACGTCAGTGGCCTTGTGTCTGCACAGACTTAGGGAGAAAGTCCTGAAATCAATGAAACAATTGCAGATTTTCATATGTTTAACTGACAGACTGTGTCCTTGATACTCATGATCTTTCCTGCGGCGGTACCTAAATGTGTATAATAATTTATGTTGCCATTTAAATTTAAGAGAGACTTTCTGGGCAGTATTTTACCTGTTAATTCTTGTGGAGCACACCTTGAACAGAATTTTAATATGAATAGGTAAGTAATGCAGATCACAGTAAAACAGGCAGTGTATGATGTGTGAAGAACCAACCAAAAAAAGTCCTGGGTTTTACATGAGTTTTTGAATGATTTTCCAGTGCAAAGCATATTGTACTAATCCAGTTTTGTGTGAAATGTTCTTAGGATAAGCTCCTATCAACTGACCCACCGGTTGTGTATGATATATACAGACAGGATATTAGTTATGGATTACAGACATCTTTGTACAAAGCATTTTGTTAAGTCCTGCCAATTGCCAGAGAATGGCTATTGTTCTATATTGCCCTCTCTGGATAATCCTGCCTCTGGATTAGGCAATGCCCCACTTGGAGTGTCAGTTGTGCAGTCCGGTGCCGAAGTGCAGGTGACTGGGCAGGTGTCCTCAGCAGCAGTGGGACAGCAGCTCTCCTCAGGGGCAGCAGACACCACCCCTGTGCACCCAGACCTCTCAGTGCAGGGACCACAGGCATTTGTTACAGCTGGGATTTTTAGCTAATCCTGGAGGCAGTTGAAGCACAGTCACTCAGGAGTGGTTGGCTTGGTGTTGATTTTCCCAGTGGGAATGAATCCACAGGGTACCAACCTGTTACAGGTCCAGCCAGAGAGCCACCCTGCCTTTTACTCCCATTGCTGTGCAGTCCGGTTTGGAAACCTGGCCATTGTGTGGGAGGAGAGGCACAGGAGACTGCTGCTGTTTCCTTACATCTTACCCTTAACGGAGGGGATGGGCTCAGAGAGACACTGTGCCAGTGGCTCTGAGGCTTCTCCAGGGGCTGCTGGGGCTCTGGTCACTGCACGGGCAAGTAACACATGTTGACAACTGGAGTGTCTCCACCACCCCCAACCTTTGCGTTTCTTATTGCCCTGTTCCAGCTCCTCCCCGCCTCCCTCTCCTGCCTTATTGGAGTCATTAATGAGGGTGTAAGCCATCCCCTTACTAGACAGGCGTACATTTTGGGCTTGATGACCCTGATCCTCCTCATGCTCAGCCTATCTCCTTTCAATTGTTTCATCAGCGGCGTGACTGCCGGCTCACACCTGACAAGTGACAAGTCTCAGGCTCCTGCTGACTAGATAATCAAAGTCTTGTCAGAGCTGTCAATACCCTGCAGATAGGAGAGGACAAAGAGAGGAAAGGTTTCTACAGAAACCACTGCCTTCAAAAAATACTGTCGATTCTTCTTACAGAAATCACCTGTTTGTTTCAAAACATCATTTATTACTGAAAATATGGTCTCTGCAGAACAAGCATGTAAGTGGAATAATGACAGCGGCTGTTAATGACACAGCCCTCCAAATCTGCCGGCCCCAATGTTTTGCTGGGAATTGTTTTCAATCCCTGACTAAAGGGAAAATATTAATATTCAGCAGTCATTTAACCTTCCTGAAGAATTTAAGGGGGATCATTTCAAGCACAACCATAATTATCGTTTGATAAAAAACACTTTTTTTTTTAAAGCAAAGAAGGCACAAGTATGTTCTAGTCTAATATTGCAGACCAAGGTTATTTATGATCGCTTCCAATTTTGGCACATTTTCAAATGCAGATTTGATTTAAAATGTTAATTAAAGCACAGGGCCAATTTTTTCCCTTATTTACAGAACTCTAAATCTGCAATCTACTGAAGTTGATGAATTTCATCTGGGTTTCACTAGCACAAGAAAGTGTCATATTTGACATACAGTTATTTGGATATTCTACCATATTTACAGTCGAAGTATGTGTTAATGTTTTGAGACTTTTAGGATGGACAGATGTTCTGAATGTGATGGATTCAAGAGTTATTTTTTTTTTTAACTTTGTGTATTAAAAAAATAAAACCTTTGATTTGAAAGATAGCTATGTCTGGAGAATCAAACAACATTGCTTTTTGCAGCTGAAACACCTTTAAAATAATATTGGAGGTGAAGTTTCTGAAGACCTAGTGACTATTTAATGTATACCATTTACTGTAGCACCAGAAATAAAGTAGTAGGTCTGGCCTGCTGCTGAGAGAAAGACATATGGCATTTCTTGCCTCAGAAAAAGAAGTCTTTAAGAAGAGTTTTCATCAGCACTTTTCATGTGCTTGCCTTCAGTGCCACTTCCAGATAACTCATGGTATGAAAGAAGCACCACCGTTCAGTCACTCCCCAAGCCCTGTGTGCTGCGCAGTCCTTTTCTCTGCTTTTATGCCTATTTCTTTTATTAGGAATGGCTTTGTTAGACACAAGCCGTTATCCGTCTGAGCTGTGTTCAGCTGTCAAGCGCTGGCTGCCTTTCGCTGCTTGTGTCGGCAGTCAGCAGACAGCAGAAGGTGGCAGGAAGGGCTGGAAGTTAAAGCTCGTCAGGTTCCTGGTGCGCTGGGTTTGCTGGATGCCTGGGGCACAGCCTGAGGCAGGCAGGGACACCCCACCAGCAGCTCCCTAGTGGGCTCCTGTGCCACCACCCCCGAATTGCTGCACTGGGGGACAGGGAGGAAGGTGGATGTGATGCTAGTACCAGGGAGCACCCATCCCCAGGGGATTGCCAGCCTGCAAACTGGGGCTGTTTCAAGGACAGAGGGCTTCTGAGAGACCCTGAAGATATTATAGTGTTTGCTGCTGCTCTGCTTGGTGTGAACCAGTACTTGTGTCTGAACACCAGTGCTGGAGGTAGGAGAGCACAGGGGATGGCTGTCTGTGGACCAGCTCCCACTGCTTGGCACTCTGCAGTGGAGAACAGCAGGGCCTGTCCTGGAAGCTCAGCTGTGGTGGTGAAGTCAAGGGTGTGAGGGAGGGGACCAGGAGCTGGGAGGCCCTGGGACACTGTCCCCAGCCTTGCCATGCTGCTGTTGGCTCCCCTTGCCAGCAGCAGCTGCCAGCAGAGCTCAGAGGAAGTTTTCGGGGATAAAGTTTTTTTCCATCAGAAAATGCCGATTCGTCAAAAGCAAAACATTTCACAAAAACATCTGGCTTTCAATGAATCTTCCCAGAGAACCTAGCCTGCTAAGCAGATTTTCATTGTAAATCTGTCTGGTTCCCTGCCAGGTCACCTGCGTGGCTCCATGGCTGCCTGCCAGCACTGGCGGCTCGAAGGTAGCCACACTAGAGAGCCCGCCCCACATCCCAGACATCGGTGTTCTGGATTTACATCTGCACTGGAAGATCCCGTCCCCGAACACAAGGACAATTCCCAGACAGACCCCCAGGCTTCCAGCAGGAATAGCCCTGGGCAGCTCTGATGGATTTCCACTCTGTAAAAAGTACAGGGAAGAGAAAAGGGGGAGGGAATAAAAAGGTGGGAGGGAAGGGGGCAAGGAAAAAATATTGACCTGAATTTGAATGGAAACTGATTTAAAAATGCTGATGTTTTCTGCAGACCATAAATTCCCAAATTCCAGCTAGTGAGACTCAAAGGTAAGATGTGGGATAGGGGAAGCCAGCTTGATGCTTCCAGGTTAAATGTGTTTAGGTATATCATATGGAAGTGACCCTATTTTTGTGACGTATATTTATCCACAAAGTAAGTATAAGTGATATCACTGGACTTAAGCATTTATTTCATTAGTGTTATTTAAAATAAATACAAGTTATCATATGTGCCAGCTTGTAGCAAATCCTTCTTTTCTATATAATTCTTAAACCTCAATAAATATCTTTTAAGTAATCTAATTTTTGTGTTTAGTTAGCATACAATGCATGTCCTGTTAATCCTGATTAAATAAATACATAATTAGGTGTATTTAAAGTACTTAATTTAAGGTATTAGTGCTTATTTAGACAATAGCTTTCTTATTAAGGGTTAGTTTATTTGTTAATCAAATGTCACTTAAAATGTAGAGTGGGTGGGAAAGAGTAATTGTGTGATTTACTTGAAAGAAAGCTGTAGACAAAGTAGGTGGCAGAGGGTAAACAAGGAACTGTTTGAATGAAGATCATGTGCATGTTTCTAATTTTATTCATCTGCCTCGAGCAAAGAAACTGAAGGGAAGGGAGAAGACCGAAGGCTGGAGCCCATGCTGGGTTGGAGGGCTCAGCAGAGCTTGGCTGTGTGGCGGGAATTTTTAATTCCCTTAATTTCACTGAAAAAAAGCTTTTGCTGTGTAACTGGTGGAAACGTTTTGTTAAAGTTGCTGTATCTAGAGATAAGGTGATACATTCCCTGTTGGTGAAATACGGGTGGTTTCCACTGCGTTTGTCACTGTGCCCTCCCCAAATCTGGCTGGAGGGAACACGGGCGAGAGAGCTGGTGTTTAACACTGCTCAGGTTTGGGCTCCGTGGCTCTGTGACAGGTTAGTCACAGTGCCTGCTCTTGGACAGGCAGTGCTAGGGATGCTTACTAGATAGAAAAGCTTGAAAAGGTCTTTTTCCACAATGTTTAAGGTTTTGAGTCTGGTCTTTTTTTCAGCTTTTGCAAATACTCTCATTTGTGTTCTGTTGGTTTTCAGGGTTGATTATAAGGTACAACACCAGCTGCAGCAAAAATTTTACCAGAATGTTTATTGAAATTTTGTGTTAAATTGTCTGCAACTTTTCTCAGTGAAGAAAAATTTCTGTTTAACATGGCCTATCTTTGATGCCTTTGCTTATGGCAGCGTGACAAGCAGCCCTTCCCTTTCTTTTCTGCACTTCAGACGGTGGGGAAAGCCTCAGCTGACTCTGGCAGAAGTAAAAGCTGATGAAGTCTCATCACCTCTGAAAGGTGGGAGCTGCACAGCAGCGAGTGGAGCTGCAGCCTCAGTCCCCAGCCCCAGGGGCTGCCTCTGTGCTCTGGGGGATGCTCAGCGCTCCTCTCGTTTCCTGGTGGGATGGTGAAGGGAAGAGATGGGTATGTCTCATGTCACTTGTTAATTAATGGATTCTCTGCATCACCTGAGAGCTAAACAGCCCATTTCCAAACCTAGAATTTTCAAACTGCATTTGCAACATGCTGAGACATCTCTCTGGCGGCACATGAGGTCCTGACATCCAGGGGGGTTTGGGGCTTCTGAAGCTTCCCCTATTTTTAATTTGTCCTGAGCAGAAAAGGCATGGGGGAATGACAGATGTGAGGATGATACAGCACTGATGCACAGAATTATTCAGAGGTAAAGTTAGTAATTTATTTTGTCTTTAGGAATTCTCTTTGTGGACTGCTTGGTGATTGTGGAACTCATGCAAAATGCTCAGCTAAGTTTATGTTTCCTTTTGGAAAAGATTATAACCTTATTGGAATTTGATCTATAGCATGTACACTTCCTGCTTGTAAATCTGGTAGTTAGCATGTCAGAAATCTTTTATCAGTTATTTCAAGGTTATATCTAGAATTGAGCAGGCCTCCAAGAACATTCTGGGGAGGTTTGTGTTGAAATCTCTTTCCAAGAAGTATCTGGGCTATCTGCAGGTTGTGTGAGGAATGCCAGGCATTGCACTGTGCCAAGACATGATAATGGACATGCTCCCATGGAGGCTGCTGCAGCAGAAGCTTACTATTTCTTCCTCTGAGGAGAGATAAGCAAGCTTAAAACTCTGTGTTTTGACACACAGGAGATACGTATTTTCGTGGAAACATCATGACAGTCACATACGAAATGTTCATGGTGTGTTAAGGCAGACATGGTAATGGTGAGGTTGTGCATCAGTGCTGTCTTGTGCTGAGTAGGTTGCTGCCTTCTCTGGGTTGAGAAAAGTCTGTATCATCTAAATTATACTGCTGATGTTGTTTTATGTGGCTGCTTCAGCTCATCTGTGGGAGTACAGCCCCTAAATGAGTAACTTGCAGTGAACTGTGTGTCCAGTTGATTTAGATTCTTTTTTGTTAACCACGTTCAAAGCTGGTTTTATTGAAGAGGTAAGCAATTATTGCATAAGTATTTATTTCCTTTTCCCATGTCAAGATTCCTACCCTGATGCAGAACCATTGGTGATGGTACAGCACGTTCTGGATCATTATGTTTTTTTCCTGGACTCCTGGTGGTCTCTGACTCACTCCTCCATGTCTTGGGATGGTTTAGCCCCCAAGTGAAGCACCCTGAGGGTGCTCTCCCCTCCCACTGCAGAATTTCCTCTTGCTGCTTTCAGGTGTTTGCCAGGTACTGTGCGGAGATGAAACTTGGTTCAATACTCACGAAGCTCTTTGGCATTGATTGTCTGGTGGGCATTTGAACTGGTGGTGGGTGTTTTTCTGAAGCTACTCAAAAGTTTCTTAATTGTATAAACATCATGCCCTAGGACTGCTTGACGTGATGCACTCTAGCAGAGTCCAGCTTTCTTTAACTCTGTGTTTCTTTAGACTATTTTTATAGTTAATGGGACTAACTTATCCATGAAAAATGAGGATGACTGGGAAATGCTATGGCTTTGAGGTCTTGAAGGCTTTTTAATATTCAAAACTAAAAACTGATATTCTCATTTTTTTTGTTCTTGCTGCTGTTGTTACTAATAATAGTATAAGTATTACATTAAAAAGGAGAAATGGAGTGAGAAAAGTCCAAAACAAGACTGTCTGGCAAGGAGCAAAACTAGCTTCAGGTTCTCATTCTGCTGGATTTAGGACCTTCTATTTCTTGCACTTGTTGCTACCAGCAGGCTATAACCCCTCCTTCTCCCTCCCATCTCCGGGAGATGGGACACTCTCCCTAACAATACTGACATGTGTGCATGAAACATTTCTCTCGTACTACACTGCATTTTTCAATGGAGAAATTTCACTGAAAAGTTCTCACAATCAGCTTTTGATCACTTTTTTTTCTGTCATTCCTTTCCCTATCCCAAATTATTATTTAGGCAGGACTTTGGGTCATGACTCCTTGCAGAATTCGTATTTAATATTTCCCTAATATAGAATCTAAATTATTTTTGATAATCTATGTAAAGATTATGTATAATACAATTAATTGATATAAGTGGTTTCAATTCTCCTTAATATGACAAATCTCTAGTGTGAAATATTCTTAGTTAATGATCAACATAAAATAGATAGAGTTCATTTTTAATGCAAGTACAAGATTTGAATTAATTTGTAGTTACAGCAGAGTTATTAAACTGTATAATATATATACACACATACATTCCCTTCTTTTGTTTTTAAGGCTTTTCCCATTGAGCAGATATGATGAGACGGTTGGAGCCATCTAAATTCTTTTTCTTTTCCATACTGTATTACCAACAGACATTTATTTGGGGTTTCTCTACAATACACTGATACTTCTTTGTGCTAATACTCTCATAATGGACATGCATTTTGGTTTGCAGTGACTCATGTTCCCAGTTTGTCACAGTTAAAGCCCATAGCATCTAAGGCCCACAGAGTGATCACTCACAGCCCCCTTGGTGGGACGGGTGAGAGAATCAGAAGTGTAAAAGTAAGAAAATGTGTTGAGATGAAAACAGTTTAATAACTGAAATAAAATAATAGTAATGATGATAATAATAATAAATTATAATCATAAGGAAAATAACAAAGGAGAAAGAAATAAACCCCTTGAAAAACAAGTGAAAACCAAATGAAAAGCAGTTGCTCATCACCCACCAAGGGATGCCCAGCCTGTTCCTGAGCAGCGGACCCCAGCCAGTACTTTTCTCCCAGTTTACATGATGAGCATGATGCTATGTGTATGGGATATTCTTTTGGCCAGCTGGGGTCTGTGTGCCCTCCCAGCTTCCTGTGCCCCCAGCCTGCTTGCTGGCAGGGCTGCATGAGCTCCTCGGCAAAAACTGAGACATCGCTGTGTTACTACCAGTATTTCCCTCCTAAATCCAAACCACGGAACTATAATAGCTGCTAGAAAGAAAATTAACTCTTCTCCAGCCAAAACCAGGACAGAGTTAATACAGAGTGTGTAGGTATGAGCCACTGGCCCAGTTTCCACCTGCCACAGAAGTACCTTTTGTCTCTAAGACTCCAACCTGCCCAGGGCAGTGCGGTGCTGCTGCAGCCTGTGCTGGTCCACGTGCAGGGGTGGAATGTCTAGCAGAATTCAGCAGGCGTGGGAGGTTTGCACAGACTAATCTACTTTGAGCAGAGTATTAATGCAAGCAAAAGAGAGCACACAAGAGTACTGGTAAGGGATTAGCATAAAACTATGTACATTATCATGGTCTCACTTTCTTAGATTTAACGTGAGTGATGTTCTTTAATATTGCTATTAAATTTATAGCAGTGAGATAAGCGTCAAATTTTCTTACAATTGCATTAAAGATGGGGAAAAAATATTGGGAGAATTGCCAAATGGAATCTGAATGTTGCTTAAAAGACATGTGGGATGGAAGAAGCAACTTGCAGGGAACATCTGTTTCTGCTGGACCTTGTCACTTTTCTGTCAGTTGTAACACTGAGTTAATCAGATTCCTTTAAAAACTCTTGTGTTTAAAATGCAGCACAGATCAAAAATAACTATCCAATGTGCTGGAGTCTGTACATGTTATGGAATCACTTAAAAATGAGGACAGAACTTGGTTTAAATGTATCTCCATTGCCTTTTCTCCCAGTACAGTGTATTAGTTAAAGTTCAAGGGATTTAAAGTGGTTTAATCCTCGCTGTTCTTCATATTCCCACTGTTTCACAGGTCAGTGAGCTGCAACATTTGTGTTGTGTTTAAAAATACGTATTTTAATGTACTGGCTAGATGCCAAAATTTGTCCAAAGAGTACAACTGAAAGAATTCTTTAGTTGTAACTGCCTTGTTTGGTTTATTTAACCCCCAAAAATATATCAAAACAAGAGTGTAATGCCAGCCTGTGTTACTGTAGGAGCTCTTTGTATTGGGTGAACTGTGCCAGGCCCAGAGCCAATGCAGCCTGAGGGTTTGGGCCACCCTTTCCTACCCTGAGTGTATCCTATGGTTGCCTTGTTACTTTCTGATGGGACAACTTACTCTAGGATGTACTGGGGAGAACAAGAACCTCTGTCTTCTCTTGAGAGTCCAACATGTATGCTCTACTAGTGGCTTCCTAGAGATTTTCTGAGAGAAATAGGTTTTTCTGTCATGGTATATTTCAATTCTTCAATTTCCCAACTGTTGGATTTTTTTGGGTTTTTTTGTTTGATTGGTTGGTTGGTTTTGTTCCTTAAGGACAGTAAATATTTCCTTGAAACATTTTCCACAGAACAGATGTGAATTTTTCTGAAAACATTATGATGGCTAATGATAGACCTGTGGTATCATAAAATCCTTTTTAATATGAAGGGAATCATGGCAGTAAGTTAAAATTTAAATTTCTTTTTCTAGGACACAAATTTCAATGTAGATGCAATAAAGAATTAAATAGTTTGCTGCATCACTTTTCATATTCTCTCTAAAAATTATTATCTTTGTTTATTATTGTAATTTCAACAGTACAATAAAAATATATGGCATTGTTGATTAAAATCTTAAGTTAAAATAGTATCTTAAAAAACATTTTGGAAGGTACAGAGTCTTCATGCTGCAGTTGCAGTTATGCCAATTAATGCTGTGATGTTGTTAAATCTCACAAGCTGTGAGGCATCATTATTTGAGTAAGGGACCTCTAAAGAGACCCATCGCACTTCGTGTCTGGTGCTGGTAAATCAGTGGGCAATATTCTCCTCTTTGAGTCAACACAAAACAAAATGTCCCAGTATGGTGCTGGGAGAAGACAGTATTGCTGGAAACACCATGCTAAGATGCCTGTAAGTCATAAATTTGAGGTCACGATTATTTGCGGTTCACACACCTCATTGCATTATTTTTGCAAGACAGGGGTGTGAATCCTGGTGTGTTGGCCAAACTCCAGTTTGAGCAATTACGTTTTATGCCTGAAATTCCCCTGTAGTTCCAGCTCGATATGTTTCACATCTTGGTTTGTACTGTTGCTGTGTAGTGTTAAGCAGCTGACATTTTTAACTCTATGAAAAGCTGCATTTTAGATGTGAGTCTTGTCTGTGATCGTAGTCCAGTGCTTTTGAAAAGACTCAGAGCGAAACCTGTTGTGCAAGAAAAAGTCGATACAGACATTATGGGAAAACTCCAGAAGTTTTGTGGAAGTGTCCAATACATAAGCTGTATAGGTCTTTCTCCTTGCACTCCTCCCTGGCGTCCCATTTGGATCTGTAACCTTTGTGGAGCATTCCCAGCCACCCAGGAGACACGGATGTGGTGGAGCAGAAAGTACGGGCTATGGGAATTTTGGTGGTGGTTCCTGTGGGAAACTCCAGTAGCACAGGAGCAAGCTGGCACTGGCAAGCACTGCTGAGATCCCTCTCCATCATGCTTGGCCATTTCCCCACGGCTGTGTTTTGTGTGGGATCCCACACGCCCTCCCAGCAGCCGGTGCGGTGCCAAGCCCCAGGCCCTGGGTTGGGTGCTGACCCTGGTGGCAGTGCCAGCCCTGTGTCCTTCCCCCCAGCTGCAGGGAATCACTGATTCCCAACTGCCATGGCCCCACTGCTGGGTCTGTGCCATGACACGCAAACCCCGTGTGCTCAGAGCTGCTTGGCCAGGCACGGACCTCTCATCAGGGGTGAGACTGTTCCCGCGGAGCAGCAACAGGGGCATACTGGGTGCTGTAAATAGGATTGTCCAGGACTGATCTCTGTTTTCGTTCCTTTTCTTTCAAAAGAAGAGGCCAAGATCAAAAGCCTTACCCAATCAGTCTGGCTTTAACCCAAGGAAGCACTCTAGCACATGCCGTACGTTAAGCACGTAAGGATTATTGCTGATTTCAAGGAGATAAACACATGCTAAAACAGGGACTCGTATCCCCATGTCTGTCCCACAGGCTGCTTCACCCTTTCATTTGCTTTAGGGTGAGGTGAACATGCTGTCTAATCAAAAATACACAGAAGAATGCATCAAAACACAAAAGACTTGTTGCTTTGAGATCAGTTTTAAGTCAAACACAGGTAGAATTTAAGCCAATAGAAAGCTCTGTGTTACTTCAGTGGACTTTGCACCAGGCATTGTATCATGGCATCTAAACAGACCCTTGTCTTAGACTTCTGTGACAAGTTAGAATTTGGTTTTCCACTCTTTCCATTTCAAATTGGGAGGCACATGCAAGGACCATATGCATAGAGGCCCACAGAGGGCTGATACTGTGCACACAAAGAGTAATCACACCCACAGCAATGATTAGTTTACAAATTAAATGTTTTTGACATCTTTCACTTAGCTGGAAGTTAGTGTAAATCAGAATATACAGTGTTTGCATAATATTTATATAGTATTCTGTGATCAAAGGTTATTGTTACATGCAAGACAGATTCAGCAAACTATTTTCAGGTGAACCCTTGTTTCCACTTCTAAGTTTATGTCATATATTCATGGTTGTTTCTCTGTTAATGGCACAACCAGACACTGGATACCAGCTCCTAAAAGCAAAAATAGTGGGTCTGGGAGAAGTCACAGGGTTAACACCCTAACTCAGAGTCTTGGTCTACCTTTAATTGAAGTAGGTGTCCTCAGCAAGTGGCTTCTCCCATTAGAAATTATTTTGTGCCAGAAATCTATATTCTGTCATACCCAATTATGCACCCTACTAATCAGCAGAGAACTTGGTAGCACCCCAACATGGAGAAGTCTGCATCTGTTCTAAATCCTGCCCTTCTAAGCAGGATTATTGCCAAGCACTGTGAAGATTGCTTAGCTGGGTACAAAAGATGCTGTACCCTAGCCAAAAGAGGGAAGTAATTCTGATTTTATTTGAATGAGCTTATTTTATTGGATAGAAGGAAGTAACTGAATTATTTAAAATAGAATAAGATTCTGTGTTTTTAAGAAAAACATCAGCAAATGCTACCTCATAAAAATCCCTGGAAATAACAGAAGAATGCAAGGGTCCTCAGCAGTTCAAATATCTCACATGCTTTTATACTTCTTTGAAAGTAAGTACTACTACTAGGTGTGGTTTTGACTATGGTTGTAGCTTCCTATCAGCTCATTTATCAAACCTGTCAGGTGTTAAAACGGTTAAGCATATGCTTACTATTAAGCACTCGAGCTTTATAACCAGTCTAAACGAGGCTGCTTAAAGTGTTCTGTGGGACAGTTCTTGCTGCTGCCTGGTCCCCATCCCAGCAGCACAGCCACACACATTGTGGTTGTAACATCCTCGATATTTCCATGCTTATAGGCCAGCAGAGTCCCTTGGAGGGACCAGCTCTATCGCTGAACTAGAGAAGGTGCTGAGGAATTCCACAAGACACCAAACAGCTTCCTGGCTGAAGACAGATTAAACAGATCAGCACTTACTTGGCTCAGAAAAGAGATGGCCATGAGAAGGTGTAACAGAGGAGATGTGCAAAGTAGAGGAAGTGTGAGAAGGGTTGCTCAAGAGCTGGGAGGTATTGCATGAACCTGTGAGACAGCGCATTTAAAATTTAACTTTCTTGTAGAAAAAAAGTCCATGTGGCAAGCACGAGGACCTGGCTGGTCTGCAGGTGTTCTTCACATGCCGTGTATCCTTAGCCATGCCCTGCTGCTGCTCTGTAAATTATAATCTGCCATTTTTTAATAACTGCAGTGTAGTTTGTTGGGGCTTTTGTTGTGCTTTTTGTTTTATTTATTTGTTTGTTTTTTCCCTTTAAGAACTGCATGATCAACCCAGGCCGTTCTATGGTTCAGTGATTCTATGTTTATTATTCCAAATAGTAAGATGGATGGTTCTTTCCATTAATAGCAAGTATGACTCAATCATCCATTCCTCCTTTTCCACATGTCACAGGAGAGTGTTGGAAGGGCTGTTACAAAAAGGGGTTGATGGAAACAACTTTTAGCAGTTCAGGTGAGCTGTTACTGTGCAGGTCAAACTATGGCACTTCTGGTGAAGGTGCCACACGTCTCTCCACGTTGCACCGCTCCTTACAGGTTTGCTTTGTTTACAGGAGGATGGGAAGCTCTTGAGTATTTTTGTAAATTAGATGTTTTTTCCCCAAACAGAGAGTCTATAAATGTTGCATCTACCTAACACCGCGTTCCTATCCCTGAAGACGTCATGCTGACGTTTTAGCACTCCCTCTGTTCAAACGCCTTGAATGTGGAAGGTGGATAATGCAGCTCAGTACAGTTTTGGTTAAGTGCTGAGGCTACTTATAATTCCATTGTGGTTTTCCACTACTATTAACAAGTAAGTGGCTCTCTAGGCTGGAATGCCTGAGCAGGCACGGGGGAATCGCTCTCCAGACAGAGTTCAGCAGGGGGATGCCACACGTGCAGCTGAGCAGCAGACCTTACCTGTGCTACAGCTATTCCTAGGCTCTGCTCTACTTTTCCCTTGACCATCTTGAAAGGATTAAATACAATGGAGATATTTCACATCTGAGATGCACTTTCTTATTACTGGAATAATTTGCAAAAAAAAAAAAAAAAAATCTCATTTCTGAGGAATAAAAGGATCCGAGTGAGAAAAAGTGTAAGTATGCCTCTGCTTGCAACAAAGTCCTTTCAATCTGCATTTAAATAAAGGTATTGACTATGTAAAACACAAGGCTGCCCAAGGCAGAACATAAATAGTGTTTGCCAGGCACAGTGTTTGATGTGAGTTTCCACATAAGGTATTGAAGGCACACATCGGTAAATCCTGAACCTGCCAAGTCTTTCCTCTGCAGTGTCACTCCAGTCTAGTTAGAGTGTATTTAGAAAGTAGCTAAACACACTTTTGTGGAAATCATTAAATAACACAGCAATTCATACATTTGCTGCAGACAGCCTCTAATGCACGTTATTAACTGAAAATAAAATCTCAGCATTTATCTTATATGTTATTTTATCTTTAAAAAAGTCAGATGCCCAGTATGACTGAGAATATAATACCCTAAAGTTTAAGACTGGTTTGTAAACACAGTCCCTAGTGCCTACTATTGATCTTTTTCTATTTTAATGCATTTTTACTGACCGACATGTCCTGTGGTAAAGAATATTGCCTAAATTAGTTATCTGATTGGTTCTTTTGATTAATGATGGGACTGTGCTTCATTACACATGACAACATGATCAGAATAATCACTGCAGCCATAGAAGTTGGGACTGGCATTTTTTATTCCTTCATTTTTAAAGTTCATTTATAAAATTATTTAATGTATATGTCCCAAGTTGTAATTTATTTACATGACACTTTTTTCGATGGGAACTGTTGTACTGTGTCACAAATGGCTAAGAAAACAAGGTAAACTAGATGTACAAATCAATGTCTTCTGGCTCAAGGGGAAAAAAACATAATCAAGATTCAAGAGCTGACCTTGTCCAAAGTCCAACTTGTCACACAACAAACAGTGAGGTGCCCAACAAATCACTGGGATCAGCAGGATGTATTCAAAGGAATGTTTAAACGATGTTACTCCTTGCTGAAGTTCTTACCAAAACTTCAGAGACTGTATGTGCTGGGGTGAAATCAGCATTTTGGGTCCCCAGGGTAGAGCACAGGGCGGGTGCACTGAAGTGGGAGAAGTGCCTCCCCAGGACCCACTGCTGGGATGCCAACAGATGCTTCACAGCACTTCTGACACCCCTCTTGGATGGGGCCATTCCAGAGCAACTGACCTGCAAAACCACTCGAGGCTACAAAAGGGTCCCCAGAGTGAAAAGGTTTCTTCATTAAACCCCAGAGCAAATCTGAGCAAATACCAACAACCTGCAATTGAATACACTTAAATTCTGCAAAACTAAGCCATACTTTGTGTAGAGGACCAAGACCAGATGTGCTGCTCAGCGTCATCTTATCCCTGTGCTATCTGCCATGGTTTATAGCACCTTTACATGCTTTGAGGTTCTTGATTGCTTTTTAGTAGGTCATTCTGGGATTGATCTGTTTGAATTTATAAGGACATGCATGCCACCCTATGTCATGTTGATGAATGATTCAAAATTTTAAATGGCAATTCAACATTTAATGTTTTGAAAAATGTTTAAATGGTGTCATGCACAGAATAAATGGCAGCTTTCATTTTCTTTCTTCAAAATTCCCTGCCAGCCTGTTTACATGATGTTGACAGACATTTTAGCATTTGCCAGAGAAATAATGTGAAGGGTTGGATACTTGCCATAAAATGGTTTCCTCTCTATGGCAAGTGTGGAAACAAATGTGTGCATGCACAGTATATACACACACGTATATTTTAAACATATTTCCAAACAAAAAAATGTTTGTTTGCTGTTACAACTGCAGAAATGTATCTCAAAGCAGGACTAACTCCAAAAGGGGTAGAAACTCAGAGCTCACAGGAGTCAGAGTATGACTGATCCCTGACTGAGTCCAGCTCACTGTGTACAATGTGACACATTCACTGCAAAGCTCAGGAATGGTCTTGCTGATCAGCAGCTCAACAACTTTAATTTCAGCCCCAAATTTTGTCAAATTCTGATGCAACAACTAAAGAGTGCATTTGTAACTGGAATGTCACATGCCAGTATACTCCTGTTCTTATTGTCCCAGCTTTATTATGCTTTGTGTCACTTTAAGACTTTATTGTAGTGGCTCCATATAGCACGTTTTCTCATATAAAAGTAAATGTCTATACAGATTTAGGGCCCAATCCTTTACGTACATATGCACTTTAAATGGACCTCAGCGTTAGTGCGATAGATTTTCCTGCTGGGATTGCAAGAGGAAGGCTGATCTTTGTTGTGTGTAGTAAATCTGAAAGTTTAATATGCCAATAATTCCATTTCCATGGAATAACTATGGATTTAGGATGTTGCACTGAGTTAATTTTAGCTTGTGTTTAGACATTCATTTTGTGACTAACAACATTTGATAATTATGGTGGCATACCAAGCTTTTGTTTCCTGGGAAGAGATTGCAATTGTATGAAATAAGTTTAATCATGGTTAAGCACCCTTTGGTTTCTCATGCTGGTTCCAGCTACATTGAGGCTGTTTGGTGTTACCTTTGTATGTAGGTGACTGAAGCATTAATATTTCTCTTATGAAATCAATTCTGAATGATGTATCGATTCACTGACTTTATGATTCTTATATTCCAGGATTGTTTTCTTACTAGTGCATTAGAAGTCGTGACTAGTCAATGAAATGTCAGCACTGCAGGGCTTTCCGAATCAGGACCTGTCTTAAAAGCAGGTGGCACACAACTGAATGGGTCAGTGAGTTTAACTATTAGAGGTATATGAAATATTAAAGGACATTGAAGATTTCAAACTTTACTTAAAAAGTAAATTTTTAATTAGCAGATGTAACAGAATTTTTTTTTCTTCTGGAATTGATGAATGTGTTATATGTAGAGCATGCATCTTTACTTCCAAATGAGGAATTGATGCATTTCTCTATTCAAAGGTTGTTTTCTATCAATACAAGTAGATAATTGGTTATGCTAGTTGAACCTCTGTGTGTGTATGTATGTGTTACTTAACAGCTTACCAACAGATACAGTAGTTTTTGGAGCTTGTTGTATGGCAATGCAACCTTTCATGCATTATAGGATTAGAGCATGTAAAACTGATGTTGAATATGCAAGGTATATGTTAATCTGATTAAATGAATGGAGAATTGCCCAATGCAATCAATTGAAATATTCAACAACTTTGTGTTGAACTTGAAGGAAATTATCACCTTGAGGTTGCCAAACTCATGATACAACTTTGCATTTGCAATAATATTTTCCTATTTAGCATTAAACCTCATATATATACATATATATATGTAGTGTTTTTGTAATGGTGTAAGATTAGTCCATCAAGGAGAGGCTTGTTAGAACTGGAAATGCAACAGTCTCTACTATCTAGGAATGTTAAATTTTGGTTGAAGGATTTTAGAGTGTTTTAACTCATATTGCATGGGTTTTTTACAAAAACAAATGCAAAGGCATCTATATTATTTTATCACTTTATTATTTGTTTATTTTCCCTAAAAATAAAATGACTTGATTTAAGTGCGTGATGCTATTTACTTGTATTTTAAAGCCTCGCATAAGATTATACAGCAGATTGAAATGCATACTTATGTTTGTTTCTTTCATTGGACAGCTATGCTAAAGCAAATAAAATCAAACACATACATTCCCTTTCAGTGGTTTACAAACTGTAAGTGATGGGAGGAAAAACCCGCAGCCATTCCACTGAATTCTATTATTGACAACAGCAGAAGTAAAAAAATTAGAAAACAAATCCCTTTTTAAATAAAATGAAGTAAAAGACCTACATTGCTTGGAGGAAATGCTAATTGAAAATACCTTGCTAATGCTAGCTAGTCACAGGAAGGAAACATTAAGTTATTATTTTTAATAATGTTTACAAGTATATCCAGCCATTTCCAGCCAGTGAAAAATGTTAGCCTTGGTAAAATGTGGCAGTGCTACTTTTCACTGGTGATGCTGCTCATCTTCTCTCTGATAGCAATCATTAATTTTATTTTTTAACCCAGTCTTCAAATGAAGACAGATGAGCAGGAGAGTTTTAAATGCAAGCTGCTTATGTTCAGAAAAATGGCTGCGAGATTACAGATCACTGTGCCTGGGCTGAGTCCAGTGACTGTTTGGAAAGGGGGAGAAAAAAAACAAACAAGCATTAGGTGAGCAACAAACAGGCAGGGCTGTGAGGGGCTGCTGCAGGCAGAGCCCAGTGTGTGTGTAGAGGGGTGTGTGCCCCTGCCCTGGGAGGGGAGTAAAAGGAGGGCGAGGTAAAAGAGTCCTGCGCAATGGTACAGCAATCAGATTCGTTTCCTAATTGCTATGGAGACCCATGGATACTATCATTGTTAATTGCTCTTGATAATTTTAATGTTACGTTTTAACATTTATTTCTCATTAGCACTAGCAGGATTGTTAGAGACCAGAATGTGTAATAGATCACATCACTGGTAGCATCATCCTGCAGCCTTTTATTTGTCCTTTTAACGTCATCAAGAGTGCTCTTTTTACTCAAGTATCAATGAGCATAGTGTATTTTCTATATCTTTTAAGGTGTGATTTTTAGTATCTGACAGCTTTACCTCACTTGTTTCTTACCATAGACAAACTGGATTCATCCTCACGCTCCCAATGCTCACAAGGCTCAAGTTTCCAAACTTGGTCCTGCCCACAGTGACCTCATGACTGATTGTTTGGATACACCTTTCCCTGGATACTGTTTCTGTATTGTTGGAAAGGAAGAGGTGAGTTGGGCAGTGCATTAGTAATGAGAGGTAATTAAAGGCTTCTCATTTAGTGCAGTAGAGAGTTGACTGCTGGCTGACCTGCAGAGCAGGTCCCACCCTGTCAATACATTGCCTTGGACGGACCCTCTTCTCTGAATCTCCATGGGTGGGAGCTAGGTGTCTCTGTGTGCTCCTGTGTTGCTCATGACAGAGGTCCTTTGTCTCATTGAATTTTTATTTTTTTTGTAATAAAAGTCCGGAACAGATTAGATCAAGTCTGAACTTTCCCATGAAAAGATGGAAGGGCAGATCTAGGACTTTAACTCAACTCGGGTACAGGAGTCTGGTGTTTGCAGTCAGGGAGAGCAGTCCCTGTAGCTCCTTTAACATGCAGTTTTTGATCAGTTCTTGTAAGGAGCTTTGCTGGCTCAGAGTTTGAGTAAAGACAGCATCGAACATGCCTCCCCTACACTTCAGGGTTTTCTGCCAGCCCAACTGCTCCTGGGGAGTGACCTTGTCTCTAGGAATTAGGCCTTTCGTTACAGTCCCTTGTAAGGATTTGAGAGAGGATTAATTGGTTTGCTCACTGCAGTTTCTGGAAGTATCTCACATTTTTCAGTGGAAGATGACTCTGGAAGTACTTTCCTACGGTGAAACAAATCCCTGCCAAAATAAAATGATGAATCCTGAATATTACTGGCAGCATTTCATGCCAATTTTTGAACAGTTCGTTTCTATCTGCACCTCCGCTGCACACGTTCGGTGAGTTTAATGCCCAGCTGTCAGTGTTTTCCTCCTTAGCTGACCATTGGTATGGGAAGCACAGGTGTAAGTGAGCTCCTTCAGGTCTCCCATAGGAGGCAGGAACTGGGCTCAGCAGAAACCCACCACACCATCAGGGCAGATGTGTGTTTGGCATTTGTGATCCTGAGAAAAATATAGGCGTGTAGGGAATGTACAGCAAAGGTTTTCACCTTTGTTACTTAAGCCTTTTTTTCCCTCTACAGTCATAGCACCTGTACCTCATATATCACTAAAAAATTCATCAAGGAAAAAAGATTTTCTTCAAGCTCTACCAGGATAGCCACATCCTTATGGTGGGATAATGTCCCCACCCATACCTGGCAGAGGGTGAGCAGACACCTTGCTGACCCAGGTGAGGTTTGGTTGTCCCAGTACTCAAGGTGGTGCCCTTGGCAATGAGGAGGAAAGGGCTCAGCTGGCTGGAGAGAGAGGTTACTGCCCTTCCTGAGGCCAGCAACAGTCAGAGGAAATTTGCTGGTGCCTGCCCTTGAAAGGCTACAACACCCGAGAGATGCCTGGCAGCTCTCAGCATCTTCGTGTGTTAGCTATAGGTGCGAATTAAATAACTCATGGATATTTAACTTCTGTTCTCTTTCCACTCTTGGCTGGAAGGGGGTTGTTTAGTGCAAAACCAGCCCTTGAAAGGTGAAACCATCTCCTGGATGAAGGCAGGTCCTGGGTGGCAGCAGTGGCTCTCCTGTATTTCTCAGAAGGTGAGTGCTGAGGTAGAGAGAAAGTTGGAGAGTGGTGGGAGGTGTGCTGGGAGCTAACAAAGGCCTTCAAAGTAAGAGTGATGTTAGAGGGTGTCAGGAGGCAGAAGGTGCCAGCTGCCTGACAAAAGAAATATCATTACTCACTATTAAAGAACACTCCAGATGCTTGATATAGTCATGGGTGTTCTCCTGAAATTTTTTTTAGGAAAGCTCCTAGCCTGCCTGCAAAATTGTTTTCTGGAGTCTGGGCCAAAATCTGTGAGCTTTTGTTCAAGCAAATAGACCATGAATCTCACGAGTAAGAACCAGTCTTACCATGTAGTGATGCAGAGTGGTGGTTGCCTCTTCAAAAATACTAAAATCCTCTTCACACTGTCTCATCCCTCCAGGACATCATTACTAACAGGGACAGATTGTGCAGATACACTCTCAGCAGTCCAGGGTGGGATGAACATTTGCTCTAGGCACTCTCCAGTGTTCCTGCATCATAGATCTCTCTCTATCCCCACTTTCTTCCTTGCCTTTATAATGAGCTAATGGACAACTGTTACTCATGCCTAGAGATGTGTCTGTATCAAGAAAAATGGAGGCATGAAAAAATGAAAAAGTTCATCTGTTAACTTTCATTGGCAGAAATGTTATAGCGGGTTGTACTCAGACTGCAGGACTCTCCCTAGATTTTACAAGCACAGGGGTGATTGAAACAGAATACAAAAAAAAAAAGATGGTGTAAAAACAGGACTGCTGAAATTAAACAGGTTGAAAGTTGTCTGGCAGCTCCAAATACAGCAGAGAAGTATAGCCCTAGAGTGCAGCAAATTTAATCTTTGAACAGGTTTATTGTTTTATCAGGTTTTTGTTTAAGAAGGGTTTCATTATATATAACATTGAGATAAATTTTTACATAGCAGATTTATTCAACAGGTTTATCCCTTTAACAGCCCTCATTGTATTTCAGCAGTTGGCGCGTGGGGTCTTATACATCAAGCAAGTTTATTACTTTATCAAGTATGAATTTTAAGAAGTTTTCCTAATAATAGAAGATGTGTGGAGATTTATAGGCGGTACATTGTTCTATTCAGTGTTTGAGCTGTTTTACCTAATGTAAGCTACATTGTAACTACATGACAATGCTGCTCGAAATGGTGGTAATTGTGCTGTAACTCATACTATCTTCCCACCACCGTAATAGATCTCACTTTGCTGTCCCAGTGTTTTAAAAACCCTTAAAAGTCCATGTACAACTACCCTGACTAAATTGTCTCTGTAAATTAGAAGAACAAAGTGAGGTAAAAAGCAGTATTGACATTAGTAAGTAAAAGGATTGTGCTGAGTTGTTTTGATAAAAATTCAGTACTTCTGGACTGGAGGAAACACAAAATCTCCTAGATAGGATGGAGAACTTCCTTTGGCATCTGCCACAGGGAACTAGCAGTGTTTGGTGTCGTCATAAATTTTTCATCCAAGGGTTTTCTTCCAAAAATATCCATTACTGATTATTCAATCCGGAAATCAGTTTTGGAAGTTATATCTTCCAGAGGGAATGGCATGAAAATTCAGGCAGCTGTCCCTAATTTCTGGCTCTTGCTAAGGAAAGTAATTAAAGGATACTTGGGGTTTATGGCTCTTTTTTAGGATTGTTTTAATCTTTCTGCTTCTGCTTGGAAGGAGAAAAGTAATTTTAAAAAAAACTCTTTGAGATGTAAAGTCAGTTCCTATGAATGTTATTATTATTTGTACTTTTACAGCATGCAATTCAAATCAAGCTGGATCTCACTGATTTGTTCTAATGACAAAAGAAAGATCTATCACAAATTTCTTCATGTTGTGAAGTAGCAAGTAATTTGTAGAGCTGGTTCAGTGTTTGCTGTCTTTCATCAGAAAATGCTGACTCATCAAAAATAGCCTGTTTATAGATAAAAGTTAATTTAAATTTTTTTTTCTCAGAAATATTGGGGGAAATCTTCTGAATTTTGGTTGAATGGCAACCTGTATGTCTGTAGTTTAGGTTAGAAGGATTTTTTTAGAAACCTAAACTAATTAAAACAGAAATAAGTGCTTCAAAATGAATAGATGATTTGTTCTGTACTGGGTTATTTTTCTTTATATTTCACACTTTGGTTCATCAATGCATTTGAGAGTTCAGGTTTCCATCATGGCTTTAGGACAAGACATTTCCTGTACAGGTGAGAGTAGTTCTCCTCGTAGCATTGCTGAGACAAAATTATAATAAACAAGAGTATTCCACAGCAAAACACACAGCAGCTCTGTATTATGATGCATATAATCTGTAATTTTTATCCTTAACTATAACAGGTCCCATTTTCCTGGCATCTTTACTCACATGAGTAGTCCTCACCCCAGGAATTCCTGGTTAAGGGATACATCCCGTAAGCCATGCAAAGTTGAAGCCTTCAATGGCACATTTACTGCAGAAAATATTGTCTTGTTGTTCCTATAGCAAAACTTTTCTGAGCAGTGCGATGCTGCCATCTTGAATGTGAAAATTACTGGGTTTATTTATTGGAGAAGGGAACATTGGCCATGTCCTAGTTTACAGCTGATATTTGTACCTATAAAGCCCTTATTGTGAACATATGATTTAATACAATGTGATAGGTCTAATAAAATAGGTGTACTTCTATGCATTAATCACATAGCTCTTTTCAGTGGTTCCAGTATAGAAGTTCTTACTTTTAAAGACTGCTTTGACTGACATCTACTTGATATTCTGTGATGACTTTGACATATAGTATATGTGGTTGACAGGTGCGTTGGGTGTACTCTACAGATATAGATAGACTTAAAAAATATATTTTCTAAAGGTAATTGTATGGTTTAGATAAAATCTGCAGTTCCCCCCAACATAACGGTTATAACTGGCAGCTCTCAACTGGTGAAATATTCTAGTTTAAGACCACTTTAAAAAAAAAAAGAGACTGACACTTTAGATGAACAGAAAAATTCAGGGAGAGTTTTGTCACTGCCTTTAGTGTGACACGGAGCTAAGGCAGATCTCCCACTTTAAAGGGACTGAGGTAGACAAGGAATTGACATTTTATCTTGCTTCTGATCCCCAGACAGCCAGGCTGTGCCCTCCACTTTCCTCCTTCCTCTCCCAGGTGTGTAATGTTTGTCTTTATACCAGTCCCAGTAGGACAAAACCACTTTCGGTTTATGTTGACTTAATTCCATTGGCATCAGTGGGGTTACTTTTGGCTTCAACACATAACTTAGCACAATAATTAGGTCAAATTTCTGTAGCATCTTTAGTCTGGGGGTGGGAAGGAGATGTTAAAGGGAGATAATAAGTATTTCTCTGTGCTTTAAAAAGGCGAGGCTCTTGGAGACCGGAGTTTGATATTTGTTGTGAGCACAAGTGTTCCACACTTCAAGAAAGGCCTTGGTAAGTTCATGCTAAACTGTGGGGATGTCATACTTTTCATTTAACAAGCAGGTTTGAAAATGGCAACCACTGTCCTTCAGTTTATAAGACTGCTTGCTGACCATCCAACTCTGTTGGGTTCCAGTGTGGTGCGATGGTGCCTTTCTGCTTGCGTTCTTGTTTCTTACTAATTCGTGTTCTTTGTCTTCCTGAATTGTAACAACTCTTGGTGCCTCCCTTGAAAGTATTGATGTGCCTAAGTTATGTGTGAGTCTGGCACAGTGGCTCTGGTATGGGAGGTGCAGTGGTGCTACCACGCAGCGTTACTGCAGCATTGTCACAAACTCGGCTCTGTCACTTCTCTGTTGCTGCATAACCTTCCTCTCCCACAATTCTGAATTGCTCTATGGAGATGATCCATTAAGAATCACAATAAAGCTTGAAAGTTTGAATAACCTTTGAAATTATTGACAAATAGGCCCCAATGGGCTGCGTACGAGCCTGATGTAGAACAAGGGATCGATGACAAAGCTGCAGAGACAGGATCCAGGCTGCAGAAGCAATATGATTTTTGCATGCTGCCGCTAGAGGACAAATATAGCAGGAAAGATGCACTGTTTGACTGGACCCTGCTTTTCTCCTTATGTTCTTTTGGCAGATTGACTTCACCAGCTGCCCTCTCACAGTGGGGCGTCGACTTGTCATGAAGTTTGAAAGAAGTGACAAGCTGAAGCCACCAAGGGCTATAATCCAGTGAGGACTTGCTCGAAGCTTGTGTTGTGTGAACCTGGAAACTCCAAGGGCACCTCCTCATCTCTGCAACTTCATCCACTGTGTAAGGAATTCACTACAAGTCCTTGTGTGATCCCTGCAGAAATATCTATAGTCTAAAACCTCCATTCAGCCACAAATTAGCCTCACATCATTTCCATTTTGCAACTGGAGAAGAAAGAGTGTGTTCAGAACCTCAAAATAAATCTGTTTGAAAACCCAAGTCATCAGTGTTTGTGTCAACTTCATATGTTACTTTTTCTTCCATCCATTCTTGTGAGAACTGAGGTCACTGAGTTTAACCATTTCCACAGGAGTCCTGGCCACTGGCAGTGGTAGGCACGGGAACCATGTTTACTTTTTTCACCCTCTCTGATTTTTCTGGGCCATCCAGGAGATTTGAAGCTTAAAAGCTACTTGCCATCCTACAGGAAAAGGGTTATTTAGCAGGGTTTATTAATAAAGCTTAGACATTTGGTGGACTAATGCTCCTTTAGCACCACTATTTTCTTTTACCAGAAAAATGTGTCCCACCCAGGTCTGTTTGGCACAACAGTGACCTCTAAAGGCTCGTTAGATTAATGGTATCTCCAGGGATATCTGGCCTTAATTCTTATTTAAAGGTAGATGTGTGGTTCTGTATCAGGTATTACCCCCTTCATGCTGAGCACATCTTTAGAAAGGTCAGCTCTTGGAAAGATCTGAAAGCCTGCTCCTTTTCCCTTGTGCTGTTTAAAGGCACCTGACCTTTCAGTGATCCTAATTGCTCTTCCTTTCCTCCTCTCTCCACCCTCCCTCCAACCTATTATTTATTGAAGTGGAATGGACTTTTTTCCCTCTTTGGTTTTTTTTGTTTGTTTGTTTTTTTGTTTTTCAAAATAGTTTCTAAAATAAGTGACCAAAACCAGTGATGGCACAAGTTAAAATCCATGGCACTTTGATATTTCAACAGGAGCCTTCTCTTTTCAGAGCAATCCCATTGTGTAAAATTTGGAGCTCTGTATATTGTTGTGCTCTGTCTTGCACAGGCAGAAGTCAGGTGACACAATTCACTGAGCTCCCTCCCCAGAGCCCAGCAGCAACACACCAACCACCTCAGCTCATACCTACCACAGCACTGGGATGCAAGGAGGTCCAAGAGCATACAGAGAATCTCTGCTTTCCTGTAAGAATTGAGATTCACACCTAATCCTCACGTGTTTGAAGTAAATCTTGATGCAGCTCGACTCTGGAGCCTCCGGGAGCAGAAGCTCTGAACTCACTCTGCTGCTGGGATGATGGTGGACCTGGGTTTTCCCCTGCTCAGCAGAGGGTGAGGGTGTGGCTTCCCAATTTCCCCCAGGAGATGGGCAATGCCTTCATCACCATAGGCAGGGAGTTGTGGAGAGATGCAGCCTACACCCAATCTAGGATTTGTAATGGGGCAGAGGAGCAGTGGGTGAGGATGGAGTGAGTGTGTGTGAAGCTCTTTGATCTCCTGGCTCTGCTCCCAGGACCAAGTTTTGGTTGAGCAGCAGTGCCTTGAGCACTCCCCGTGACCCAGGAACTGAAGGGGCTGAGGACTCCAAACAGGTCAGTTTGGTGGCAGCATGTGGGAACCTGTGGTCATTTGACAGAAATGATGGTGTGTTCCGTATGTTATTTTTAGGAGGTCAGTGCATTTAAATGCAAGATGTGTATGTTAGGGGTTTTTTTCACTTTAAAACATATTTTTCACTACTAATACCAAGAAACTGGAGTTTGACTGAGCTGGTTAAAAACAGGAGGAAGAAGAAGGAATGAAGCCCAGGGGAAGAGGTAAGGGAGGATGATGGGTCAGCGAGGGTTGAAATAAAGCAGAGGAAGCAGAGTGTAAATATGAGCAAAGGGGCAAAGTGAGACAGGGGACAGTGAAGACGTGGAGGAAATAGGAAAGCCTCGAGTAATTGCAGGAATTTAAAGACAGCTGCAATGGGCAGGAGGCAAAAGTTGAAGAAAAACCCGTGATCCTACCTAGACACCTCAATTATCACTGCAGCTTTCCAGCTGCGAATTGTACATGTCTCCTGTTCAATTGACTTGCTGTCCCTTTCCCCAAACCACTTTACCTTTGTTTCTAAGGGAAAGTTTTCTAGTTTATCAGTTGTATTTTTTTTAATTGAAAAGTGACACGGTTTTGGCAAACTTGTTTTCTGTCAGCAAGAAGCTGGTTAGCTCTTTGGTTGGTTCCACTTCCCTGGGAGTTATCACTAATTGATTTTTTTTTTTTTCCGTTCAAATCACTGCACTCCAGGGGCTTATCTTTCTTGCTAAAATAAGACTAAACCCAACTGCAGTAGGAGGTGGTATCCCTGCCTGGGCTGTTCAATTCTTACACTTTTATTGTGAACATCTTTGCCCTTTTTGTATGGTCCTGATGGCATTCTTTGCATGAGAGTTTTTCTCCCAAAGGGTTGCTCGCTCCCACTCATCTTAACAGGGGATTTGCTGCTTGCTTTTCTGTGGAGCTGGGTTCATCTGGGATTAATAAAAAGGTCTTTTAATTCAGTTTGGCCAACTCAGCTGTAGCTGATTGAGAAGCACATTATAGATAAAATTATTTTGTTTTGGACCTCACAAGAGTACCCTTTTGCCCAGGTTTGGGAGAAAGAGACTCAGAACAATGAGATTTTGCTGGAGATTTATCATGTGCCTGGTGACAAGGAGCTGGAGAATTATCTAATATTACTCAAAAAGAGAGCATGACACATGCAAAGCTGTTCAGAAACAATATTAGCCAAACTCATTACTAAAAACCTTCTAGAATTCAAAGTGTGACTGTAGACAAAAAGCCTAGCTTGAGAGGATGGGAAGGAAATGAAACACCCTTTGCTTTAAAGTACCCATACGAAAACATTGTGAGAGAGAACTAGCTCCAGTTTACAGAAATAGAGCCAATGGCAGAGCGACCTGAGGAAGAAGATGCTGTTCAAATTGCTGAGCAAAATACATCTGGGTCTGGGGAGTGGGTTCACCTCCCAGCCATCCTGCCCAGAGGGGGACATGAGCCCCCCAAGAGCACTGAGGGTCCCCCACTCTGGTGGCAGCCTTGTGTGCAGTATCACAGCGTGTCAGAGGGCTGCTGTGCCAGAAGCGGGCAGAGGACAGCCTGGGATGGAGGTGGTGGGGGTTTTGCCTGCGCAGGGACTTGGGAGGCATAGGCTTTGCCTCTGTGTGATTAGCACTCCCTGTGACCAGGGGCACTTTGGATGTATCTCACTCTGTTTATGTTTTTGGTTCTTATAATGAAAATGAGATCCCTCGTGTAGCCCTCTGCCATTTTGCACGTCAAGCTGAAAGTATATATGCTCGTTGTGGGTATTAGTGTCTCAGCTTAATGACAGAAGCCTCGGACAAATAAATCCATGTGCCATGGAGGATTTTCCTAATGAAACTGAAGTACAATACTGTTTACATAATGTCCTTTAGACTCTATTCAAAACAGCAAATGCTGGACGTTGCCGTTATCCACCGACACCAGCTAATACAGGCAGAAATGAAAATGTAATGCAAAGTGGCAGCTCCTTTTAACTTTTCTCAAAGTCTCTGTGTAGTGGCTATGAGCATCCCCTCTGAACTTTTCCCCTCCTGGGTGCTGCGTTTTTTTATATGTTGGTTTTTGCTGGGTTTTTTTTTTGTTGTTTGGTTTTGTGGTTTTTGGTTTGTGTTTGTTTTTTGTTTTTTTTTAAATATATTGACATTCCAGCCCTTGGAACAAGGTCTTCACTCCTTTTCTCATTTCGAGATCTTGTTTTGGGAGAGCTCTAACACCTGTCCACTGATCGCCTGCCAGTCTGCATCTGTGCCCAGCTGACAGAGCTGTCTGCTTTGACTAATGATGTGATTGATGGACAAAATAAGGAAGAACACACAAAAAAACATTTCTGTCTGGTCTGGTGTGTCAGCAAGCCTTCATCAAGTGGCTGCTGAAGGTATATTTTGCTGCATGCCTCATTACACAGTAATGGCATTCCCAGGCAAAGCTGTTTCTTTTCATGACACAAGACAGCAGGCAGCTTTATGGACTCTGGGCCTATCGAGCCTGGAGGAGAGAAGCACTAAAGAGTGGTCATTTCCAAAAGTGCCTCAAGTTGCTTTTTTGTTGTCATGAATTTAATATGAATCAACACAATATGAAATGAGCATGAGGAATTTTAGTGACTAGTCATTTTTTAAGACTGCTGTCTAAACAGCCATCAAGGAAAAAAAAAAAAAAATTTTCTTCTACCAAACCTGTTGCGAAAAGAAGTCATCTGTCAATTTTATTGCATTAAAAAAGTACACAGAGGTGTATAGTCCAAACAAATGCGTGCTTCACTGCTAAACATGTGGAAAACACCACATATGTAAAGGAAGAAAAAGGCAAGTAACTGGCAGCCCGAATGTAGTGTTTAAAAAAGGTTTAAATGAAGGTTCAAATGGCTCTTTCTGTAAATTTGCATGAAGAACACTCCTGTGCAGTTCATATATTACATTAGGGGACTGCCTGCTTCAGGAATGAAGTGATAACCATTAGGCAATGTGACACAGGGCTGTGGAGGGGTGGCCATGAAACCCCCTGCAAACCTTTCGCTCACAGTGGGCAGTGAGGGACAAGCAGGACTGATCCAAGGAAAAGAGGAATGCAGGTGGAAGGCAGGTTCCTCCCCTGCACACAGCATCCCACCTCCATTTTCCTCCTCTGCTCAAAGGTGTGCCAGTCACATCCATCCTCCATCCTTCCCACAGCTTCTTTTCACTTGGTTTCTCCCTTCCTCCCAATGCTTGTTACTTCCCATGTAGTTTTTGCATTTTTAAATACTTAATTTCATTCAGGAAAAGCACCAGAAAATCAGCTATGTTTGTTCACAAAAAAAATCTTTGGATTGTTTTCCTGCTCTTAATACAGGAGGTCTTTTACAGTGGATTATTGGGAATAATTTGCGAATTTAATGAGTTGTGATTAGTTAAGAAACTGTTCTTCATGTAATAAATACTGCACAATAAATTAGAAAATTTATATGAGTTCTTTATACCCACTTAAAGAGAGAAAAACATCGATGTAAATTCTTGTTATGACAAATGTAAAAGATAATCTTTTAAAGTGCATTTAATTTACTGTAATAGTAAGAACCACTTTATCGATGCCTAAGAGTACTGAAAAAAATGAATACAGGATAATTCAAAGCAAATAAATAGCATGATTAAATTCAGTATGGCACTTACTTACAGACACAATCGTGTTACCCTTACGTATGAGTTGAAAGAATAATAATAGAAATACCATTTTTGATTCAAGAATAAAAGACTTCTTTGTAGATGTGAATAACTACAGGCTGTTAACCTGCTTTCTCTAGTCTTGATACTAAATAAGGCAATTTCAGGCTCAAGGGAAGAAGAAATTCTGTTGATTGAAAAGTTTAAACAAAGTAATTATTCTATCAAGTGCAGTAGGGGAGCTAAGTACCACAAAATATCAAACACCTGCAGCTTTCCAAGAAGTTCTCTGCTGAAAACCAGAAGCAGCTGGGTGGAGGAGAGGCCATTTTATCAGTAACCAATGGGTTTCTGTGCTCCACTGACCTTGAAGTCAATACCAGTGCCAAGAGCTCGCTGTCTGCTGTTTCTTCGTGCATTATTGGTTTGAGGACCATAAAAATGTCAGAGATTTACTATAAATCACAATTCAGTGGGGTTTTGTTGTCTTGGTTCACTTTTTTTTGCTTTTGCTGAGCCTGACCATATTCATTTGTGAATTGAGGGCAAGTAGTTAGCAGGATGTGTCTCGTTGCTTTTTCCAGGGAGCTTTGCAGTTTCACTAACAAGGAGTTTTGTGGTTTTGTGCTAATTTGGTAATGTCGGTGGGTGGGGTTGGGTTGGGTTGGGTGGAGGCAGCTTGCAGGAGCGGTGGTGCTCCCATGGTAGGCTGTAGCGTCAGCCCACGGAGGATGGATGGCTATTTTCTTATTTCCCTTGCTGCTTTTTTTTTTTAATCACTTGGATTCAGTTTCTGCTTTGGGAAGGTAGACATTCCATTTTTTTGGCCTGTTTTCCCTGAAGTTGTTGTGTATGTCAAATTTGTCATGGTTTAATGGCTTACTGTATTTCCCTCCACTGGAACCACTAAACACATTTTCATTTAAGTTGGGATCTTTAAAGAATGATCATCTTATCCATCTGTTCAGAAAGCACAAAGACACAAATCTGGGTCAGAAAAGAGACTTGGAAAAATCCCCTGTACTCAATCAGTTTCTGGCAAGTGAATTTGTCTCATGACTTCAGGAGCTGGTGGAAAAAGAGAGAATTTAGCTGCAAAAATATTCTGTTATCAGCTCTTTGCTTGGAGCCATGGCAAACAGGTTTCCAGTTTTGTAGATGGTAGCAGAGGAACTCAAAAGGATATTTAACCTTAGGTTATTTTCTTTAATCTTAGAAGAACCAGCCACCCGTTAACATGCCTATATATATATTTATATATTGGAGCATACAATCTTTTCTTTCCTAATCAGGTTTGTGTATCTCCCTTGATTGATTTTTCCTTTTCCTAAATCTTTAATAATTTTTCTTCATGGTTTCTGCATCCTGTCCAGGCTTTTCTTTCTGTTCTCTGTATGTGATACAGTAGTTAAAGCCTATGGCTCTGGAAGAAATCTGCTCATTTCTTCATTGTATCTGACAGGGGGGGAAAAAAGCCTCTGAAGATTGGATGGCTTAATTAAGTGTCATTTGAATTGGAGGGCGATGGGGGATGCATTTGAGGTATTGGGAGTATTTTATGAGAATGTCTTTTTATAGGGATTAAGTGTATAGATAGAAAAGCAGGTTTTGTCCTTGCCTGTTTTTTTGAACCCGGGGCCTGGGAGTGGAATCCATAGATCTCTGAACCTTTGAACTACAGATTCAAAATTTTCTAGGATGAGTACTTTTTACTCCATGTAAGTTCCTCTTGATTGAAATGGGGACTTGGAATGTATAAGACTTTTGAACTGTGCGTTGTTGAACTTTGCTGCTGAGATTGATTTTTGTTCCTTGTTCCTCCTGGAATCACCAGGAAGCCGTGAACACACCCCAGAACACCTGCCCACTCTGGGAAAAGCAGGCTTTTGGTTCTGCAAAGCTGGTATTCATGTTTTCAACATTTGTTTCTGTTAAAGGCATTGTGAGGTCCTTGTAATTGCTATTTATCCATTTTGATTGTTATTAATATCATTTGTTCATATTAATTAGCTGAAAGGAACAAGATTGAAAGGACAAAGGGTGTATGCAATTCCCACAAGGGAAGGGAGCAAGATGCTCCGGCACAACCAGGATGGGGTTGTTCTTTGTTGATAGTGAGAAACTGTTTCCTTTGAAGAGATGACACCCAAAGTCCTGGGAAAGCATTTGGCTTAGGTCATGCTTTCCCTGCTCCTTTCTCCCTGTTAACTGGATGTGATCCTGCAGTAACTTCTCTGAAATGCAGACCGAAGTCTCCTCTTGAAACAACCAGCCCTGCCTTTGCGTGGCATGTGATGGTGGCAGCAAGGCTGGGATACACAGCATTTGTGAGAATCCTGTTCTACGAAAAAGCTACAAAAAATATTCAATAATCCATGGTTTGGAGGATTAGAATGCTGTAGGCACGTCAGATTCTGGGAGGTTTAATGGAAAATCTTACATACTTGTTGATTATTAACATGAGGACTTTTTCCACTTAAAAAGAAAAAAAACCTAATTATTAGTTCTTGAGTGCTCTGTGACCACTGATCTTTATAAAGTGCTATGATGACTAGAGCTGAGTGAATAACTGATGTTTCCGTTCCTTGGCAATACTAAATGTGGATAAACAGTTCAGTCAAATGAATTTTTTTTCTTCCACTTACTTGACTGTTGACTTTTGTTTCTTTTTGTAGCTTTCAAAACAAAATAGAAGAAAATGTCAAAGAAAACTCCAGCTTAAAATGTTTCAGTATTCTCAAATTTTTATTTTTTAGTATTGCTGTGCTCTTTGCAATGCGGATGGTGCAGCGAAGTGGATTTCTAGCTGTTTCCCTGTTTTCATATTTGGTTTTGGTTTTGTTTTGTTTTAACTTGAGAGAAGGCTTTTGGTAGAATGATTTTGCTTGTGTTTAGTGACAGTACCTTGCACGTGGGAGTCACTGAGATGTGAGATTAAGAACCTATCAGCTGAAGGCAATAAAATAAATTTTAAATTTCTGGTGTCCACAAGAGGGGAACAATCCTGCCCTTTTTTAGCATGTCCCTCAAGTTGTAACAGTGGGGTGCTTAAGGCTGATAGGGAGCTTAAATCCATATGGTGACCTCTCAGACCAAGCCATTGAAGGGAGCTGGATGTATTTCTGAGTGGGGATTGATCCTCAGTCACTGGAGAAGTTTCCTCTCCATTTATGTTGCTTTCCCCCCGCCAGTGCAGTGTTTTGGATAGGGGTCTATACCACCATCCAAAGCAGAGAGCTCTAGTGCATTTTTGACCATACCTTTTCTCCTTAAGAATGTCCAGCAATGAGCACAGTGGAGGAGCTGCTTTGTCTGTCTGTTCAAAATCTGCTGGTGTGAAATCTATGGTGAATATACACACTATTGTATTAAACCTTATATGCATATGCAATACATTAGGAGAATGCCGTGTAAATGCAGCCACCATATGTCATATAAAATAAAAATGAAGAGGGTATATGAGCAAATACCGTAGAGCATATGGCAATATGAATATTAACCTCAATCTATAAATAGCTTCTGAAGTATCTGTTTTAAAATAGGGAAAGAAACGTAACATAATAGCAATTGAGTAGAAATTGTGCGTCCTTTAAAGTTCTTGATGTCAAGGAGGCAAAATACCATTTCAATACTTAGATTTAATATGTACTTCACACAAAAATAAATCATGTAATATTTTCATGGCAGGCATAGAATTTTATGATTTTTATGACGATCATGGAATTGGGATTCATATTTTATAGACAGCACTAATAACATAAAGAAAATGCACCAGGAAAAAGGTCTTAAGGAGAGAGGACTGGCAGTCGCAGGAAGGAATGGAAAACTTAGTCTAATTAGGCTTTTTTTATAGGTTTTGGGTTCATATTCAGAATAGCTTTTGGTATATTCACAAGCCAAGCACATTGATTTTAAATGTTTAAAATGGAGAACAACAATTTGCCCAGTTTCCTATTGCAATCACAGTAACATTTGAACTAATTGCTTTTGGAGGTGATTTAATATGTGTTTGATCTTAGGGCCGGTTTTGTTCATATATGGAGTTTATACATGCTGAGCATTAATTGGTGTCTAATTCTCTTACCCCCAAACCTCCAGTTCTGATCTTCTGAAAGACAGGGACGGTGTAACATACTATGTAGTGTAACTACAGTTTGCTCATTGCATTCTCTATCAGTGAATGTACCAAAACCTAATCTCATATGGAGAGACTCTTGCTAACGAGGACTTGTCAGCCAGCATTACCCCAGAGAAAACAGTATTTCCTTCTATGTGGGATGCTTTGAAGAGGGGGCAGAGAGCAGTATGAATTTATGCCCTAAGCAAAATTAAAAGATGAACCTTGGTTATCTTGAGCTTCCCTGGCATGTGGGGCAGTGCTAGAACAGAATCAACTCGACAACAGACGATGGTTTTACCGAGCAGCTTAATGGTGATATTCTGCCAGGACAACGTGGGAATTTGGATTTGATGCCCACCTTTGTTTATCAGGGGACTTCTAACTTGTGTTCCCTGCTCCCCAGGTTATGCATTACAGATTTGGTTACACTGGGGAACCAGAAGGGAAATATTCCACATCTTTCATATGGAAACTGCTTCAGTTTTCACACAGGCTTAGGTTCCAGGCTGTTTACCATATCTTGCTTTTTTGAGAGTAATGCTGCCATGTGAGTTTGAATGGCTGGCCAGTGCTCTGGTTTTGCAGAGGGTGATTCTAGTCCTCATGAGTTATTTTTCAAATTAATTCCTTTTCATTTGAGTACAGGATCCCAGCTAGATGGAGGAAAAGCAGGCTATAGGGAGAAGGAAAACTGCTAGAGGAAGAAAGGGGAACAGTGCAGTAGGAAGAGAGGGAAATCCTTATCGGGTACAGAAGAAACAAGGTGCACAGGAAGGAAGGTCCTGGCTGTGGGAGTTTTGAGCTTCTGCCTTGAAGCAGCCAAGCTGAAGTGCCTGCCAAGAAAATGAAAAAGGATATTTTCTTTTACTGAGAATTAGCCCAGTCTGTGTTTTCATTGCTAAGGGGGCACAGGATAATGCTGCTATCGGCTTTGTTATTTACTTCATCTCTGGCTTGCTCAGCAGCTGCTTCCTTGAATCAACATGTCCCTACCAAATTACAGTACGGTTTTTTTTACTTAATTTCTGAAACAAGCCAAAAGTCTTTTAAGGCAAGGAATGGATTGGTAGGGCACTCTGACTTGGGGGCTGCTTTAACAGTGTTTTATAAAGTAGAAACTTTGAGAAGATGACCCTTTGACCTGGCATGGATCTTGTAAAGACCAGGCTGTATATGAAGGACTCAGTCCATGCACCAGTCCCAGGATGCAGCAATGAAAAATACAGTGGTGGTATCAGTGTGGCACTTTCTGCCAGAGTTCATAAGTTATCCTAGAAGACTTCCCAGGTGTCACCTGACAGGAAAAACGTCAAAAGCCTGTGCTTAGTAGCAGCAGGAGGCAGAGCCTTGCTGACAACAGCTCTTTCCTTTCACCCTGATGGCAGGCCAGCAAAGACCATTCCTGGGAACACTGGCAGCAATGGGAAACCTTTCTGCTGTGAGTATTTCAATTTCTACTGCTGTATCTCAGATGTTTAGACTAGTGCTTTGGCATTAGGCACATAACATGTGCTGTGAGCGTGAGTTACAGCATCACGTGTACAGATACCATGGTGCAAATTCATGATTAGGAGCAGGTCCCAAAGTGCAGCCTGTGCTTTTACCACATAGTGTCATGAAGTGTATGGATGTGCTTTCAAGGTCCCTGTCAGCACCTGGGGTTTGTTACCTGTACACTAAGGAGCTGTGTGTTAGGAAACAGGTTGACACAACTCTAGGTATTACTGAGAATTTGTAGAACACGGGAGGGCAAAGGTAGGTGCACACTGTTTTTGTTAGAGATTAGTAGCAGTCTTGCACCAGCTTGAGCCACCCACTGCCAGGGCACAAGCCTTTGGAGGAGAAACCTTCTTTCTGTAGGGCAGAAAGGTGACACTGCAGGTGACTGCTCACCTGGCAGGAGTTACTCCTAAATACCTTGTAATACTCTAATATTGCCAATTTTCCATATTTAACATATAATATTAGAACCTGATGGTCCCAAAAAGCCATTACAGTCAATATTGCTTGTAGATGTGTGTAAGCTGTAATTCCCTAAGTGCATATTTATCTGATTGAGCTCTGACAGTGTGTCTGTCACACTTCCACTCAGCTACTCTGTTCACTGGGGTCTTCTGGAGGGGCATTTCATGTGGCATTCTGTAATACTAGCCAAGAAGGTAAAGAAATAAAGACTCCGCAAAATATCTGAATTTCACCTTTACCTTCTGAATTGTCATGCTTTTTTAGTTCTAATGGGGGTACTTTGGTCCAGCTATGCTTTACTTTCCACCGGGTTAATAACAGTTAGTTGAAATAATACTGCAGACCACGCTTCTCATGGCAGTTGTCATTACTAGCAAGCATAGTAAAGAAAAATAATTGACTAGCAAAAGGTTTGATAACTCAGAGTTTTATGTTTCTCAGAAATGACTCATTCCCATATGCATCCTACAAACTGTATTCTGCATGCTGAACTCGCCATAACCTGCTCTTAGAGAGGCTCTTCTCTCACATTCCCATTTTGGCATTAGAAGCAATAAAAGTAACAGCAGCTTTGAAGAGTATGTAAATGTATAATGGCTTTCCAAAGCGGATTGATAATTACTTATTGCACTAAATAATCCTAGAAGTGTGTTAGCGGAGGAATGTGAGAAGAACGAATGAACTTACATAAGTAGAGAAATCTATGAATCCCTTCTGCTGTCTGATTCATTTAAACAGTCTTATTACAGTATCAGTGTGGAGGGGAGATAATGAAGGTTGTCTTATGTTGTTCTATCTTTTTTCCAGCTTGTTTTATTTTAAGAAATGCAATGGTAGCAATGGGTGGAGGTAGCAATCACCAGTGCCACTAGAATGCTGCATTTACCTCACTCTGCATAGCATGGGGCATACAGCAAACATGTTAAATGTAAAAAGTTAAATTCTTGTGCAGTAAATATTTAATATTTTGACTGCTCTAAATTGCAATGTTGTTGTTTTGGAAAACATTTCCTTTTGTAGAATTTTTTTTATAAAATAAAGCTTCAGCAGGCACCAACTAGATTAATTTGACCTTTTAAAAGCTAATTTCCAAGAATTACCTCCTCTTTTATACTAAATTATTTTGTAAATAAAAAGGTGTGACACAGGAGCATAGGAAGCAATTTAACTTTATTCATCAATGCCTGTCTCTTGAAATCAGTCAGTACAATGGAGCTCAATATTTCTGCTAGAGGACATGTTGCCGGCTACTTTTTCCTTTCTTTTTTTTTTTAAATAATTTTTGAAGGCTGACTTTTCAGTAGGTAGCTTTTAATTTAGTGGGTAAGAAACAACACTTGTGCTTTATCCATTCACAGTAAATATGAGATTCATTTTTATGGTATGAAGTACTTGTTTTGGTATCTGCTGCAGGGATACTGGGAAGGTGGAATTTTCAGAGGTGCTGAATGACACGTGCGAAGAGGTAGCTCAGGTTGCATCCAGCTGAAATGCAAGTCTTTAAACTGATACAGCTGCAAACATCCATTTGAACCTTTAACTGAGTTGTGTGTAACTTAAAACTAATTGTTACTTGAGATGTACACAGAGTGGGAATAAGAATGTGTGTGTCCTTCCCTCCCTTTCTGGCGGTTGGATTTGAGCTGAATTTCCCTGGACTCTGCCCTGTTTGTGGCAGCAGTGGGGGCACCGAGGGCTTGAGCAGCAGCTATTTTTGCAGCAGTGCCACGGTGGAGAACAAGGCCTGGGTATTGCAAAGGGGGCAAGTGCATGTCTCTTTTTCAATGTAATTTATTTCTATTTCTATCTCTGATCACCATTTTTGCCCTCAGTGAAGTCTTGGGACCAGGAACGTTATCCCCTGTGTAGGTGAAAGATGATGCAATGCTGACACGGTTTCTGCCTCCTCGTGTTGCCTGTGTCCCACCTTCAACTCTGATGGAGGGGTTAGTGTGCTGGGCATGTGTGGAGCATTCACTTCATTTAACCAGTTAAGGGAGCAGTTATTTTTTAGCTGATTTTTTTTTTTTTTTTTAAATCACTGAATATGTTGAGTTGGAAGAAACCCACAAGGATCATCTAGTCCAATGTGCCTGAGAGCACTGTCAGGCAGGTTAAATAAAATCTTACATGCCCAGCTGTTCTCACTGAGGAGGGTTAAAAGAACTACTTACTTATCACAGAATCCATGACAAATTCATTGATATTGAATATATTTCAATTAGCAAAATTAACTGAAAACATTTAACTTGAATTAGTCAGTGCTTTTTTTTTTTTTTGAATGTCTGCCTCTCTCTTTCAGAAAAGAATGTTTATTTGCTTGTTTTCCTAATATAAACCCCATGGAAAATATTTGGAAATATCTTATTTTAGGGCTAGCATCCTTGGAAGAAGTCAGCTAGAATTACACCTTCTCTGTGAAACAGCAGCAATTAGGACAGACGCCCTCCTCTAACTCTGAGCCAGGCAGCCTGGGTGACAAATATGTCAAATTAATACATCACCAGGTATGAAAGCGCAGTTAGAATTTGACTGAGGTACTTCCAGCCTGAAAAAGAGAACGATTTATCAATGCAAACTTAATAACATCTATTTGAATCTAACTAAAAATCAATATTTCATTACCAAATTGTTAGTGAGAATGAAGAAAAATTGCGGAAGTCGGGCAGTTTGGTGGAAGAGAAGCATCAGGAGTTCAATGTGAAGACGGGATGATTCATGAGGCCAGGCCGGTGGAAGGGTGAAGGAGGACGAATGCAGAAAACTTGGAGGGCCCTTTCTCTGGTGACCTTGGCAGCAAAAGGGAAAAAAAAAAAATACCAGAAAATGAAAGTGACTGTCAACTCCCAACAGGGATGGATCACACCATAAATCAAGCACAGCCCTGAGAGAGAGGAGAGGGGCTTAGGGTGGGGGGCGAGCACAGCAGGGGAGACCGTTGAGTAAGTTAACTCTTTGAACCTTGGATGCCTTTTATTTGTACTTTAGTGGAGTTGGTAAAACACATGTGAACCCCTTCCCTTTGCAACGGTTTACATAAAAATGTGTCGGGGCAGATAGATGGTGAGACATTGCTTTCCATTGGCTGGCATTTAGAGTACAGTACCAATAAGCATTTCCTTCAGCCCAGGAAAAGAGAAAAATGAGAGACTGAGGCTCCTGTGACACATAACTAAATCAGTTGTTTGGGAGGCCTAATCCGGGAGAGACTTTTTGGTGATTTGCAGGGAAAAAAAATATAGATTTAAGGACATTAGTATTTCTATTACTGAAATAATCTATTGATCCAAACAGCAAGCAAAAAAATCTCTCCTTTAAACCTAAAATACAAGGGAAACTGAAGGGCTCTTGGATTTTTTTTTAAACTTTTAATATTTGTTTAGTGCTTGAAATCTGTTCTCTGACAGAAGTGAGGGACATGGCTGCCACAGAGGGGCTTGTAACTGTCCTCTGACAGGGGTGGAAGGGGATTTGTAGGAAAGGTGAATATTAGCTCTCTCAATCAGAATTAAAACAGTGTCTTAGCACTTTGTTTGCTGAAGAGTGGCACAGAGCATTCTCTGCTGGTTTTTTTTATGGAGACTAGATTTTACCCTTTGCCCTGATAGGTCTTCTGATATTTTAAGACTTTTTTTCTTATCTATCACAAGAAGGGACCTGTGTTTTCCTTTGTGAGCCAAGTGGACATGCATTTATACCATCCAGGAACAGTGAACCTTTCACTTGCAGTTGTAAAAACGACTTACAGTAGAAAATCTGTAATCATACTGTGGTGGGAGTCAAGCCCCTTATGCATCCACAGGTTTCCATGAAGGCACAGTGTTCAGTATGTTCTGATTCACACTGCATGGAAAGGTAACTGTGGTTGTTATGTTTGACTTCTGCCTTTCTCTCTGAAAACTGAGAGGTGGCAGAAATGCTGGAGGTATTAGAAATGCACCTTGGGAATGCCCTGTTGGAAATGCTTCGGTGCTGGGGCTCCTGCTGAGGTCTAGCTGGCTGTGACACATCTTTGGAACCAGCGTCAGGGGGTCGTTGTTGTGTTTCCACACCCTTCAAAATGGCCTTCACCACATGGATGCTGGGTACAGCATAGTTTTCCATCTCCTGGGAAGCAGCAGGGAGCTGGCTGCAAAGCTTTTGAGGCTCATATAAATACCTTTGGCTTGAAGGTGGTGGGAAGATGCAATGAAATGTGAATTGATGAGTTGAGGGAGAGGGACTGATGCGCTGTGCTAAAAATCTCCCATTTCAAAAGAGGAGGAAAGCCCAGAAACTGTGGCACTAGTCACTTTATTAAGCCAGTGGAACTCAGATTTGCTTGTGTCTAGGGCATTCTTGGCCCACCCTTGTGTGGAGTGAGCCTGAAAGCTAATGTTTGCTCTTTCTTAATTTTCAGTTTAACCAATTTGCTCATCTATCTTGAGGCATTTGGCTGCCTGGTGCTGCCCACAGAAGAGTGGAATGGTGTCTGGCACTGTGCAGATATGGGGGACTGGGCATGGGCTGTCACCTCTGAGTGCTCCCAAGGTGAAGACTCAGGGCTGCACAGGCAGCCATCAAAGGCTCTGGATTTTGGGAGTAGCCTTTTGCATTGGCTCTGAATTAGCAGGTAAGAAACTGCTTGCTAAGATCTTCCAACAGAGCTGTCCTGCTGATAAGGTACTGTGGTACATTTGGGAGATGCTCCCAGGGATGCGGGTGGCAGAGACTGCCCCGAGCAGCTCAGAGGGCTCCAGGGATTTTGATTTACAGGTTGTGCCTGAGAGACAATATGGTAAATCAGCTACCAGCAGGAGAGCAAATAAGGGGCAATGATGTGGTTCAGAAAATGTGGCAAAGTATGTAGGGATCGCTGCCTGCTCGGCAGTTCACTTCTGGTACTGCTTTTTTTTTTTATCTAAATATAGGACTCATCTCAAAGCTTCACATGAGAAGTTGCAGATCTAATCAAGGTCAGAAGAACATTAAAAAAAATTGGAACAGGAAAAGGCCATCAGGACCAATGTTTCTGTTCCTTTTTTCCTCCTGTCTTAGCTCTGGATCTTGGCTCTAATTGCCATTTATTTTTTATTGCTCTCACTATACTTCTCATATAATGTTTATATTAATGGGCGGGGGGAGGGGGGAAGTGAAGAAACACCAGGAAATGGAGTGCAATTGGAGTATGTGAGATGTGGCTTTTGTCTTCTTTATCACTGTTTTCTTGTAGTACTTCCAGCTCAGATATTAATTTATCATTGAGAGTGCTGCAGAAGTGTGGTCCCTTGTATTTTATTGAAGGCTTGATCTAAATTCCAGATGGTCACCATGTGATCAAACCAGCCGTGGGCAAATAGGATATTTCTTTGTGTCTATATTTGATTTCTTTGCCAAATTCTTACCTATCTAATCTTCTGCCCATGAGCCTGCATGCATTCATTCTTTAAAGAAGTGTGCAACAGCTCCACCTCCTCGTGGGCTAGAGACAATGAGGGTAATTGCAAACATTCCCCATCTAAACATTGTTAAAATGTGATGCTGTTACATACAAATAATAGCTCTCCATGTGGAAAAAAAAAAATACCTAGATAAAGTTTACAACAGACAAATAATCCCTCTCCTCAAAGAATGAAGGGTCCTCAGAAACTATGCAATGGGGACCATGCGTGTAGGGACACGATGCTACTTCCATTGAGTGTTTTGAATTTAGGGATGTTAGGAGCTCTGAAATATTACTCATGAAAATCCATGGAGCCCTTCTGCTTGTGGAGTCCCTGCTTTAGGAGGATGTGAATGAGAGACTGTCTATATCAAGCAGGTTCTTCTTTCTTAAAAAAAAAAAAAAGGCAAATTTCAGATTACAACAAAATTTTATATGCTTCAGAACATAGAAGTAACAATATAAAAACCTTCTTAATCATGATATGATTAAAGGATTTTTAAAAGCTGCCTCGTAGTCACATTTCCATTTCCTGATAAATTCCTACTTTCTTTCAAATCACTTCTCATCATAATAATACAAACTGTAAAAAATCCTTCCATTTCTGCAGCATGCTATGAAAAAAAATGAGGGTGGAAAGGAGAGAATTAAGAAGGCTCCAAGTTTTATCATTCTGTTCATAAAGCAGCACAGCAACCATAACTGCAGCGCAGAAAAGAAACAGATACTGTAATGTCTGAGGTATTCTGTGCCATAAACTCCCATAATAGAAACAGATGGCAAAAACGCCTTGGAAGTAAGGCAAGTACTGTACATGCAGCTCTACCCTAACATATGAAGAGATTCAGGCCTGACACGTAAAGGAATACGTCTGGAGCTCTGCCAGCGCTACTGTGTAGTGCAGCAGTTGGTGCTGGAGATGAGAGAATCCTCGATTTTTGGGTTTGAGGCTCTGTAGCGGCTCAGCAGCAGGACATTTTCCTGCCCTTTAGTGGGTGCGTTGTTCTGGCTGGGATAGCAGGGATGGATGACACCCCATTGTGGGGTGTCAGCAGGAGCTTTCCTCAAAGCCCCTTGGTGCTGTGGCAGCTCGGGCGTGCTGCAAAGTGCTGTGTATCGTGTGCCAGGGAGGGCTCTGCTGCCTCTCTCTCTCTGTCTCCCTTTCTGCCTCATTTTTCTCTCCCTGCCTCTGCTAAGCAGAGATCTTAATATCTAATGTGAGCCAAGCAAAGTTGTGTGGCGAGTATGGTATGTGCAGTGAAGATGGCAAAACTATTTTATTCATCCCTGGCATCTCGCTAAGGAAACGTCACTTATTTCATCCGGTGTTGTTTCATTGGTCCTGCAATGAGTGAAAGGAAATATAATGTGTGCATTGCACTAGAGGGGGAGCTGAAGGTCAGGAGTAAAATATGGCTTTCTGCTGCACTTGGTCTCAGTCTGAATGTTACCTACATTATCATCAGAGCTCACTGTCATAATGGGGAGACCTTGTCACAGGAGAGAGGTCACCTAGAAACGGGAAGAAAAATTGGGGGGAAAACACTAAATAAGATAAACTAAAAAGAAGACCAGCAGGGTACCCAAACTTCCTTTGTGTATGTTTGAGAGCAGTACATTATCTGCAAAAGACATGCTTGTCCTCCAGCACCTGAAATTCCACTGTTGCCTAGGGCCTGAGGTGCCATTCTCCTCACTTCCTGGAATTTTGTTATCAGCGTCTTTCCACTAGTATGTCCAGCTTTGACCACTGTATTTTTGCAATGGCTTGGATTTTTAAACTCTGATTACATTTTGAGGCAGTAACCTTCAAAATATTCTTGCAAGAGGGGGATATGTCAGCTTGTCTTCACAAGAAAACAGAACATGACAAAGAAACCCCACTATGCTTTGTAACCCCAAGATTCCATGTCAGAGCCCTGGAATGGGACCGTGCTGGAGGATGGCCTGGCAGTGTGGCTGGCACATGTGGAATACGAGCTCTTCCTCAGCACCATGGGTGAATTTTGCTGCGAAGTTTTCGGAGGTCAGGCCTGTCGTCCCACTGCGTGGCTGGAATGTCTGCCTAATTGCAGGGCAGAAGAGACTTTAAACGTCAGTGCGAGGAGCTAAGCGTTGCGTTGGGCCCGCGCGGTTTGTATACCCTCCGGCCACCCAATTAACGGCCTAATATTTGTGCGTATCCTCTTTCATCTGAAGATGGCAAAGAGCTTTGCAAACATTAATTCATATTAATATATGTTGCTAAAAAACAAACAAACAAACAAGTGTTTCCTTGGTGCTTCCAGGCCTCTCCTCCCCCTGACATGAATTCAAACCAGCCGTCTCCAAGTTGGTGCTGGTCACTCATTTTGACAAGGGGGCCACCCACTGCCTTGGCATGTTGGCAGTGAAGGTTGGCTCTCCCAAGACCGTGAGCAGCCAACCTGACTGCAGTTAGCATGGCACAGAGGTCACCTTCCCCTTCCTCTGCCACAGTAAATGCTAAAGTGTTTTCTCCTTGGTACTGTTAAAATAATCTAGATTAGCAGCTGCTGTTACTGCCAGTGTAGGAGTTATTCCAGACTGCAATGCCAGTGCGAGGGCTCAGCAGTGACTCAGGGGGATGCTGAGCTCGGGACCCATCTGCCTCAAGATGCCTCAGCCGGACAGACAGCCGTCTGTCTGTCTGCAAATGCGATTAGGTAGCGCTCAAAGGTATTGCAGTTAATATCCAAAATTCAAATCACTGATCATGTGTTTCTCCCTTCTGGTTTGCAATAACTCCTTTGGGTATTCACTCAAAGGTTCAACAGCTAATGCTTAGATATAAAGATTTTACTTTTCAGTCTCCTGGAAGGACATTCAGTAAATAATCTTAATTTTACCTTTGTCTAAAAGAAACCTTCTACCAAACACACAACCAGGACAAACTGAGTATTTACAGTGATAGCTTCTACAACTCTAAACCATTCTGATGGTTTTTATTCTTGTGTCAGATGTTGTGGGATCACTAACAGGTATTTGGAGATGGGAGAGCAGCTGCCTTAGCACAGTTACCAGGAGCTGGCTGAAGGGGATTTTTGTGGATATTTCCTTTGGAATGCATTCAGCCACTGAAATACAAAGCCAGGTACCAATATGAGCATTAGTTCACATAAAATGCACCCTTTCATCTCAGTTTAGTTGTTACTCTGACAGTTTAAGCTTCTCAAATACCATATCTCTTTTTAATGAAGAAATTGTACACTCACATGCAGAAATCATGTATTTACAGTGTAGAACACCTATTGATATATTTTGGTCATTTTAACTGAATTTGGAAGTCTTCATAAAGTGAGAAATATAATGCTTCATTACACAATTACAGCTAATTATTTTAGAAATACAGTTTAAATGCAAGTTATTTTAAATTTATTGCTTATCTGACTGGAAAGATCTAAGCAAAACCTGAAAATCATAAACCCTTCCAGAACATTATATTTTATGCAGTCCAAAATGTGACACATGGGGTCTTTAATAATTCACTGCTTGTTAACATTAAACAACTGTTAACATGCTCAAATAATTAGTTATGCTTGCTTGACATGTTTGCATCTTTAATAATTGATGCATTTATCTTAATTACTAACAGTATTATGGTCGTAATATGCATCTTTTTTCTATCTTAAAATTTTAACAAAAACTGACTTTTTGCCAAAAATGATTATCCTCTAAGTTTTAATTACTCATTGTAATTAAATTGCAAGCTGCAGTATTTTATTAAAAATATCTTTCACAAAAAATATTTAATGGAAAAGAGGTGATTTGTTGTTTATGCATCACACTTAGTAAATATTTCATAAGTTTCATATTACCCTTTCAGAGTGGATATAAAAATCATAACATTCTTAATATAAGAGTCAATTTAAAAGCTGGTAAAGTAGTCTTCATTTCTCCTCCCAAAGGTTTGCAGAAGTCAGTGAATAAAGGAAGACAAAAAAAAACCTAAACAAAAAATGTGGTGGTGATTTTAAATAGGGTGCCCACAGTGACAGGAAGCAAGGCTGAAGATGATGTGCTGGTGAGTATTTCATGCATTCTCCAGTGAAATTAGTCTGACTTGAAATAGAGATGAGCATTAGAAGTTTTTTCATTCTTCAGTGTTCTTGTGATTCAACTTTTGTTTGCAGGCTGCTAATAACAATAGTGGCAGTACTTTGACTGTAATCATTTATTTATTGCAATGCTGATAGAGATAGGGGTGAGCTTTGTGTCAGCCAATTTAAAAAGACCGTGTTTTCAAGGCCTTCCCGTTGGTAAAACAGGCTGGTTTAGATTAAGATGGCTGTTTCTGGTCCTGAGATGTTATGGAGGCAATTACCACTCCTGTGGAATGACAAAACTTGTTAATGATGTCAAAGAATTCAGTCACATCCGTGTTCTGGTGGGTGGTTGTGTTCCTTCCCAAGTGACCCATGAAGATGCTTGAAAAGACATCAGTACATTGGCAAGCAAAACTCCATTTAAGAGACAAAAATGTTGTCCAAAGTTTTGGAATTAAAACCCAAAAGCTGTGCGACGCTGTCTCTCAGGGCTACAGGCTGCATGTCAGGGCTTTGCAAGTGACTAATGAGAGCCCAGCTTGTCTTTCAGGTAGGTGGCTTCAGAGGAGCTGATACTTGAGCTCTGAGCCAAAATCAGCCAAAGCACTCATTTTTAGTGACAAAATGTGCCTGGAAATAGATCTAGTGTAACTTTTTTTTTAAGGCATGTCAGCAGACCTAAGGGGCAGAAATGTCCTGTGTGTCAGACAGAGTGGGCAGGGAGATCATGGCCAGATCCAGAAGTGTCTCCTCTGAGCCATCAGCTTAGAAGCATTCAGCAGGATTTACTCCAGATATGACCCTTTACCAGAAAAACAGTGTAAGATCAGGGGGACAAAAAAGCTAACCTGTGATGTTTAGCTCTGTGCAGAGGACCCTGCCTGCTCTCTCACATCTTTAGGGGTTTTCCTGCCTGCAGTGAATAAAACTCACATATGTATCCTCAGCTGCCAGCAGAGCCCCGAGTCCTTCATCTTCTGCAGCAGCAATGCTGCAAAGATTTGGACTGATTGAGAGGACTGGATATGGGGCAAAAGCAATAGGATGTTTAGACCCCAGGAACCACTTAAACCAAACTGCTGGGGTGTCTCTCAGGCTGGGCTGCAGTCCTGCCTGCCACGGTGTCCATCACCAGGTGGCACATCCACTGTGTGCAGGTAGGAATGGCATAACCGTGGCCACAGCCACCCTTCTGACTGCTGCTTCCAGATTCACTGTGTGCTTTTAATCTATCCTCTCTCTTCTGACAGATTTAGAAGATTCTCACTATTACAAAGTACTCATGTCCTTGACATGGTGTTCTTCAAAAAAGCGATTTCTAGTCTGATTTTAGAGTTAAATAAAAATTTACACATCACAGATCTATTAATCATTTTTTCCCTTCTGTGGGTGTATCTTCAGATTTCAGTGATTGATTTATGTGGCCAGATGGGTGCATTTGTTTCCTGCTGTCTTTCAGTCCAGCAGAATCCATGCATGCTGTGCAGTACAGTGGGCTTGAACTTTCACTTAAAAATGCACTACTGCACATAAATTCTGGATATTATTCCTTCTTTGGAACAAATGGGATTCAGATGTGACTCCTTTGGACATGGCAAAAGTTGAGTTTTTTACTTCTGACTTAGTAAAGAAGCCATTCCTTGCAGCTTTAATAGGAAAACTTCAGTATCACAGAAGGAGGTCCTCTTCATGTCCTCCAGGTTTTTGCTCCAAATGCCTTTGTGTTTCATGTCACCATATAATGTGTCGAAGCTCATTAGCTGTTGCCAGAAAAAAAGTTGTGAGAGAAGCTTATTGTGCAATCTGTAGCCTACATGAGCATTTATGTTGACATGCTCACACTGTTTGCATATCGTAGGGTCAGTGTTCCCAGATCCTGAACTGCAAGAACAATGACCATGAATACCTGGGAGGGGTTCTGTGGGAAGAGCTAGAACTGGAATAGAGTGGATGTAGTAGTTTGATTCTCAGCTATACTGTGTTCGAGCTACACATGGGCATAGGATGTTGTCGTGGTCTGCAGTAGCATCTTTATGCAGATGATGCCAACACTTGTGATGACAAGTCCATTTCTGACAGGGGAGTGGAAATCTCAGAAGCAGCAGGTTCCCGAAGGCCATGTGAAGGCAAGCAGGTGGTAGGAGAGGGAAATCCAAATGAATGCTCCTACTAAGGGACCAACTTCAGAGAATCCGCATGGCAGAGAGGTCTCCCAACAGCAAAGGCAGGAGCTCACACTTCATTAGGCCAGGAAGTCTCATCATGACATGCAAAGTCACAAGAAATTAGCTTCAGAAGTTTTCCCACTCAGGGAGCGAGTTATTTTGCATGTAAGGTGTGTGTATTTCCGTACGAAACAGATTTTTTTTTTTTCTTCTCTCTGCAATTAGAAGATAACGTCTTCTGGTTTATAATTCATGCCCACTTTTCCAGCCCTGGTGGTGCATTAGGGAGAGACTGATAGTGTTTCACTGGTGAAAAGGCTCTGGCTGAGCAACAGCGGATGTTTGGGTGAGAGTACTGCTGTGGCATGATGGTGTTTTACATTTCTGATGAAAGAAAATGCAGTGCAAAATCAGTGTTTTGAGTGGTCTGAGTTGCTTCTGCCATCCACTTCTCTTGGGCTTCTCTCTCCATGGGATGGTAATTTCTAGTGTTCTCAATTTTTAAGTCTTGACATTGACTGAAACTCTAACCCAGATTTGCTAAAACACAAGAAAGGCTGTCCTGGGTGCTGCTGCCAAAGCAAGAGTCAGGTTTGCAGAGTGCTGTACTCTGGCATCCACTTTGGAGTATAAACTTCCATTAGAAACCAACAAGCAGGGCTGTGAGGTCTCTCTGCTGCTGGGACTCCTCAGCCCTGCTGAGCTGGCACCTTTGGCACTTCATTTCCCCTTTTTCTGAAAATCTGAATATTAGCAAAAGAATTTGTCTGCAGCTGTAACAAACCCAGTCATATGCTTTAGTCAGGACCCTCAGGACTGGCTTCCCATGACCTGCAAGAGCTGGCAGGGGACATCCTGCATCCCCCAGAGCACATGTCCCCTTGGACCAGCCACCCACTCTGCTCACTGCTGGAAACAGTTTGGCCAAAACTCCTGCTGATTCCTGTGCTCACTGAGGCTGGTGAGGAGGAGAATGAGCTTCTCTTTGAATTTCATGTGGCCGTTCAAAAGCGTGAGTGAAGAGAACAGGAGACAGAGGAGTGGCTGGCAATGATGACAAGCACTGATGTGCATTGAGATGAATTTCCAGGAGGGGGCTCTCAGAAAATATTGCCCACAGAAATACAGATACTTCCCTATGAACTCTATGATCTGCAAAATATACATGAATTTTACAGTATTTTCAGTATGAACATGTTCATGTTTATGACCCAGAATATTTCAAGTATGAGCTAAATTCTTTCTAGCTTGCTCAGAGTTTTGACATTTGTAAGTCTTTGCTCAGTCTAGGAGTATTTTTAATGGCTTGTATTAATTCAAGGTGTCCCTTTATGAACTTACAAAAAAACCCCAAACCCTACCTTTTAATGACATTTCCATTTATTCAGAATTATTATTTAAAATCCTAAATTAGCATTCTGGTCTTTGATTCTGACAGAGCCATTACATTTTATACTACAAGAGTTTAGTTAATTTTAAATTATTAAACTCCATTGGCTGCCTGGAGTGAGCATCTTTAAGCAAGCTTCTGTAGTTAAGGTGCATTCCAATCGACTATGATGACAAACTTAATTCAACATTTTTTGCCTACGTTGCTTTTTATCCTTATATATGAGAGTTGTATTTCTGGGTTTCACTCTCTGGCCTGAGAAGCTAAATAGCAGCAGAACATACTAACAGCAGTATGGGGAGCAACCTGGGCAGCACAGCTCTTCAAATTGAAGGCAGAGAAAATCACAAAAATAATAGTAAGTCTTTTCTTCTAAAGAAAACAATTCAGAAGTTCATGACATAAACTTTGCCTATATAGGAAACTAATTTCTTCTGTCAACAACATGTTTTTACTTAGCCTTTTCAAAAGTTTTATCTTAATATTTTCCATGGTGTAAAATAATTTTATTTTGATTTTCAAAGACATTCGCGTCCTTTCAGTTGTTACCTGGCATGACTAAGGTAACATTCTGACTTTGTCAGGAGTTAGGGGTGATAATTTCTTCAGACATTTATGTGGGGAAACAATTGCAAAGCCAGTTACCTTACAGACTGACATCTAGTAGGTGGGAAGGGCTTTGCATAGGTGGGGTCTAACAGTCTAATTGATTGCAAAGGAGCCCAGTGGAGATTAAAATAATGTATGTAGAATGCGGCAGAATATAATGGGAAGTATAGTTAATTTTCTCTTAAAACTGAAGCTACACTTCAAGGGAAGTATGGATATCTAGCAATAGGCAGCATCTTAAAGCCCTTCAACTGCTGTGACTTCAGGTGAGATTTGCTGCAAGCTATAGATCTGCTTTAATTATTTTTTGAATCTGCAAACTCTGATCATTTGCATGCATTGCTAATACACTTGTCTGCTGAAACCTGAGCTGCGCAGTTTGGGCTTTACAGATTTATCAAGTGAAACAATTCAGCTAATATCACATTAATTTAATTAACTTTAATTTTAAATGACTTGCCGGCGCACCTAACAAATGCAACATCTCCAAGGCGTTTTAGCAGATATCTGTGGCTTTGTTGTACACTCTTGTCTACACAGTGAGAAAACATCTTGTTAGCATGAAAGGCCCCTCACTAGTTTAGAAGAGAATATCTTGTTTATACACTAACATTTGCCTTGATTGCCTGGCTGTCGTTTCAGAGGTGAAAGAAAACAGCAGAAGTGCAGTTTGGTGGGGGGCAGATACAATTTTGACATCTGCAGTGTTCAGCGAAGTTCTCTTTCAAATCCAAGTGATAGTTTATTGTATTTTTGGGATGTCCACAGAGGATTGCCTGCAGCCCGGGACTGTGACTGTATGCCCACATCCTGGAATTCAGTGGCTTCCTGAGAGCTGGTGCAGGACTTGGACCTGCATTCCTGCTGTGTGCAAGCTTGGTCCCAGAAAGGAGGGCAAATGTGGCACTTATTCTTCCATCACATTTTTTTTTTTCCAAAGATAAAAATAGTCTAAGGAAAATTCAGACTATCTAAAATCATTCAGCAGGTCTTCAGCCATCCCATTGTCGAGTCAAAGTTTAATGTCAACTGCTAAATATAGAGCAAAATATTCTTGTATTTATGTGAACATATATATCTAATATAGTTGTAATGTCTAAAGAGGCGTATTGCCCTGTCTGACAGCAAGGTAGGTGTGCTAAGTATTTTCAGAAATACAAGTTTAGTCTGTTCCAGACATCATTGAGTTTACTGTGGCAAACTGGAAAAAGTACCAGAGATAAGGCCTTAGTCCATGTGTGGACACAGTCAGGAAGATAAAGGCAGGAAGGCTGTATAGGAACAGCAGTTTATTCACATTCACTTTCCATCATACATATATATTAAATATTAATGATGCTGTATGAATATTCATCTGTGTTTAATATTCATTTATACACGGAAGTTTACAGCCGATCCCTTTAACTTTTGGTGCCAAATCCAGTGTTCAAAGGGTTATGCTGCCATTGTTTGTACAAAACGTTTACATTTATCTGCTGTAAAAGAGGCTGAATGGCACCGAAGAGTGTCGTGTTTAGTTTTAAAATGCCACAAATAACAGATTTATAGATTTTTCTAAATACATTATTTTACCTTGACAGCATTAATCATTCATGCTTCCTTCTTTCATTTTTCTACCTGCAATGGATTATTGAAACAGAAAATAACAACGGGAAAGGCTACAAGCAGTATCAAAATGTCAAGTTTGTACTTACAGTTGTATGTGCGTAGACAGGGTCAAGAGCCTCAATTATTTGTATATGTACACAGTGGTACTACATGAAAGGTTATGTCACCTGCAGCTATTTTCTTGCAGATTTAAATAGGACTGATATTCAACTCCACAGTCAGCCACTGACATGGAACATAGAATTGTAAAATACTATGAACTCTTATGTCAGGACCTAAAATATGAACTGGGTGATTGCAAGGTGTAGCTGTGGGCAATCCTATGTATTGCAGTGTAAGTCCTTTAAATTACTTTGTGTTATCCCTGACCTGTGCTTTTCATTTAAGCATAAGCCAGAAACAACATGGAAGTATTTCCCAGGGAGAAGAAAAACCCTTGATATTGCCTGTTTTTGCAGTAACATTTGTTTGGATTTTTAGCGGGTTTGTGGGGTTTTTTGCGGGTTTTGGGTTTGTTTCATTTATTTATTTATTTATGCTTTATATTTCCATCAATCCAGTCATGATAATTTTATGTTAAAAAGCTTATATTCCGTATTATTTAAAAACTTATTTTCCATAACCCAGGTATGATAATTTTTAAAAATTCAAGAGCGTGGCTTGCATGTTAATGAAGTGCAAGTCTCATATCAAAACTGACAGCAGCATTATTTGGAGTAGGATGTGTGGTGGAGCTAATCAGTATATTTTCACAGTGGAGGGAGGAGGAGAGGAGCTAATCAGTAGATTTTTGCTGGTGATTTGCTTATTTAATATATAGTTTACCAAAAAAAAAAAAAGAGAGAGAGAAAACAATAGTATTGAGTTTTTCTTGATCAAGCTCCTTGTGGGTAATAGCCACTCTTTTGAAAGGTCAGCACAAGACCTCCAGCTCAGAAAGTCTTCTTTTTGAAGAAGTGATTGATATAAAATTACTCTATATCTTTGAAGCAACCTACTAAACCAGCAGTCATAATCATATATATCAATAGACTTGTACATCACTGCTGTATGACAGCGTGAGGGACACAGTTCAGATTGTAAATTCAACTTTGGCATTTACATTTATGAATTCTTGAGAGTAACTTACTCCTTCCATATCTGTAGCCTTAATGACAGAAAAAAAATGCTTCACTGAAGACCTAATAGTACAACATTTATGTACTGCTAGGCTTGCTTTGATTTAAAGTATTTATAGGTATTGATATAATTAGCACTGGGAAATAAGTATCTTAACAGACAAAAACATTTCAAAGAAGAAATAAGTAAATTGTTAGGTATTAACACCAACCTCTACATCTAGTTAGGTAGCACAAACCACATATATATGTTGAATTAATAGAACTAGAATTGCAAATTTATTTAGAGATATACCATACACTTAGCGATCACGCTAATTCATCTCGCCAATTTTTACCGTTCTGTCACTAGAAAATTCTGTTCATTTTTACTCTTTATCAAATCTTAAAATACAGTTTTCACTGTCTCAAAGTACATTGAAAGTAAATTAAGGCATTAAGTATTGCTGAATGAGTATGATTTCCAGAACTTCCTACTAAATTCAGCTAGACATCCAAAAGTTTGATCTCTGCTTTCCAGAAGGATAAATGTGGTCCTTATTTCCTCTGGAGCAAGGCAATGCCATTATGTAGCACACTCTCCTCTCTATAGTTTTTGTTTTCACCCTTTTTTTCCCTGTTATTTAATGTCTAGAGTTATCTCATTCAATTATAAGAGATAATTGATTTTAATAAGTGCTAATTGTTCTGCAAAAATTTTTCATATGCGTACACATCCTTATATCCACACACGGAGGCATTCATGCTACAAAATTTAATATCAATTGCAGGGAAATTAGTTTGAGCTGCTTAACTGAAATAGCAATGATATGAAAATCCTGAGGGTTCTTGCTTACAAACATAGCAGGGAAAATAACACATACAAGTCAGGATCACTAATATATAGACTGTGCCTTTAAGTTTTGGAACCATAGTTAGATATGTCTGGTGAGCAAAATACCAGGAAAGGAGAGTAGATGGTGAGAGGGAGGACTGAAAGATGGAGCAGTGGGTACCTGTAGTCTGTCTTCCCAAGAGAGATGCCTTCAAAATGGGAGGTGCCTCTATCAAAACTGAATTCTAGGGAAGGGTTTCTCCTCGGTGCACTGGAGCAAGGCCTGGGACACAGCAGCACGTGGGGCCAGGACAGCCAGGGCTGGGGAACACCCCTGCTTGGCACTGGTGGGGATTGATCCTGCAGCCAGTGCTTTCTGGTGGGTAATTTGGCTCCAAGCTGACTCTCTGGGGAGAGATTATCATGAGATCTTTTTCCCCATGCTTTCTTTCCTTTTCTTCCACTTTTTCTGCAAGAGCAGGTTTCATGAGTCATGCTAAAAATATTTTAATACCAGGGCAATATTGATTGACCATGAAGAAACCTACTCATGATAGTCAGTATACTCCAAGTAATACTATAAGTGAATAATGTTTTACAGTCACTTTGCATCAGTCTCTTCTTCCAGGTCCAATCCATCTGTATCCAGTTAGAAAAGACTCCTCCAAGGCAAGTTATTCATGGGCTCATCTCAATTCCCCTCTTTAGATCCTGTAAACAAATCCAATCACTGGCTGTTTAACATTTTTATTACATAAATTCCAACATGCAATAGAACATTACTGGGTACTGCTAATAATGGTGTGCATTTCAGATGTATTCTCTTTTTGTCATGAAACCCCTTAAACCATATTCTAATAACTGTGTACAAGATAAAATTGGAAAGAAGCATCACATTCAACAACCAGAAGAAATATCTCTGTAGTGCTTTTTGTTGTTTCTGTTTTCATCTAAAGTAACCACCAGATATTTCAGTTCCTTCAAGGAAAAACAACCCATGTCTCTTGTGATAACCCAAACGTGCAAACATGCTGATAAATAAGATACATTTACAGTTCTTTTATTACTGTAGTCTATGACAGGATCAAATAAACAGTATTTTGTGGAACATTACAACTTACAAAAAAAGCTAAGCTACTGTCCAAAGATGCTGAAAAATTCCAGTATAAATATACTTTATTTTCAACTGGCTCATGGATGATTAGGGCATCCCCACAGTTTGACAATTTTCATATAATACTATGAAGAATTTCATGATTTTCCTTCATCTTACTGCTGCTGCCAGCTCAATACATCTTTTTCTAGTAAAAATTATACAAATCTATGGTTTTTACTCTTCTCATGCACCATAAATCGTCAAGATAGTTTCATATATGTTAACTACAATCTTTCTTCCCCCCATCACCCCTCCCTGGAGTTCAACCAGCAAAACCTCAGATATATTGCACAGAAGAGGAGTGGAACATAAGGAAACATCACTTTGGTGAGATTTGAGTAATTTCTATTTATAAATATCTACCTGTATTTCTTTCACATAAACAATAGTGAAAGACCAGGAAAAGGTTGGGTCATCAACTGGCATCTGTTTCTCTGCATGAGATGTCCCAAGAGAATAATATTTACTGAGCAAACATGAGTTACATGATGGACCATAATGTACAGTTTTCAAATTGTCTTGGCAGCTGTTCACCTGTTGAATAGCTCTGTGACTTTCTGAGGAATTATTTGCTTGATCCTGTCAAGGCAAAAGAAAGAATTTTGATATATACAAAAAGCCATCTATGCTTTTCTCTTTAATAATCCCCCTTCACAATATACTCATTTATGAAGCCTGACTTTACTGATGAGAAGGGACAGGCAGATCTTTGGCCTTAAGAGTTTGTCTCTGCCTTTTTTTTTTTTTTTTAGAGGACTTTCTTTGGGTTAGATCTCTGATTTTTCCTGCTTTGCTTATCCTCAAGATATTCCCATTGCTCCCTGAGCCTCCTGGCAGCCCAGCTGCCACAAGTTTGTTGATTCCTCTGTTAGAAGGGAGGCACAAGAAGAACATCCCAAACCTCTGTGCTCTCCTTGTCCCTTCCCGTGGTTCCCACTGACCAGTGCTCTGGGACCCATCACTGGAGCCCTGTCCGATGGGATTACCCTCCAGCCTCTGTCCAAATTGGTGGTGATGGTGGCAGGGCATGCTGGGGTCCCTGCCTGCTCCCTTGGGGCATTGGGGAGGAAAATCCAAATACAACTTAAATGTTCTTGTAAAGCTGGAAATCCCACCAAAACTCATTTTCTTGGTGTTCTTTTCTACTCTGCTCCTTTTTAATTTTAACACTTGTAGTGTAAATTTTTATGAGAAAAGGCTAGCAAAAGAAGATAATACTTTTTTAGTGTGCCATTGCCTGCCATTTCCTCTGTTTTGCTATTACACATAGGGGTTTATTCTCATTTAAAAATTCTATTTACTGTCCTTATGCTTCCTTTATCTCTGAATTTAATTTTTATCTGCTCAGATTATCTGAGCAATAAAATTTTCTTTGTATGGGTAAGGGGTTGGTTTTGGGGTTTTTTTGCATAAAGAGAAGAAATATGGTTCTTTGTAGTCTATCCCAGTAAGAAACTTTTGCATGCAAGGAATAGTTACTACGTTTTGAAAAACAAACAAAAAAATAAAAAATACCCTCCAGTTAAGAGCACAGTCCCTCAAACAGAGAGCCTGTGCCAGGGCTGAGGGCTAACTTTGTCATGAACTTAACTTCCATAACTTTGAAAAGCATTCCGAACACAAAATACGTTTTACTTAAAAAATTTATTCCAGATTAAATGCAGAAGATTGATGCAAACCTCTTACTGGAGAGAGATTTGTGTTTTTGATCCATAGTCTTGAAGTGAGCTGTGCAAAGTCCTCAGATGACAGTAAGAGTCCCAAAAGCTTGAAGGTGTCATTTTGCAGGATCATGACCCTGAGACTGAGGTTCTGCAAAGAACTTTTTGAAATGCATCAAAAACCTTTTCTTCTATCCCTAAACTGTGTTGTGGATGCAAACCTGCTCCTAAATTAGGTACACACATCTGATGACTTAAAACACACAATCTGCATGTGGAAAGAGACTAAAACCTTGTATTTCTAATTTTGACAAATAGTTATATTTTGTTCTCCCTGCCATGAGTGAGGGCACACTATCCTTCTTTGTTTCTAGCAAGTAACTGAAGTATTATTAAGATTTTCTTTCCATTTTCTTAGAACTCCCCAGGGTCTATAGTTTTCTTTGCGGAAACAGTTGCCATTAAATATGCTGTATGTCAATGCAGCAGTGAGGTGGTTAATTTTGACTGAATATTATGCTATATAACCACTTGGCATTTAACTTGAAAAATGACTTTCTGCTTCACCTGTCAGCAGCCCAGTTCTCATCAAATAAGTGAGTGAGAAAAATTTTTAAATTTCAATTTCCTGATGCTATTAGACACTACTTCTTCCATACTTAAACAGTTTAGCAGTGCATGTACATGTTTTGGTATTCACGCCATGCATCACACTACATGCTATTACAATAGCTTTTTTGTTTAAAGGGTAAAGAGATGCATGGATCTTTATCTTGGGGTTAGGAAAATGTATTGCAGGAACATGGCCAATCAGGTTTCTGAATAACTTTGTAACATAGTACCATAACCCTGATGCAGTGCAAGGAATTTAAAATACTAGGTGCCTCCAACTCCACGGAAAGAAAGCATTCTAGATGGAGACACCAGCACAGCAATCCTGCACTACACTTCCTCAGAAAACCGATGCCTCATGGAGTATTTGTCTATTTTATTCTGTCGACTTCCAGACACACAATTCTGAAAAATCCTGCAAAATTATTTTTTTTTTATTTTCAGTGTAGTTTAGAGATTTAACCATTGTAATTTCACATTAATGGTGTGTTTTCTTTGTTTCTGTTTCAAATACAAGACCAGTTTTCACTGGTGGCTAACATTCTCAAACAGTAAGTATTGCATTGATAGAGGGAGGGCACAAATGAGATTTCACCATTTCCTTTTCATTTCTTATGCTACTTCACACAGTTTGCCACTAGTAAGTCTGGAGACATTTCACTCAGGTGAAAAAACGCATAATCTCTGCTGTATTTCCCTTTAATTTTTTGCATTATTTTTATTGCACATTACCATATGTGTAAATCCATAGTTATACAGTAGCAAACATCAAACATAATTTTAAGTTATAGTTTAGTGTACCTATGAGCTGGTATCACTGAAGTCACTATTATTTGTTTATTCATTTGGTTAGTCTTGACAATTGACTCAGTCCAGTGGGTTACAGAACAGTATGGAAAGCAGCATTTACTGTCTTAAAAATAGATATACAGCAGACAGGTGGTACTTAGGGATCCAGGGGTGAAAATTACATGCTGGTATTTTAAGTCATGCTTATAGTGGGGGGAAAAAAAAAAAAGGCAGTGTGGAGTAAATTCTACTACTTTTAAGAAAGTACCAAGTTATGGATTGGATTAATCTTTCTAGTATTTCCATTTTATTGTAGTGTAGCTTTGCTGAAATGAAGAAAGTTTCATCAGCTTGAACAAGGCATAAAGCCCAACCATGAATCAGGCCCGACATTAAAAGAACTGCAGAACTGCCAGGTGTTTTTTAAGTGTCTCCATTCCTGGTAACACTCTTCAGTGGTTTTAGTCTTTCCAAAAATATGTGTTTTTCCATCTTGCAGCAGATCTCCACAGCAGAAGCCGTGGAGGAGAGCAGCCCCAGCACGTGCCTCTGCTTGGAGCACCACGGGGATCTTGTGCCTTGGTGCATGTTTGTAGGCACAAAACCACGTCTGGGAGGGAGCGCAGTCTCCTGAACTTCGGATATAAATTTATAAGAAGGCAACGTTGTAAGCAGGTGAGAATATTAAATATACCTTGTACCATGTGGAAATAAGTATAGTGGCTTAGTGACAGTGACAATAGAAACACCATGCCCTTAGGGTTGATTACAGTTATGCTTTCAAATTTAAAGGAATAACTGTTTAATGCAACAGCAGTAGACACTTCTAACCTGTGGGTAAATTAGTATACTGCTTGTGTAATGTTGGGTAGTTATTAACTTGATGGCATTGCCCTGGATTTACTCTGTGGTCATTGAGCAGGGTTTGCCCGTCTTCTCCGTCCCTGGCAGCATGGAGATGGAGTGCGGGATGTCCCCTTTGCTGGACTGATTTTTCTCCACAGAAATGTCTGCTCTGCTTTCCCAGGCTGAGAAATGTGGAAACTCATTGGTAGTTGTGGCATTCTCTGTGTAAAGAAGGGCATGTTTTACTGTGCTGGTAGAAATGAGATTTTTTTTCCCCCTTCTACTTATAAATATACACACATTTAGGATTATGTTTTATAGGGTCGGCACATGAGCATAGTGGGGGTCTTGCAGGACTCCACAACCTATGGACAATTACTTCTGCTGCTGACTGGGATTGAATCTCATATCCGTGTGGTAGTTTATGCTCCTAAATCCTCAAGGGAAGAGTACAAGCTCTACAAGCTCAGGAAATCATCTGCATTAGAACAGGATGTGAATTGAAAATTGAATCTTTCAGTGTCAGCTGGATGCTCCAAGGGTGACAGGAGCTGTGAAGCCATTCATGGTGGCTTGTGGAGTCCCTGTGCAGCCCATGCTCAGATGAGGGTCTGTGAGAGCTGGACACTGCTTGTTTCCCAAGAGCTTATAGGAATCCATTTGGCATTGACCACAGGGGAGAGCAAAAGTAACAAGGAGAGATGTATCAGTTGTTTTCAGATCAGTCCCAGGGTCAGGGCAGAATAGGACTGGTATAGACGAGAGCAAAAAGTTAAAGCAGCAAGGTGCAAAAGTCTACGAGCTATCCCAGGTGAAATCTTTGGCCACGGAGAAGTGTCAGTTTGGTGTTGCACCCATGCCAAGCAGCTCTTCTGGGAGGTGGCTTCATTAGCACCAGCTTTGCAGTGCCCAAGGCACAGTGCACGGACGCTGCCCTTCCTTCCCAGGGACTACAGAGCCCACCAAAATAATGTTCCATGTGCCAACATGTCCTGCAGAGGCCTGTTGAGGGATGATAATGGCTGTAAGACTTGTCAAAGTCTAATTAGTTGCTCACAGAAGAGAGATTTCAATTTTTTTTTGGCCAAATCTTTTTTGTTTGGAAAGATCCCAAACCCCTGCTTCCCGGGAGCTTGCCTTAGCTGTTAAATCCACAAAGGGCTGCTCTGTTGGATGACAGATTTTATTTTTAATTTTTTTCAATAATTTCTGCTTTACAGTGGGATTTTTTTTCCAAGGTTAAATAAATGATAATTAGAGTTGAGAATGTTCTAACCCAATGGGTTGTATGGGATGTTTCCTCACTGACCTCCTTCATGTCAGCACCAAGGGGAGTGAGTTCATATATCACTGCAGAAAGCTCACGAGTCCCCTTGAAGCATTATGAAAATTGCTGTGCACAGCTATTTTGTTTCTGAAAGACAAATTCTGTGCAAAAGGTAAGAGACAACAGGTGAACAGACACAGTGCTATTGTGGTAGCGCAGGTCTGCACATCATCAGTTCCTGTACATTTGGTGGGAGCATCAGGCAAGTGTCGGTCAGTCCTGCCTCCTCCAGCCACACATAAAGAAATTCAGACAGAGAAGTGCACAAATATCCCTATACAAAATCCCAGGCTCTCCAAATCGAGATTAATTAGTCCCACATGCTCATATTTTTTGAAACAACAAGACTGGCACTTTCCACCTCAACTCCTGTTGATGGCTGAAGTCACAGAGTTTCATGGTGTGAACGATACCAACATCAGGCTCAAGATCCCCAGACCTGCTGTGTGTGGAGTTGACTCATTTGGGAACCTGGGATAAGTGTGCCCTGCAGAGTTCATGGTCAAAATCTAGCCGGTCTGGCTTCACAAACTATCAGCTGAAAGCAAAATGGTTGCAAATGCTCTGATTCCCTCTCAGTGCAATAAAGTAGGGAGAACGACCATATCTCCTAGTTTTGTTGTCATCTGTTAACATCTCATCCATTACACATTTCTTTAATCATTGGAGGGTATTGGCAAATATTTAAAAATGCTTTCTCTTCCTTCAGGAATTTTTATATTGAGTTTTATGGAAGGTTTATAATAGAGCAAATAACAGTTTGGATGAAATTCTGGGAATTCTTCTGCAGTGTGCTTCTGCATGATAATCATTATGAGATTGCTTCCCCACTGCTTGCTTAATGCAGCTGTCCAAGTTTTGTATTTACTGGGAATCCAATTTGTTTTAAGAAATTAACAAAACAAATACTTAAGTACTGTGCTGAACCTATCGTAAAGTTTTTATTCATTTTGGTGAGAAGGAAAAAAGCGTTATAGTGCTTATGGAACAGCCTTTGAAGCCACATTTATGAAATTGAATCCCTACCAAAATAATTTGCTCATGTTAATACAGATGCCGTATGGCATTGAAACAATTACTCTGTTGGTTTTGTCTCCAAATTGTGTCGAACTTTGCTGTGGCAGTGGGCTAATATCTGCTCAGAGAGGCAGGCTGAGTGCCTGGTTATAGCAACAATGCCCCTGCCCTGCAGAGATGCTGACGGGAACTGTGTGTGGTCCTTGGGTACAGCAGCAATATTTATGCTCCTCAGAGGAAGGAGTGCCCTGGTACTCACAGACAGGGCTGCCCAGTCCTCCCGTCCTTTCTGCAGCCCAGCACATGAGGTAATTTCTTTGCTCTTCAGGCCAGGCACTGTTTCTTAATCCCTGTGAACTCCGTTCGCTGCGGCATCACTCCTCTGAATGTCCTTTGCTTAAAAGCACAGGGGGAAAACCAGGTCTTTCTGGTCACAGGAGCACTGTGCCTATTGTACTGGGCTTTCCAGCTCATTTCTCTCTCAGTGCGGCCTCTGGAAAACTTCCTTCCTCCAGCTCAGTGGTGACTGTAACTCTGCAGCAGGTCCTGGTGACTTGCTGTGCTGGGGGTAATTGCACTCCCCCTCTTCAGCCCCAGGACCTGCTGCACCAGGGACTGGCTCTGCTCTCTACCTTCATCCCCTCAAAATTGTGTAGATTTGGGTCTTTTTGCTTATGTGCACTTCTAGGATCAATTTCCCTCTGGAACAGTCTTTTCCTACCAAATTCTGAGCTCTCTCTTCAGGATAACTGGAATGGTCAGACATCCCTGTTTTTCCCAGATATCTGCAGGCATTTTAAAACTGGCACCTGTAATTGTGCTCCTGCCAGCATGGGTAATGGGCATGTAACGGGAAGTAGAGGCGCATCTGAGAGGTTTGTTGGTTGTTGCTTTATTTTTCAAGGAGAAAATACTTGCTAATGGTAAAAGTGCAGAGTTGAAAGGTAATACCTCCTACCAGCTTTCACCATGTTTTGTTTAGGGTACAGAGAAGGTCCTGGATCTCACAGCCCTCCACACTGTTGGATGAGACTGGTGCCAAGCTCATACCCAGCAGGTTACATTTGTCTGTGCTTAGCAGCCCCTGGTATTTATTTCACTTTTAAAAGTCTTTGTATTTAAAAAAAAAAAAAAAAAACAAAACAAAACAAAAAAAAAAAAACCACAACCCAAAACCAAAAAAAACCCAACCAACCAAACAAAAAAACCCCAAAACCACAAAAACCAATCACTAAACCTCAGCATTTTCCCCACCATGTGATCTTAAACCTTGAATCCTTGCTTCCTTATGGGTATCCCTGCACTTGACCAGGGAGCCAGAGCAGTACCCATACATTTGACTCTGTTTTTATGAGTGTGAACAATAACCTGTGAGTCAGGATTGAGCAAGGGGCAGTTCTGAAGAGTCTCCCCAAATTCCTCTCAGACAATAGCTAGTGTGTGACTTCAGAATATGAACCCTATGCCAATGAAATTAGCAGGGGGGGTGTGTGTGGAGCCCTTGTGACACCCCACAGTCAGCATGAGCTGGTGGGGGCTCACAGAGAGAGGCCGTGGAAGCGCAAAGTGTTGGGCACCAGTTTCAATCTGTGATGGCAACAGGTGACATTTTCTTAAGGGGAACGAAGGAGGTGGGACTGCTGATTTGGCTTTGCCTTTTGCGGAGGATGTGAGTTTAGAGGGCTTTTTCTGCTTCTCACTGCACAAGGCAGGGGAGCATGTCCTGGGCTCACAGCCAGCCCCTGGACCTCCCCAGAAACATAGCAGGGTTGCACTTCTGGCAGAAGTTTTGTTGTGTTATTGTTGTTTATTTTTTTTTCCCCCTCTTAGTGATGCAAACTCCTTGTTGTTTCACAGTTAGAAAATCTTCCCTGGGCAGTGAAAGGACAAAATAAGATTTCTGGCAATGAGAAGTCCTGCTGGTTTCTGAATCTGGGGTTTTAAAATCTTTCTTAGTCTGGTGGTTGAGTGTCTGAATCAGAATAAGCAAATTTCAGATATTTTCCCTGCCTGTCCATTAATAACTCAGGGTGAAAGAGCGAAACACACTTTGCTTCAATCCACAGCACAGCTTCCCTGACTCCAAACATTTCAGTCATGAGGGCTCTGACTGTAGAAATAGGTCTGTAGGTCTACAAATACCTATGACTTCAAGATCAATCTAATTGTTTGTATGTTAATTTACACCAAGTTGCTTATATGTGAGTGTTGTCAGAGTTTGCTCCCTCTCCTTGGAGAAACGAGCAGTACAAAAGTTTCCTCCCCGTGATGCTGACAGCGATGTGATCCTCCCCTCCATGTGGCTGCTTAATAACTCTCTTGCTACGTTGTGTGTTGGATGCTAACAGCAGGAAGCATTATTTTAGAAGATTTAAATTAGCAGATTTTATTTACCACACCAGTATTCTCACGAGGCATCTCACTTCTATCTAAAAGGGTTTTAAATTATCAGCTTTTATTTATCACAATGGTATGCTCCTGATTTATCACACTTTCCTGTGTCTTATTTACTCAGACCAATATGGCATAAAAATAGCTGTGTACTACAGAGAGCTCAGAAACACTTGTGAATTTTCTGAAAGCAGGGGGAAATTGAAAACAGTTGAAAATATCAAAGAAACATTAACTGATACAACTTTTGAGTCTACTTTTGACTGTATATGCTATTGACAGCAATCAGGACAAGAGGACCTAATTTAACAGCTTTGCCAGTGCTGAGGAAAGTGAGGTTTGAATAAAAGTCTAAAATTTAAGACACTTCAGCTGTAGTTAAGGCTCTATATTAGAGCTATACCCCTTGCAAGACAAACTGGTAGGAGCCTTTGGGCTTTGTGCCATTCAGTGGGCTGTTGTCTACTTTCAGATGTCATTTCAGTTAAATCCCTCCGTAAAAAACCTTTAAGAGTATCTCATTTTACTTTTTTCATCTCTGTAACTGCTTCACTTTTTTTCTACTTACAGAAACATCAAAAGGAATTCAGGCTCCCTTGGTCATAGTCTGGACATCACGTTTTTATAGGAACAAAGAAAGATGTGGTGTGCCCTTCACACATGCTCATATTAAAAATTTATTAGGGAAGTCTCAACATCTTTCAATTATTAGGCAGATTTTAAAGCTCTGTAAGCAGTACAGTAGTAGTAAATGCCAGCTGATATTTTACAGAAATATTCTAAATAAAAATACTGTTTGATTGCAAGGGGGAGCAGAACCTCCAGGAACATATCTTCATTTTTGGTAGTTTAGTCCACAGTAACAAAAACCACATTGTACCAATCAGATATTTAATGAGCCTCTAACTCCATTTCTACCTTATCCCAAAGGTATAGCAAATAGTGCTGCTTTTTTAAAATATCAAGAAAACATCATTTGCTCTAAAATGTCCCTAAAAGCAGGTCTAAATTGCCAATAAAGGCTAGGTAATTGTATCAGCATGGATCAGAAAGCATTTCTCAGAACTGATGAAATAGTTTGCGGTATTGCAGAACCTGAATGATGCTCTCTGTACATTACACTGGAAATATCAGAGACTGGTCTCAGTTTAATTTGCTCACTACTGTGTATTTTGGATTCTCAGGAAATATTTCTCGCTAATGTCATTCTGTTTTTCTTTAAATGTAATTTGTTTGGAAAAAGTCAGACAATTTCTGCAATCATAGGTTCACTTGGAAGAACTTTTTGTTTGTTTGTTTGTTTGTTTTGAATACAGAATACTATTTTTCTGAGAAAATTACATGTTTGAAAGTTCTCAAATCCTGTATTCCTTATTGTGTTTAAGATTTTAAACATTTCAGATTTGAACAATAATAATTTGCAAGATTGTTGCCCAGCTTATCAGCTCTGTCTCAGTAGTTATACAATCATTTGACAACCAAACACACATACAGTATAAATATTTAAGAAAAAGTAAATTCCATTAAGCTGCAGTGTGATAGATGCAGTAGTAGGTACTTATCTTTGAAATATTAAACTCTAGACATTTATATCCGTACAAAAAAGAGTTTCCTGCCATTTGACGAGAATTATGTGCCTGGCACTAATAAAATATTAAACTCCAATTTAAAAGATAAGTATCTTACCCACTTTTTTCATAATAAAACATTTTACGGTGCATATGAGAGCTAATATGCATCAGAATTTCCATACAATACTGTATTTACAAACTTTCATAAAAGTTTTGTGTCTGCATTTATTAGTTGCTGGCTCTATTTAAGCACTTATTATTTCATATAATGACATTGTGTGTTTCAATAATGCATGATAGAAGGTGTACAAACAGGCTTTGTTTTTTGTAGTGGAGTTTTCTTTTGTTACAGGCGACTGCTGCTAGTTAATTAAATGTAGATAGCCCCTGAAAATTGCATTATCCTTTTCTGTCCCTATTATATAAATTAATGTCAAACTGATACAATGTTTCATGTTTAAAATAATAGATACATGTGTTAAAAATTATAGCCTGCAGTTTCCTTGTTTGACAATGTATTATTTTCAACTGGAAATGTCAGTTTCTAACCTTCTGTCAAGAATATTTTGCAAAGGGCAGTAAGCATTAAGTGTTAGTTATCAAATATACTGTCTTTTGAAACTTGAACAATACTATATGTGGAGGAAAAGTCATAATACAGAGAGTTTCTATTTTGAAGATAATCTGATAAAATGAAATGATCAACAGATGGTTACCACTAAAAGGAGAAGTTCTTTTATATGAAGAAAAGTCCCCTTTTCTTGCAGATGAATTTCAGTGTTACCTGCTCTGTTTTCAGCAAGTGGCTCATTTTGCCTTTTCTTTTCCAACTCTTTATATAAAAGGGTGTGTTAAATTCAATTTTTATTTTTTTTTTAATCTCAGGTATCATCCCACGAAGTCACCTGAAAGCTGCAAAAGCCTTAATATGTTCTTCAGTGTCCTATCAAACTCCACAATCTCCCAGCTTTGCTTCACTACCTTAATTGAGAGATATCATATCGATTTCATTAAAAGAAGCTGTACAGTTAGGGTGCTTTTTCCTGTTCTCATAATTATCCTCTTTTACAATTTACAAAAATATTTCATTAGAGTCTTTGTACTACAGCTTTTTGTATTGTGATCAATGTCAGTAGACAACTGCCTTTTTTTAATTACTGAACTGGGTGATTAGAGTTAATAAGCTATGAGATGTAAATACTGCCATTTCAAATAAACAAGAAAGCACTTAGAAACCAAAACAAAGCCTTTCACTGAACTCAGGCACAACATACTGTGAGAGATATGTGGTACAAGTGATTCAGTATATTCCTGGCTGTAAAGAAGGATGCACCTTGTTATTTTAAACAGCAAGATCCAGCAGCAGGTTTTCAGGGTTTGATATATTCTTTTAAAAGGTGCAGCTTAAAAACTACCATATTTTCAGATCACAAAGGTCTTGTATATAAATTTTCTACTTTCTAACTGAAGAGACAGTTTTGCCCTCATAGAAATACTTTATAAACGACAGCTTTGGTTTTCACTTTTCTTCTGTAAAGGACACTCTCCTGCTCTCAAAGGCAGCGGGTTTCCACAGGGCCATCAACTGTTACTCTTACAAAGCAGGTTTTTTTACCTGTCTTTGTATATGCAGCCTATAACATTTAAGATATGCAATAGAATCTCGAGGTTTGGGTTAAGAACTAAGAAATACTGGTTTTTTTAGACCAGCGGGTACATGTAGGTAGAACAAGGAAATTTCCTTCCACTTATGAATCCTAATTTTTTTTCCTGCAAATTCTGTCCATACAGATGACAAAGTGCATATACATGTGCACTTGTGCATCACTAATAACTTTACTGGCTTGTTTTTAAATAGGTTATAAATATTATTTTGAGTAATAGCTACTTATAAGAAGGATGCATTTTTGTAGTTTCACATGAACTTTTCATTAATTTCCTTACATGCCTATTTTTACCCCTTTCAGAAGGTATCTATTAACATTGCAGTGTTTTGTAAACTCTTTAATAATAAAAAAACCTGTTACGATCACAAAGCTGGGGAAATGGTGCCTAATTGCGGACAGGATAAACTGCACTTAATATCTGTTGTCAACAAAGCAATTTGCCAGATGATATCTTTAAATCCTCTCCTTAAATTGTTTCTAGAACAAATAATTGTAAATTGTTATATTCAAGAGCCTATTCTGAAGAGTTGTCTTTAAAAAAAAAAAAAAAAAAATTACAAAACCCCACAGCAATTAGCTAAATCTGTGTTACCAGGATCAGGATTTATTTAGCTTTCTTTCGTGGAGGTCTCTGTGATCACTTTTAGAGCAGTCTCCAGTAGCACAGTGTTTTGAGAGCAGCGCGTTCTGGCTGTCTCCCTGATTCCATTAGCGCGGCTGCCCAGCTCTTACAAGGTTACGTGTCTGTTGCCCCCAGGCACTGCTCACACCCAGTGCAGAGGGACCAGGACCTTCTCCTTCCCTACAGCCTCTGGATGGGATGTGGGGGACCCCAGGAGCTGGGACCACCCTCCCTCTGCCCCCTGTGCCGTGGCAGCACTGCCCCAGGTGGGCAGCCGGGTCCCTGCGTGGGCTGCGGCTCCAGATCTCAAGGATCTTCACCTCCACTCTTGCAACTGGGCATTTTTCATCTCTCCCCTTCTTAAATCTTTTTGCAGTGAGAGATTTCAAGTCAAATGTGTTTCTGCACACTTTTCCTGAGAAGGCAGATTTACATATGCATTAGGTTCATTTTATCGGAATACACACACAGCAATGACACATCTCATTGACAATGTGCTGTCTGATGGATAACTCCATACAAAACACACATTTGAAAGGAAAATAGGAGGAGGAATAGGATTAAGAGTCTGTACATAAGTGACATCATGTTTTGTGAAGATGAACTGCAGGAATGTCTTGCCCTACTTCATATTTTTGGATTATTCAAGGATCCAACAAGTGTTTTGCAAGGGTAAGAAACTCATTGCTGTACACCATCATCAGACAGAAATTACTAGGACCGAGTTTGTCCATACATGAAATCATTATATGCTTGACTTGATAATGAAAATACTTAAAAAAAAAAAAAAGTGGCTTGGATTTTGCCTGCTCCTTCAAACTTTGGTGAGACTAATTCCATGTCCAGGCAGCGCAGCATTGTGTTTTTGTCTTTCAAAGGTGAGCAAGAAGGGTTAAATATTGTGGGCTTAATTGTGTCCTGAGACATGGGTAACAGAAGCATTGCATTTCCATCGGGTGGCTGCCGTGGTCTGTCTGCGGCTCTCTCCTGCCAGGCTGGTGTCGGGCACTTTGCTTGTCTGGAAGGAAGTGGGATGGGAGCCGGCACAGTGGCCACTTGTCAGCTTTATAGGATGTCAGCGACTAACCGGTCTGGAAGATTTTAGATGCCAAAGTGTATATTCCAACATTCCTGCAAGAGGAATGTCCCTACACTGCCAGCCATCCTTCTTGCTGCACTGTACAGGCTTCTTACTTTCCTTCTTTTTTCCCTTTCTGTTTCTTGATTTCAAGGGGTTTTAGTAATTTAAAATATATGCAGCTCTGACCCAAGTTAGATAGTTCCTCCTCCAGGTCCATGGGAAAAAAACAATTAAACAGGAAAAGTATAAATATAATTCAGTGGTGTTTCTAGAGGAAAATGTATTGCTTCTGGGATTTACCACCATCACCAAGGATGGATGGGGCAGCAACACCTCCAAAGCACAGAGCTGCAACCCTGAAAAGTTGTGGCATCGAGCTCAGCAACCTTTGAGGGTTTTTCTCTTTGTTTGACCAGGGTGACTGGTCACTCAGGATAGTCTCTTGTTTATTTTTCCACTGAAGAGAGATGCTACCCATCCTTGCCGAGTCTACAGAATAAAAATTTCAGATTAATTTCACGCAGACCCCCCTTTGTGGTAACAGTGTTTTCTGTGGGGATAATATTGGTCACACTCAGGTCTCTGACTGCACATGGCCTGAGCTACACATTTCTCCTCGTTCCTGCTGGCCATCAGTGAAAGCTTGCACAGAAGTGCACTCCAGTACAATTTTACCTTGGGAGCAAAAAATGTTTGGATTCTGCCTTGGCTTGTTCATTTAGTGTCTCGGTAAGATAGTACATATCTTTGAATTCCTACCTCAGATTTCCCCTCTATAAAATGGGACAATAATACTGTCTCTGTGCCTTTCAAGGAGAGTCTTCTAAGGATCTGTTAATAAATGTCAGTGATGTACTTTAGAGATCCTCTAAGGAGTATCCTGTGGAAGTATACAATGAATTATTGACTCTCTCTTTCTGACCCACTCTCTAACACACTTCACACCCCTGAAATCCCTTAGAAATAAGGTGCACCACAGTTTTAAATTACACTGGTTTCTGAAAATATAAGCATTTAGGCACCCAGGTACTTACATATATATATATATATATACGCACACACAGGTGTTACTTTTAATCTCTCTCTTTGTATATATATATGTGGTGATCTGTCTTTAATGGCAAAGTTGATTATTTGTGTACTAAGCAGGCAGATCTTGTCAATTATAAACCCAACGTTTACAGAAATAGGAATCTTCATACCCCTCCCCCTCCAAAAAAAAGATTAACTTCTAAAATGAGGCTGGAGTACTGGCTGTGATTTAAAATATATCTAATGGATGATTCACAAAGCCCCTTTAGCCCTGTAGGGACCTGAGGGACTTCCAAAACTAGGAAGGATCATGGGAGAAAAATGCTCCAACTTCTTCATCGCATGGGGAACTGAGGGAGAGTAAAGAGATATGACAGATGTTGTTCATGTCAACCAGCACATCCTGGTAGGGCTACAGCCCAATGGCTACGGGCACCTAAGAAACTACAGAGCTGTGATTAGGGCTCACTGTCTCCGGTTTGGGGGGCTGGGCATTCACATAGCAGACACCTCAGAGACTGGCTTCAGGATGGGGCTCAGCATTGTCCTAAGCCCATCCCCAAAGATGAGCTCTGATTTCATATTTGTCATCAATCATTGAAGGTGTTTAGGACATCTCCAGATCAGCTGTGTAAGTGCCTGTGCATTGGTTTACATGAAGAACAGAGCAAAAATTTTCATTTGAATCCTTTTTTTAAATGTTTGTGCGTAAAAAAAAAGAGGATCAGCAATGCTAAAATATTGTTAAATTCTTTTTGGCTGAATTAGATTGTTCACACAGAGGAAGAAAGGTAACAAAAACATCCAGAAAATTTCTTACTGCTTCACCCCCATGTTTTCCAACTATGTCATTTCACTGTCTTCATTTAGTGTTTCATCCAGACATTTTCAAAACAGATAATGTTGTTTTATTTCACTTGACTTTGTTCTGTATTCTCCTTCTATTTTTGTTGGTTATTTATTTTTTTCATTTACTTTTAATCTAAGTGAAAAAATGGTTTGAAATAAATGCAGTGTCTTTATCCTCTAAGGATTTTTTTCCCTACTCTTCCAGTTTACCGACAGGTTTGAGGAAAAAATTATTGTCTTCACTCAACTGAAGTTTTTTTTATTGTTCTAGGCCTGTTATGGAGTAAAAAATCTCATTTACAAGCATGGTTCTGTATAGACCTGACCTGTGACATCAAGACCTCTCAGCCACATATGCAAAACTAAATGTTGCTGGGTAAGGATGCCAGCTCAGGGCTAAGCGTGGGTCAAACCACTCCCTTGGAAGGGAGGGAATTGGGAAGGATAGATCCTTGAAGAAGGAAGTCAGCAGTGTGGGCTGCCCTCCCAGCATTTGGGGATGGAAAAGGAAAGGCTGGTGGTGGGACCATAAAACCTGAGGTGCCGTAACCAGCACCAGCCTTCATTGACACCTGTACTTTTGTTCTAAAATTTTGGAGGGGAAACAGAAATGATCTCTGTGCCCCTTGTAAGATAACAGCCTTGATTTATAGGTGGTGTTATTATCCATCTTCATTTGGTATACATTTTTAGGAGCCTATGTATGACTTCACCTTGGTGTCTCAGCAGCTTGTAGGCAGTACTCCAGGGAGAGCCTCCTCCTCCTTATTGTGTGAGTTGATTCTGCAAAACAGAAATGGTTCGTAGGAGAAATCACAATCTCGTGAGCTATAGGAGGGTTTAAGGGTAGATATTTAATTTTTGCTTGTTTGGGATACTTGCACATGACAGGTTGGCGTTGCTGGCCTGGCTTACATGGGAAATCAATACGGCATTTATGGATGCTCTTGCCTTGGAGAAGATGTCAAAATGATTGTAGACCATTAAAGACAGTCTAATATACCTTGAGGTTAACTTACACACTGGTGATGGGTATCAGGATTTTCATAATTGTTTGGCAAGTATTCTCTCTATTTATGTAGCCAACCATTGATATTCATGGCATAAAAACTGGTTATTCAGCTAAAACCCCTGTGCAATCAATCAGTGATACAGTCTATCAAATGTTTCAGTCAGCCTGTATTCATTACTATGTTGGCTTTTTTTTCATTTGGAGACGTTTGGGATGACTCAATTTCTCTAATCTTCTAGCATTCCCTCTGTCTTTAGAGGGGAATTTGTAATTGTTGAATTATTCTTGGCCATCCTTCATTCAGAATTTATGTTGTAATTTCAGCAAAAGCCAGACCTTGTACGGCAGTTTTCATCTTTTTTCAAGGCTGCTTCTATTTCTTGAAATGCTGGAGGGTTTCCAATTATTCCTTCTGGTCGCTTTGGATGTGAATTGTAACAGATCATCCCAGAGTCGTGGTTCAACATTGTTAAGCTTATCAATATAAATATAATGTTAAACCCTTTTTAGATAATTGGGGGCTAGGTGTGAAAATGTGACCAATTTATGCATAAATTGGTCCTACACTTCCCTTTTTTCCCTTATCAGAAAAAATATCATCATGAACAGGTTTCAGCCTGTTCCTTGTCAGGGCTTCTTCTATACCTGTTAACGGTTGATTAGGTTGTTATATCACATTTCAATACCTGCTTAACCTGATGCCAGTCAACTATGCAAACAAAATTCATTAAGGCAAACAGAAGTCTCTGAGCTGGAATTGTAAGGCAAAAAAGAGGAAAAAAAAAAAAAAGGGTTGATACATCAGCTCCTACTGTATGAAACAATGAAACCTTAGAAATCCGTGTATTGGAAGAGCACTGGACCATAAGTAAAACTGAACATGAGGAATGAGGTAACAAGCAGAGGAGCATCTATACCCAGCCTTTCGTACCTGCTGGTGTGTGAGTCTCTCTGCCAGGCACATGGGCATGCTGGAGGGCAGTTTCAGGGGGCAGCTGAATATGTGGCCTCACTGGTTTATGCCCTGGTTCCAGTTGGTGTTTGCCATAGCATTTCTCAGAGTAGTTTGTCTTTTTCACTGTGCTTATTATGGTCATGCGAGGCTCGTTTGTAGCCTATCATTATGATGAAGTGAAGTTTAAAATTACATTGGGAGCCTGCTTAAGGACCATCATGTAGGTCCAGGGAGAGGGCTTATCCAGCCTGCTCAGCCCCAGCTCAGCCCAGGAGGTCCATTATTCATGCTGACCAAAGCAGGAGAGCTTGGATGGGCAAGGGAAGGACTGCAGTGCCCACTGTGGCAGCAAGGCTGGGGGCACCAGAAGGAATGTTCAGAGAGGAATTTACTTGGTAAATTATTCTTTCAGAAATATCAGGAATAAGAGGGTTGAAGCAGGACAAGTTTTGCGTTCAAACACATTATTTCTGGAATTCTTTGGAGAGTGTGTCCAGAGCAAGGCAAGCACATTGGAAAACTTTTCGTACTTACCCAGTGCCTGCTTTGGATTTGTGGCCTGAGGTGTGTGAATGCCTGCAAAAGAAAAAATGTGGTTTATTTTGGTAGTGTCTAGTCTTTTGATTTAATATATAAAAAGAATGGCATCTTACTATTTAATATAACAAATAGAAACTGGATTGTGAAAGAGAGGGCATCCCTACTTACTAAATATGCAGATCCACATGAAAAGACTAAAATACCTCTTACAACAGAATCATGACAGTAATTTGTCCCTTGTTGGAATACATCAATTTTACTCCCTCCCTTTCTACCTTTGGAGAAGAGGGAGCTGGAATTAACTTTATCTTGATTCTAAAACATCTATAGAAAAATATCAAATAAGACATATCCTCAAAGAATTTTTCTTTTAAGAGCTTAGTATGTTTTAATGAATTGTGCTGAAGGGCATCATTACCTTCTCCCTAATACTAGTCCTTTTGGGTCAAGAAAGGGGATTGTTTGGAAGTATAACTTCTACCAAGTATGTTTTGGTGGTGAAGGTAAAATTCAAGAGCACTAAGTTTGTTTGCATAGCTTTATTTATATAAATGATGTAAGTGATTCCACACCTAAGCAATTCCAGCATCACCACTGTGCCTGTTGCACACACGCCTGAGCCCAGGGGCACAGTTTCAACATCAGGATTTCATACTGGGTTGGATGTTTGGCCCACATAGTTTAAGAAAACAGAAAATCTGGTGATATGCATTTAATAGCAATATAAAAATAAAACCCAATAAAAATAATGAGAATTATATTTCTATTGGGAGAACATTAAAGTCATAATGGTGCAAATGGGCTTTGGATAATTGATAATACCGATGCAGAAAATTATTTTCAGTTCCCCCTCCTTTGCAGTAAAATACAGCTGCATTTAAAGAGAAGGAAAAAGAACTTTATTCTTTTTTTCTATTGGCAAACAATAACAGAGCTTTGACCAGCACCTCTTAGTAAACCTCAAAGCCCCATTGAAAATGAGTGTGTGAGTTTGCTTCGTTGGCATCTAGAGCAGCAGCAGGTCCCACCTGGGGAACTGTGGAATGGTGGAAGGACGTCGCCTCTTGGCTACAACCTTGCTGATCACTGCAAACCTGAGTAAAGGTTAATCATTCTTAATCTGTGGTTTTACTGAACCAGTGTCTTCCTGCTGCTGCTGCAGTTCTGCTGCAGCTGTGGAGCAGGAGGCAGCTCCCTCAGCTGATTTGCATTGAGTCTTCCTGCAGTTCCCTTCCTTTGCCAACACATGGCCTAGAGACTGGGGGAAGAGGAGAAGGAGGCTATCCTGAGTCTCTCCTGCCACCAACACACGTAGTGGGGTTTTGTCTGTGTAATGCTGGGGCAGCAACTTGGAAAGGCTCTGTGGGAGGGTGGAGTAAAGGATGCTCTGGTCCTCTGTGTTATTTGAAGTCACTGGTCTTACTCCATCACTTGCTGACTTTATTAACCCACCTACATCCAGTCACCACCCCAAATTAACAAGGATTTGCCATGTATGCCATCTTGAGGCATCTTCATTGACAAAGCAAAAAGCCTCTATCTGGGATCGTGGATGGTGAGGTAGATATCCATGATTTCATCCCAGTTAGGCTTACATGAGATCCATCCTGTTACAAAGCTTCCCTGTGATCTGTCTTCATCTTAAAACATAAATGTGCAAAGTAACAAATTTGACTGATGAAAGAAGGTTTTAAAGTTTATTTTATGAGAAAAGAATATTTTTGCATTCTCAGGGTAAGTGAAGACTGAAGTGGGCAAGCTCTTACACAGCCATGGAGTAATGGAAAACAGGAGCAGGTGGCAGAAGTGCCAAAGCAAAATATATTCTATAAACAAAATGATCAAGAAAGAAATTTCATCCAGGCCAGCTGGACTGGCCATCTAGTCAGTCTGTAAGGGACAATGCTCTTCTGTTCAAGAGCTTGCCAGATTATATTTAATGCAGTGGATTTTTAGATGAAGTCTCTAAATATTCTGTTTTCTCCAGCAAAGCAAAGGAAAGCAATAAGTCAGCATAGCTGATATTTAAAACACAGACTTTGACTCAAAACAAAAAAAAATTGTTTGTTTCTAATATTGGAACAGAAATCTTGTAATTTCTTTTAACATTTGTTTAGTCTTTCTGTGCTTTGGATTCTTCAACTTATAAAAAGGATACCTCTATTTAGTTGCTTGGATTGTTGCATGAATGATTGTTGCACTGAAACTTAGATAATATAATATTTATGAAGTATTTTCAGATCATTGAGTAGTAGACAATTTGGAAAACTTCTATTGTACAGAATCTTAACTAAATCTCTATTTTCTGTCAAAGGATGTCTCTTCATATTTTAAAAAAGAAAGTGTTTGTGGTTTTGTGCTTATGAATTAGTCTGTATTTGGTTGTTTTTACAATTGAACAAGTTAAGAAAAGATTGGAACTATGTTACTGAGGCCCAGCCAGCAGCCAATAAAACAGTGTCCCTGAAGTCTCACTGTAATGGAGACTACGACACTTTGCTGGGGCTTTGTTGTTGATTTTGACAATGTAGATGGGTGTAGATTAAGTTCTGTCTACTTCTTTTAGCTATAATATGCCCGTTGTGCTAATCACTTCAACCATGCTTTGACGACTAATTGACATGGTAGTTAAAAAGTTGCAAGAAGAGTGGCCAAGCATTACAGCATGCCAACTCATCAGTGCTGGGGCACGCTCTTGGGTTTTAGTGGGTATTTGTAAAGGAATACCAGCAGATAAGCTAAGGTGACTTTAGTTTTAAGATGTATATCTTTTTTAGAGCAAGCTTCCTATTGGTCATACTGTGGTAAGGTGGGTTGTTTTTGCAATGTCTGCTGCTGTCCCCTCTGTTGTTGCTGCTAACACAACTTTCGTGGCTGAAACTGAAAAACATACAGCACGAAAAGAGCTGTATATACATGGCAGCTCTTCATCCTGGAGTGTGTTTAGGGTGATGATTCAAACACGTAATAAAGGATAAAAAGAAGATAGGTATCTCATGAAAATATCCTCCCATTTGCTGGTAATGAAAGGCAGGATCTGGCTTTGCCTTACGGCTTCTGGTCAAGCTGCTTCAGGGTAACCCAGTGCTGCTGGAAATGCCGTTAGTACCTACCCATGAAACGTGATCTGAGCTGCTCAGGGCAAGGACACTCTGGAGGGTGAGTCCAGTGATATCCCACCAGGTCCCTGCTGTGTTCAGCACCACTGCTTCAGGCTTTGGTGCCACGTTATGGACTCACAAGTGATGGCAAGTGTGGGCTGATAGAGAAGGCATGGAAATCTATGCTTGAATCTTATTGCAGCGTGTTATCTGACTCCTCTGACTGCAGCATGTGACTGAATTAAAGTGAATGATGAAATTATGTACAGTCGTTTTCATAAGCAGAAGTCAGTTACAAAGTGCTTCCAGATGTATGTTTAATGTATTTCTGTTTTATTATGGTGTCTATTTGATGTACGTGGTACTGACTAAATGGTTAAAAACACTGCAATGTGTACAGAAGTATATTGTACTCAATTCTTTCCAAAAGTGTCAGTGTTGATAACTAAAAACTGAAATACTGCAATCTAATCAACAGTGCTTTTATGGGCCTGTGAGCATAGGCTTTTAACATTTGGGTAACTCTACTGTTTGTAGACATAAAAATAAATGGCCCTAAAATTATTTTAGGATTGTAGGTTTAATATAGGGAACTAGATAAAGCTACAAAAAATAAATCAGAGTCGAATTATTTCTGGCATCACATCTGCCAGGCCCATCAAGAAACAGATATTTTACATGCCTGCTTCATGGGATTCAGGAAACCAGTACTCTGCTCAGCTGGATTGATCAGGTGGACTCACAAAATTTATCTCCTTGGCTCTCTATTTTCTGATATCTTACTTTACGGCCTACAGCCATACCATTCTGGTTTCAGATCCTATCAGGTGTCACAAACCACACTGTATCCAGAACGGTCAATACTTACACCCGTCAAGTCCAAGTGTAGGAAATATTGCTGGAGAATAGGTGGGTATCACTTCTTTTAGAGTTTGTAATGGGCAGATGCTCCATCACACTGTTATCAGACACTGTATGTTGCAGGCACTTGGTTACAGCTAATACGTAAAACTGGCATTTTGACTTGTAAAGATGCATGACCAGTTTTATAAAGGAAGAGGGTTAATCTAAAAATCTTACTTTTTTTTTTGTTGTGTTTTTGGAGGGTTTGTTGGTTTGTTTGTTTGCCACCTAAAATTCTACATTTAATGCAGTTGCATATGGTGCATTTTCTGTGTTCGACGCTGTGACAGAGTGTCATGCTGAAAGTTACTTGGCGCTGTGTCACAGTCTTCTGGAGCTGACAGAATGGATTCTGTGATTGTCAGGAGAGGCAAATTTGTCATGTCCAGAGAGCCTGATAACTATGGCTGACCATGGTCCAGGCTATACACTCAACCTACAGCAGTACTGCCCAAAGTGTATGGGACTAAACTTCTGATCACCAGCTTTACGTATTCCTGGAGCATGTGATCATTACATTTCTTATCCCTCTGTGGGACAATATTGCCTTTTTTTTTTTTTCCTTCTTTAACCATATTTTTTTCTAGTTATTTTTTTAAATCTTTTTCCCTTCTATATTTCCCTCAGGGAGCAAATTCTGATTTCTCTCAGGAGAGCCAACTTTTCACTTCTCCTTCTTCTCTGCTAAGATTATTAGCAATTAAGTAGGGAATGTTAACATGTACAGAGTGATAATTGACCCTAATTAGATGAAAGGGGCTACACAAGGGTGAAAAATTCAGTTTCTCACAGGTGGTATTGTAAGTATTTGGTTTTTCAGACAGAAAAGCCCAACAAATACTCATTTATAGCAAGATGATGTGTAGACTTTTTAAAACGAGAATTCAATTTCTGTAAAGTCTGAAATGTGAATATATTGGATGGGCTTAATTTGGTACAGTGGCATAACAGTTTAGGTTGCTGCCATGTATAGATTAGGGTATATTTAAAAAACATCTGTTTCAAATTATACATTTAAATTTCTGAGTTCAGGGGTGGTCACCATGAAAAGGACAAATGGGCTCTTTACTGTGATGTAATAAGTCTTGGAGTGATTGAGGCTTAATTCCTCAATTTGGAAGATCCCAAAGTCTGCAATGCTGCACGAAGCTGTAGGTAGGGGTATGTTTGAGTAGCACACACAGTGGTGCGCAAATAATCCTGTTTCTCACAGTCATGAATAAACCCCATGATTCTCATAATTTTTTTTTTTCCTTAGAGGAGATCACAAGTTCAGTGTCTGTGAATTTGCTCGAGAAATTTAATTCATTTTCACCAGGACACTATTCTTGGTGAGTTTTCTTCCCCTCTGCTGTGCAATTTACCAGATGCATTACCTGCCATTTTTTTTTCCATGACTTTTGAGGATGGGAAGAAGGGGAAGCTGGAGGCAATAATCCCCTTGGATAACTCACAGCTTGAGATGGGACACCAGAGCAATGTACCAAACCCCTGAGCTGGGAAAGAGAATCTGCTTTCTCAGAATCCTGTTTGGTCCTTAAAACCCCCAAAGCTGATGCCTTGAGAGTGAGGAATTGGATCAGGACAACTGAGGAGCTTAGCCTGTGAGATTTGTGCTCCTAAACCCCTCTGCCTTCCCAGAGGCTTTTCTCCTTTGCCTGAGAGGGTCAAAGCTTACCCCCCTTGAATTCAGTGGACTCCCAGGATGAGCAAAGGGAATCAATACACAGTGCTGCATGAATTTAATATATGTAAGCTGCACAGCATTTTTAATCAGCTATATATTTATTGTAGTGAAGAGTAACAAATTACAGTACCACTAGCACACAAAAGCTTATGGCATTCCATTATTCTTAATTAATAGGTAAGTGCAAGCCTTTTTTATTTATACTAGAGGAGATCTTGTGACTAATTTGGTTGCAAATGTATCTGTAAAAAGGGAAAAAATGTATATCTATTTATTTTGCTAGTTTAATAATAGAGCACTCATTCTTCCCTTTTAGCTTTTTGATCGTTACTTGGTTTGCCATCAAATATTAGCATGTTGGTTTTGCATATATTTTAAAGTCATCCACTCTTATAAGGAAAACAAACTTGTTTCTAACAAACAAACTAATAAAATGCATCTGGAATCTAAAGTGAACACTGGAAGCAACACTTGGGTCCCTTTACCTGGAGTCTGGTCCAAAAATCAGCCACTGGAATGATCAGAAAATCATTAAGAGAAAAGCCTAAGAGCAGGTGACATATATTGTTGATCCATTCAGTGGTCTCCCTTTCCTTCCATGTAGGAAAGCAGATGGACACAGGTCTCAACAAAACCTGTGAGTCTTCTTTTGGAGCTTCATTGTTAATTCTGGGGAGGTGAAATCAACTGTGTCAAGTAATTTTTATCCTTTAACAGAATTTAACTATTCCATAATTAGTAATTAGAGTCTTTGCATACTTTCCATATTAAGATCAAAAAGCTCTTGGGAAAATTTAAATGGAGTCTGAAAAACCAGAAATTTATATTTAATGTCTTCAGTTTTGGTTTAGCTTCCCAAACAGAAAGAGCCATTCCTATGTGGTATCAGCTGGAATTGGGGAGGCTGACTTCTGAATATTAACCTGCTTTACTATAGGTGATATGATTTGGAAGATGGTGTTTAAGGTGCTATTAAAAAAAAAAAATGAAATGTTTAACCTATTTAAATAAATAAGAAATTAATAGAAATCTCTTAATATTCAATTTTACTTTTATTTGTTGCAGGTATTTTGATAGATTTTGATCAATACCATAAGAATGTGCTCTTAATATAAACATGATGGAGTTCTGATGTTTTAACAGAACAGCAGGAGATATGGGACCTGCTCAAGGTAAGCAGTGGAACGATTTCAGATTTCAGAGCAACCAAATAAGAAGTTTTCTTCAGAGGAAGTTGTGTGTACACAGTTTTTCTGAATATCTTTTAAAATGGGTATTCAAATCTGGAAGTGCGTGACTAACTTAGGTTACTATTAAATGAATATTTGGTCAAGAATCTGTGCTTGCTACATGTCTTGGAAATTGTTTTTTTAATATTATTCACCACAAGTTAGATCTAGATCTTGAAATTCTTATAGTCTCCAAGTTTGAAACATTTGAATTTTTATGCACTGAGCTATAATGATTCTCCACAGGATGCTGTTGGCGGTGGCCTGTGTAGTGGGAGATACCTGAAAGTGCCCATTTCCTTCTAATCATTCTCAAAATCTGATGCGTTTTTTTCCAGAGTGTCTTTCTGGGCTGCTTTTAGTACAGAAGTTCATTGCTTGAGAGGAAGAATGTACTGCCAGAGATGCTCAGAGAAGGTAATTTTTTTAATGGAGAAGTGTGGGGCAGTTACTAATTTCAGAAGTAATCCTTACATATGCTAATGTGTCTTGCCTCCTCTGTGAGGAATAGATGGATTGCAGTCCTAACAGGACAGAGCATCACTGTTTGGTTAGCACAGGCCTGTCAAGCCATTTTTGTCTGTGTGGTGATGGTGAAACTTTGCTTAAAGTAACATCACATACAGCAAAAAATATAAGCAGCCCTCTCCTGCTGAGCTTTCCAGGACTTACTGCTGGGAGTAAACGTTCAAAAACACTGCAGAACTTGATCAAGAACTGATAATTGAAAAGATGACACGACCTAATTTGAGAAGGGTTATATCTTCACGTGCCCCACACTTGTGTAGTTCAAAATAGTACACATCTTGTCCCTTTAACTTCAGGTGTATGTGTCTTGTCTGGTTCTTGGAAGTGACTGTGTACAGGCAGAGCATAATTGGCAGCCTGTGACATCCCTGTCTGCAAGTGTCTCTCTAAATGCAGCGTATTTCAGCCTTTATCTAGTGATGGCTGTTACCTGAGAGAAGCCCAGGGCCATCTCAAAGGGCTTGTAGCAGCTAATTGTGCCTGTTAGGACTAGCAATTAGCTGGGGATCTCTCCACCAGGCAGCTCCGACACCCACTGGCTTTCAGCTCTCTTCACGTCCTTCCAGTTAACTAGCTGTGCCAGGCAAAGGAGACAGGGACAGGTAGGGAAGCGTCATGCTGGGAAAGGAAGAGGAGGGATGTGTGTGGGACCGCTGGGGAAAAAATAGACACCGGGTTGTAATGACGCACCAAACCACGACCCGATTCCTGCAGAAACAGCAGCGAGCGCCCCGTCCCTCGTTTGTAGGTGTGGGGAGCTACAGCCCAGGCAGCACTTCAGCTTTAAGAAAATAATAAAATCTAATTACGTACAGGTCATAAAAAAGATCACGTACATATGGTGGTTACTGGTTACCATGGTGCAAACAATGGTTTCAATGGAAACATGAAGCAGAACATCAGAGAATTAAGATAATAAATCAGTTTCATTGAATAATAAAGCTTTGCACTTACCCATTAATTAAGGATAATCGTATGCCATAAGCTTTTGTGTGCTAGAAGTAATGTGTTACTCTTTACCATAAATATATAGATGATTAAAAATTCAATACACCTTACAGGTAGCAAATTCATGCCATCGTCTGTATATATTACAAATGAAAGATGTAAGCGTTCTTTTTGCACTTATTATTTTTTGGATTGGGATAGAACATTTCAATTACCCAACAGAATCTGGGGTTTTGGTAGTGATTGGAAGACTCGGGAAAATCAACTTCTTGAAATCTTTGTGGAAATCTTTAAGCATTGATGACATAATTCAAAGATATCTACAAATGTTCAAAAAATAGGCTGGGTTTGTCTGCCACATCTGGTTTCCAATAGTGAATTGAGACATACAGCATAATGCAACATGCCGTAACACAATACAGCCTGATCTTGTATTGACCCTTCCACTTGATACATCTTTAGGTGCTTTATAATCCTTAACAAATGTACCTTAAAATCCTATTGAACTGTGTAGGCAATTGAGAACAAATGTCTTCAGACCAGAAATAGCATCTGAATCTCAGACCAAACAAGAGAGACCATGCCAGATCCACGGGGTGTGCAGACTAAAGGACATGAAGGCTCCACTCCTGTGAATCAAGGGCAGAGAAAATCTTGGGAGCCAGCACAGAGCATTAGACTGGTGGGGTTTATTCCCTTTCTCAGATGAACAGAAAGGAAACATAAAACATTTTAAAAAACTGCATCGTTAAATCCCTACTCCTCTCAGGACTTTTTTTCCCCCTTTATCTCCAAAGTGGCACTTGCAGGATGAATTTTCAGATGGAGAACATCGTTTCAGGCTGAAGGGGTGGTGGATTCAGGCTGCATGGACCCCAAGTCCTGTTCTCTGGCTCTTGTACAGTGCTCTGTGGAGCAACCCAGTCCCTCGGTGCAGAAAAAAATGTTCAGTAACATGCACAGACCATCTTTCTTAATGTTAGAAAGGAAACAATGAAGATCTTGGCCTTTATTTTCTTTCTGTCAATGTAAAAAGTTATGTATTTGCCTGTGATTCCCTGCCTGCCTCTCTAAAATTATGTCTCGACATTTCTCAGTGAATCCATTCAGCTAACAAAAAAATGCACTTTTAAAAATTATATTTTAGGGAAAATACTGAATAAACAGAGGCCCAAATATATCAATGATCAAACCATCTCAGCCTGCCTGCTGTAAAATGCAGAATGACAGTTCTGTCACTGGACAGAACACTTGGCATTTTAGCTCTGGGATCCCAGTCTGAGTCCAAATTGAAGCAATAAGAAAAATTAATTTGATGATCTGGATTTGACTCCTCTTGTGCAAAAAAATTATACGTAACTAAGTAGAATTTTGGCTCTTTAACCACCTCTGCTTAGAAGAAGTGTGGCTTTGTTTACATGCAGCTTGAGTTTTTTGTAGACCTGATGCAGGGAATTCCTATACACTGCAGACTGATCACACAGTGAGGGCAGTGTGAGAGGAGCTTGTGCTGCTCACAGCGTGTTGAACCTCACCAGAAGGCACAGAAACAGCAATCCTTTAATGCTTATCAATACATGAATGGATATTTCCCAGAGTATTAACCTGAATTGCAGAGATGTATGCAGTTTGTAAAACACACACAATGCAAAGAGGGGGTGGAAGCCTTTTGTCAACTCTCAAAGCTGAGCTGGGGAAAAAAAAAAAAGAAAAAAAAGAAACAAATCCAAATCCTTCCAAACTGAACTTAAGTGTTAAACATGACCTTTGGATTTAAGAACCACAAATTTTCACAGGAAGTTGAAAACACGCTGGATGGGGGAACTAAAGAACAGCAGGAACAGATGCCATTATTTGGCACACAGTGGGGAGAGCAGCACAGAAAAGGCAGTCTCTGCAGAAGACATTTGCCTTTAACTCTCTTTGTTTTCTCTTGGGGAGATAAGGGTAGGCACTGTGTGAGATTTTTCTCCTTACATCAGAAGGCTCAGGGCAGGGAGGAAGGAGAAGTTTAAAAATATTTTAAGAACCTGGTCATAAAAATTTTCAGTTATCTATTTTACAGCACAAGAGGGTTTGTGAGCAGAGAGCCTTGGAGGAATCTCTTTAGATTAACTGCAACAGCCACTTGCTATCAGGGAAGGAAAGAGCTGGGAAAGGGAACATATAGTGTGCAGTCTCTGTTAAATAGAGGTATGTGTTCCTGAAGAAAGTGCATGTGAAATCCACTGTGTTGCCAGTCAGGGGTCAGAGGGATGAGCTGGGGATGAGCTCAGCCTGTCCATGGCTGCTGGGGCTGTGGGCAACTACTGTGGAGGGCAGACAGAGGCAAATGCTATTTTTTACCCACCTGGGACACAGCCTTGAACTGATATAGAAGAATCACCCACTGTAGTTTCTTTCAGCTTCTGCATTGTTAGGAGGATGGGATAAACAAAATCCACCCCGTGACTGCTGCGTCCGTTCAATCAAGCTTTGACTGCGGGAACAGAGCAAGCACATTGCACTGCCACATGCCCACTGAATCCAAAGAGTTATTGATTGATCTTTACTTCTGATTGTGAGCTAGTACAGAATTGTTGAATTGACACCAGATTTAATAAACGGTAGAGTTTGGGTACCCAAGATGGGTACTGCAACCATTCAAATAAATTATTCAAAGAAATGACACAATATTTTGTAAAGCCTGGTCCACTTAACATGTAAGAGGTTGAATACTTCTGCCAGGGGCCTGATGACCTTTCTTGCAGTAGTCTCTGCTCAGAGATGGTTGGGATCAAAGAATCACTAATTAGTGGTATCTCTCTGTGAGGGAGGAGAGAGAGATTATAACTATGCTTTCACTTCTGAAGATAACACAAATAGTGGTAGCCTATCTTTGCCAACAATTTCAGTACACAAGTTACAGTTTTATGACCCTATAAGCATTCCTAGTTCAAAACAAAGCACTAGGCAGCAAAGATAAGTTGCAGGAATGGGAGCAAGAAAAATATTTTAAAAAAAGGATTACTGTGAAAATCAACAAAGCAACAATCAGGTTGTGTCATTAAGACTCCTTACCTTGCAAACTCCTGCAGTTTCAGGGGTGAGGGCAGTGTCCTCACTGACAAGGACTCAAATGTCTGACATTGGAGTTTCTGGGTGGATTTTTGTTCCCACAAGTTCCAATTGGCCCAGGGTGTTCTGAACATCATGGTGAAATCAAACAATAGGACAAATCTATTCCATAGTGAAGGATCAAACAAACCTTTCATTAGAAAGGAACAAGCAAAGAGACACGTCATTTTCTGAGAGCATTTTGTTTAACTTTATCATATTTGTTTAAAATCATAATCTTTACTAAAAATTAAAGTTTATATTCTCCTACATTTTGCTCTGAACAAAACTCTCTTCCATGGGTGCAGGAGCAAAGATGTAAGTCTTTGCAGGTGACCCTGCCAAAGGTACACACACAAAGCGGCTTTGAGTATGTAAATTAGGTAAACACATTTTTCCCTATCCCTCTATGGAGCTCATTGGCAAATGCAAGCATATGATTCATGCTTTGAAGTTGTGAAACTTATAAGTGCAGGCAGAGCCCTATTGAAATTTAAGGTGTTACTTACTTCCTTAAAGTTTTAAAATGTCACTAAAGGGATTGAGAGGATCCGGAATGCAAAGAAACTGTATGCAGTCTTTCTGTGGCAAGCCCCACAGCACTTATTTCCCTCCTCATAAGGTGTTAAACCCTATAAATATTTATTCATACATAGCTATTTTTAACATGGCGTTTCAAATGCAGCTCAGATTTTAGTGGGGTTTAAGGATTCTAACTTAGGAAAGGGTCAGTTGTGGTTTGCATGTCTAGGGAGCAATGCCTAACATAAGGTGATGAAGGTTAGGTAAAATGAGTATAACCCATGCTGAAAGCTTTAAAGTTAATTTTTACATGTCCCCTTACCGTCAGTATATGCGTAGTCCATTGGTTGTGATTTGCATGACAGTCTTTTCACATCTTTGGCAATGTGAAAAAGTGCTAAGATGTGCTTTAGTGTCACAGACCAGGCAGTTTTAAGTTGCTTTAAATGTAAATAAGACTTAGTTCTATAAATCCATTGGTATAGTGATATATTGTTACCAAAAAATGGTCAGAGATAAGCAAAAATGTAGTGAATAAAGGACTCATATGCCTAACAATTTGCAGAACTGGATGTAGGATGAGCATGTTTCTCTTTTGCAGGAAAACTTATTCTGCAAATGAAACGATAAGTGAAAGAAGTTAAACCTTTTTTCTAAAGTAAAAATATTGTTTTGTCAGTAGATTCACATCTCCTAGATTTGCTCCATGTCAAAACTGTTTGAGAATCGGAAACATTGGAGGCCTCTTGTCTTTAATAAGGGCTGGTGCCTTTTGTCATTTGAGGGGAAAAAAAATGAAATGGCAATGGAAGCTATTTTGCTAATGTTTTTATCTATTCTGTGAATGACATCAATAATACATAACAGTTCCATTGACATTGCATCCTGTCCAATGGACCCACTGACCTGATTCAATGTCAGCTGAAATGCCTCGTACATCATAAACATACATGAATTCTCACAGATCCATTATCCTCCCGCCCGGTCCAGGAGTGCCAGGGATCCCATACTAAGCCTACAGGAGTTTGAATTATTTTTCTTCAGTTTATGTTTTCTTTTGCACTAAGAAGGAGCAACTCTGTACTTCGTAGAATGTAACTGGGAGACCCCGACACACCTTATGAATACATGAATGATAATGATGTCAATAGTCGTTCAGATACTCGGCTGATAAGCCTGTGGTATACAAACCCAGATAAATACCTCATACCTTGTCAGGAGAGCCTGCAAACCTGATATGTCATTCTGCCTTATTGTGCAAGAATATATGAATCATAATATTCCCATTAACATTGTACAAAGTCTGCAGTAGTTGGAGACTTCACCCAATGACAGTACAACTTTTATAAAAATATGGATAGTTAGCATGTGCCCCTGCTGTGATTTCATTGCCACTGAAAGCAAAGGGAACAGGAATGAAAAGTATTCCAAGGTTTTCCATTGGTCCCCCTGAACAGTACACTGCGGCAGTATATATTTGTTTTACCACTGAGCCTGTTCAGCAGTCAAACTGTAGGAAATTGAATATACACTTACTGTATAAAAATGATATGCTTGGTTAGTGATACTTTAGAAGAAATAAGTGCATCAATCATAGAATAGCAGGTTGTCAAGGCTTTATGTGTAGGAAAAACACAGAACAAAGAATGTAATGCATGTTGGGCACCTTTTTACAAAAGTTTCGTGCCAAAGTTGATTTACAATGAACATTTCCCTCCCTCTCTCCTCCCAAATTCTTCTAAAGAAACGTTCAAAGAAATCTGAGCAAACTATCATGCTCTCTGTTCTGACGTGTGTGTAATTACAAGATCATCCTCATTGTGAATTTTCTGTTTGGTTGATTTAAGAAAAAAAAAAAAGGTGCATACTCTTAATGCTGTTCTGTCATTCAAACTCAGAAGGGTAATTTTCCTCACAAGTTAATGGGAAGAAGATGACTTAATAATTAGCCTGGTTTAGACAGGGCCAGATCCTTGACAAGGAGCAGTGCCTGCACCCAGAACGTGCCTTGGAGGCTGAGCAGTTCTCAGGGCAAGCCTGTCCACAGAGTTTCGTTGTAAGTGCTCTGCCCCAAAAGGAGGGCTCTGAGGTGTGCACTGCAGCTGTCCCGGGCACCATTTTTGTCCAGTGGCACATTGGTCATGCTCAATTTCCCGTCAGAGCCCTCTGAGATGTGTGGACCTGACACACAGTCTGTACAATGCACAAGCTCTCCTGACAGCATGTGAAAACCTACAGATTAAAACTGCCACGGAGTAGTCTATTGCTATGGACTGTTGCATCACTCTGCATGATCCAGGCCCAAAAGCATGACACGGAGCCTGCCTCTGCCCAAATGCAAACTCACATTCTCTGTTATCAAGCACTATAATACTGCATCTGGTAAAAAGATTCCTGGATTTCCAGCTCAGCAGCTGTTGTCTCACTCTGTTTCTTCTCTGGGGCATCCATCCACCCTCCCATGTACATGACTCCCTCCCTAACACAGATTTGGGCAGCATTCACATGGCTCTAGTTAGTCCGACAGTAGCTCTTGCTCCCTCCTAAGAGATCTGCTATGGAGAGGTAATCGTACATTGTAGTGAAATATAACGCAAAGACAAGGAAGACCTTTTTATTTCAGCAAAAGGCAAAGCCATCTTTTGAAGTTCACCTGAAATATCGTTGTTACTAATGCAAGCATCCCAAATATCAAAATAATTGTAGTTCATTTCTGCTGTTGGCCAATATAAAGTCACAAATCTTCAAAATTCTATGCCTAAATCCATATTTAATTGTTTCATTGCTCTGCCCATGTAACCTCTGCTCACTACTAGGGAGAATCAAAGCAAATAAACATTGATTAGGCTATCTCGAAACTACTGAAATGCACAAGTGGCCACTCATGCCTCATCACCCTTCTAGTTACCATGTGTAAAACTCCTCGATTGCCATTTGTCAGCAGTGGTATAAGAGCTAGAAAAGTTCAGTGTTTCTTACCCTTTCCAAAAGTGGAATGAGAAAAGGAGTGGGTTCAATCAATTTCTTCTACTAGGGAAAGAAAAAAGTCCTGTGAGTGTTATCCTAGTCAGAGAGGGCAATCTGCATGTGATTGCCAACACCCCTGCAACCCCTGGGGCCCACGAGCAAGGACCATGCATGGAGAAGCAATAGTCCATTTTTCATCCCAATGCCACTTCAGCTTTTGGTACTTCTCACTCGTAACTTTCTTCTACCAGATCTGTTCCTGGGGAAGTTCCAAGACAGTGCTCCAAGGACAACTGTCTCCTCCAAACTCTTCATTTTTGGGGTAGCTCAGGTATGAGTCACAGCAATGACATCCTCATGGAATGTTTTTATTCCTTCACCTTAATCCATCTGTCTATGTTTGTAGAATGGAGTGAAGACAATCTCTATTGATTTGACTTCCTAGCATCAAGCAGTTTAGTAGCATGAAGGTTTACAAAATCTGTGTTATTTAATACATCATTGTCTGGAAAAAATAGCATTCTTAACTGAAACATAGAGATATCTTTTTATGTCTTTTGACAGAGTTATTTCTAAATGGTCTCCACCTTAATCTCATTTTTGTTGATTTCATTGTTTGTAGAGCCCTTTAATTTCCCTTTAAATTAAACAAACAAAACCCAAAACTTATTTTTCCAGGACCAAACAGGTACATATAAATAGATAAGCTCATGCTGAACAAGAATGTAATGAAGATACTACTAAAAGCAGAAAGCATCATCTCTGTGTGCAACCGGGAACTGAACTCTGTATCTGGAAGTATTCCTTTATCTCCAAGTTCAGGTGCAAATAAGTGCAATTGAGGTATCTTCTACAGCACAGCTTTTAAGTGGAGTTTTCACGTAATCTTAAAATAAATTGATTTGATGAATTACCCATTGGCTCTCCTCTCCCCCTTACTTCTCAGAAGGTGTGGTTTTTCTATTTCATTATTATCAGTTGTATGGCCCTCATGGATTTCCTTTAGGATTATTGCAAAGCAGTTGATCCAGAACACTTGTGCAAAGTGATGCAGAAAAGGAGTGTGTGTGTGTATCTATATCTGTATCTATCTTTAACACCAGCTTGGACTCTAATCTAACTGAGGACTTTTGTGACACAAACCCAACATTTCTATCCACTGTGAAAGGGTGTTTCATCTTTAAAACTTTGCTAAAAGTGTGTCTAGATGAAGACCTTCAAGTTTCTACGGTGAGGCTAATACTGCCACTAAATTCTCAAATACTATGCAGCCTACTTACAGGCCTGTGTGGTCTTACAATCAGTGAGGGGGTTTTTTATGCTGTAAACTGATTTTGCAAAGCTGCAAAACCTTGTGCACTCAGGAAGTTCTGGACACAAGCCAGTTTCCTTTCAATAATCCTAGCTGAAGCACCATGAGTTAAAGGCCTCAGAACTTGTTAGCCTTTTCTGAAAATCCTGATAGCCTGGAGAATAGGTTTATGTGCAGCTGATGAGTTCTTTCTGATATTGTAGATGTTATGAACATACATCACAGATGTATCTACCATACAACCTTGCATGGCTGCACTGGAGGGCAGCCCTGGACAAAGGAGAAGAAAACAATCTCAAGTTGCAATACAGAGAACACAGTGATCATTTGTTGAGTCTCACCAGGACAGTCAAACTCTAGAAGGTGAGAGCTCTGGGCATTTCCATCATAGAGAGCACTGCTCTGTCCAAACATAAGAGGATTTTATGAGGAATTGCCTAAGGAGGGCTACATATCTGCATGGAAATCTGATTTCTAAGTGTGCTACAAAGCATGTGCTGGACTTAAATCACTTTCTGTAAGATTTGAATCTTTTCATTTTGACTATCTCTTTTTCACAGATAGCGTGCCAAGCTCAATGTCTGGGAAAAGAAGTTCTGCAATACCTTAGAGCCTCAAACCCCAGTTGTGGGGTTTCAGAAAACCTCTCCAGGAAGTACCAGCTGTAGAAAGTTGCTCAGAGAGGGAGACTGTACTCATCAAATGCTCCAGGGGGACTGTGCTGCAGCCTAATTATATGAGGGGAATCTTAGAGGTATATTTATCTGGGGATGGATCCCAGCACTGCATCCTGATGGGTGTTGAGCAAGAGGGAGCACAGCTAAGCTGTGAGACTGGCAGCTCTCCTGCTGCTGGGTGAGCAATTCCCGGGATGAACAATGCTGGTACCAGTGAGCCTGAAACCAGAGAAAAACAGAGGTGTCAGAGGGGAAGTTAAATGGATAATACTCAAAAAGTTGCTAAAAATATGAAGTACTAGCATCAAGTCATGTAACTTGATGTGTCTTTTATTCTGGGACAAGAGGGGATGATTCAGAAGTGGTATTGAAGCCCCTCTGCAGCACTTGTCAGGTAGCAAGTGGCATTTTTCATGTTACTGGAAGAAGCATATTGTGTACAAACAATGCAGATTGAACCCTGCTCTTATAAAAGAGTTTTCTAATAAACACAGATAGAAAATAACGCTTCAGTCACTGAGAATTCCGAAGATATCAAAATAGGACAACTCAGCCTCATCTGTCTAAAAGGTTTGAAAGGTTCAAACTAGATCCAAACATATTTTTTCTCCAGGTCTTCTAGCTATTTCTGATATGACCCTTTTACATTGTTTGTTGCTTGTCTTGTTGTAGAGATAGGTCGCTATTCAGATACATAGTTTTTCTTTTTGTTATCAGGGCTGATGTGATAAAAACAGGAGAGAAACAAGGAGATACAGGAGGAATATCCAGGAAGTATTTCCACACTGCAAAAGGATGAAGAATAAAAGACACGACAAGTACTGGATCCTTAGTAAGGACTAATATAAGATGTTATTCATCAAATAATTCACACTAACTGATCCAATCTCTCTTGTCATAAGTTTATTGGCTGCAGTGCTACTTCTGAGTCAGCCCAGGTACCCAACTACGCCATAGAGTTAGTCAAGCAATACAATAATAGTGTAAAAGTTGCAGGAGGTGAATGCAATTGCTGGAAATGCTATTGGTGGCATTACTTATTTATTTAGTAGACAGAATTCAGAATGGGAATAAGGATTTGTCTGTCACCATCACATCAGCCATCAGTTCAGTGCTGCCCTAGGCAATGAGTATGCTGTTACTAATTTTAGTTTGTTTTGTTGTCATTCAGTCCAGATAATTTTTGAGGTTCATTTAGTTGCTGTTAATAAAAAAGAAAGACAGAAATACTGTGTACTGGCAAAGCAGGGTACTCAGAAATCCACTCCTCAAATCTCAATCCCTTCAGATTTTGCTAGTGACATGACAGTGAGTTAGTTATTTCCTTCAGAGACAGGAGCACTGACTTGACTTCTCTTCATGACTTGGTGCTTTCTCTTGGGGGACCAATGTCACAGCCACATCCTGCAGACTGCATGGCATTTGTGCTGCCTTTGGAAAGAGCACTTCCAGTGCTGAGCACTTGAGGGTTCATACTGAAGAGGAAGAGAATGAGAGAAAATGCACTAGAGGTACTCAAAATAATGATTGAAGATGAATGAGTTGCTTTTCTGCACGTAGTCTCTAAATGCTGTCATTAGAGCTAACTGGGTAGTGCTGGTGAAAGGGGGTGTTACCTTTGCTCAGGTTGTGATTAAACTGCTCAATTCACATCCATGGGAAAGTGAGGCAGAAATTTCTGAAATTTAAAAATGCTCTACCTGTCATTTCTTTATTTATTCGCATGGTATTTAGAGCCCAGTGAACAGAGATAGCTCAGCTGACACAAGAGGTCACTTCCTGCTCTCAATGGCTTTGGGGCACAAATTATTCACCTGCCAAACTAATACTTTTTTCTTTCCTAGCACCATTCCTGTATTGTCACCACTGTACAGTAAGTAAGTGTTTCTAAATCCCTCTGCTCCGCACATGTTGCCTTTGGTGTAGGTGATAACAGATATATCCATTTTACAAAGCTGTGGTGGGTTGACCCTGGGGAGGACACCAGGTGCCCACCAAAGCTGTTCTGTCACTCCTCTCCTCAGCTGGACAAGGGAGGGAAAATATAAAGCAAGTCTTATGAATCGAGATGAGAGATCACTCACTCATTATCCTCAACTGCAAAACAGACTCAGCTTGGAAAAAATAGATTGATTTATTACCCATCAAACCAGAGTAGGATCATGAGAAATAAAGACATCTTAAAAACACCTTCCCCCACCACTCCTTTCTTCCCAGGCTTGACTTTACTCCCAATTGTCTCTATCTCCTCCTCCACAGCAGCCCACGGGGACAGGGAACAGAGGCTGTGATTACTGTGGTCAGTTCATCACACGTTGTCTCTGCGGCTCCTTCCTGCTCAGGGGGAGGAATCTTCACACTCTTCCTGCTCCAGCGTGGGTCCCTTCCGTAGGCTGCAGTCCTTCAGGAACAGGCTGCTGTCACAAGTCCTGCCAACAAACCTCTCCATGGGGCACAGGTCCTGCCAGGAACCTGCTCCAGCACGGTCTTCCCACAGGGTCACAGCCTCCTTTGGGCATCCAGTGGGGTCCTCCACGTGCTGCAGGTGGATCTCTGCTCCACTGNTGGGGAGGACACCAGGTGCCCACCAAAGCTGTTCTGTCACTCCTCTCCTCAGCTGGACAAGGGAGGGAAAATATAAAGCAAGTCTTATGAATCGAGATGAGAGATCACTCACTCATTATCCTCAACTGCAAAACAGACTCAGCTTGGAAAAAATAGATTGATTTATTACCCATCAAACCAGAGTAGGATCATGAGAAATAAAGACATCTTAAAAACACCTTCCCCCACCACTCCTTTCTTCCCAGGCTTGACTTTACTCCCAATTGTCTCTATCTCCTCCTCCACAGCAGCCCACGGGGACAGGGAACAGAGGCTGTGATTACTGTGGTCAGTTCATCACACGTTGTCTCTGCGGCTCCTTCCTGCTCAGGGGGAGGAATCTTCACACTCTTCCTGCTCCAGCGTGGGTCCCTTCCGTAGGCTGCAGTCCTTCAGGAACAGGCTGCTGTCACAAGTCCTGCCAACAAACCTCTCCATGGGGCACAGGTCCTGCCAGGAACCTGCTCCAGCACGGTCTTCCCACAGGGTCACAGCCTCCTTTGGGCATCCACCTGCTCCAGTGGGGTCCTCCACGTGCTGCAGGTGGATCTCTGCTCCACTGCGGACCTCCATGGGCTGCAGGGGCACAGCTGCCTCACCATGGGCTGCACCATGGGCTGCAGCACCCAGAGCACCTCTTCCCCTTCCTTCCTCCCTGACTTGCTGTCTGCAGAGCTCTTTCTCTCACATATTCTTACTCCTCTCTCCAGCTGTAGTTGCTGTTGCACTGCCACCATTGCTGATGGGCTCAGGCTTGGCCACCAGTGGGTCCCTCTTGGAGCTGGCTGGCATCAACTCCATTGGACACAGGGAAGTTCTTTAAGTCACTGACCAAGGGATACACAGTAATTCAAAAAAGATAGTAAAATAACAACAGGAATTTGGATTCTGGTGTCCACCTGACATGGTTAGTGTTATTGCAAAATCGAGTTTTCTTGCCATAAAATGTCCAAAAATGACAATTTGCAAAATACAGTGATTTTGTTTGTGCAAAACACACCTCTACAACCCCTGACAGCATCGTGTGAGGATCCCGGGATGGCTCTGAACAAGCAGGATCTGCAAGTGAGGCGTAGCAGTATCTGCAGCGTCAGTGCAGCATCCAGGACGCCAGCCAAAGTGGATTGCCCTGCTGAGATTGCTGTGCTGCTTCCAGGGCTTCAGGGAGACAGTGCCAGGATTTCATGGCACTGCATCATGCTCCTTGTATGCACCCAAATCTCTGCTGGTCCGCAGCCAGGAGCTCCGAGAAGCGGCAGCACAACATGTTCACAGAAAGGGCAACGCTTCCTTTGTGCTGGGGCAGCTACAGGTTTAATTGTATGAGAAGTCTTGCCTTCATTCCATGCCAGTGATTCATGGCAAACCCAGAGGCTTTGGGAGGAGAGAGGCCCAGCTGACAGTGCAGTCTGCAGAGGAGTTTCTCTTTGCCCCCTGAATGAAGAGCAAGTCTCTCCTCGTCAGGTCCCCATTCAGGACTATCACAAAATAACAGTGCACATGGGGGCAGCAGAGAATGAAAACCAACCAGGCTGGAACTGTTGAGAGAACCTCATCTATGCAATGTTTTTGCACCTAAGAGCTACCATGCACTAATTTGAAAGCCAGTTAAAGGACAGAATCTGAACGGCCCAGGTCCCAGCAGCTTGCAGGGTTCACTTCCTCTCGCACATTGAATGGTGGTGGGAACCACCGGAGGTGTTGCCTTGTGTAGCAATAAGACATTTGTCACAGTCTGAGATGGAAATCCTATCTGGTATAATTATTTTATATTAAAATAGATGAAATTTTGATATGGAAATGTAGAATGTTGTACATTACATTACCCAGAGAACAGGATATTCATCTTTACTTTAATTTGTAGGCTTCATAACTTTGTTTGCATTCACTACAAGATAACTACTGTACATTCCTGAAAAATGACATCTTGCATGAAAAGACTTAACAAAAGCCACAGTGCTGATAATTTTCCTGTGGATCAGGGAGGACAGATCTCTCTGTGGTTTCACAGACATGGACCAAGGCTCGCCTTTATCATTCTCAAATAATTGTAATGCTGTCATGGCCGCACATTAAAGGAAGTTTCTCTTGATGAACTATTTTACTCAGTCATGTGAAACTTGATTTATTGTCCTGGAACAAACATAAAAAGGGCAAAAATTTCATTTGGGGAGCTTGTTTGGTCGGCAGAATGCAGACACAGTGAATGTTTTAGAAATAGGTATATGAATTTATTAATTTTTTATCTGCTGTTGCTCAACACATCTCAAATTTTTGGAAGCCGTTTGTGGGATTATACTTTGAGGCCTGAGAAAGTGAAGGCAGAGCAGCACTGAGTAATACATGTGGAGGAAGGCAGTAATATACTGTCATTGATTATTTTGAACAGTGAGGAGTAAAGTACTTTTTGGAGGACTTTGGCAGAAGGGTGAATGGTGCATATGCAGCTGGCTGCTTTCTGGAGGGTGCTAAAGCATTAGTTTTAAATAATAAAATCTTGATCAGGATACGTCTGTATTTTGGAAAGCTCTCTGGAGCTGTGCTGGCTGAAGGTACCTGAGATGACCACCTTCCGTAAGCACCTACACAGGGAATGTGATCTTGTATTAAAGACACCTTTCATCCATCACACAAAAATGTAGCAAAATCCATGTGGCTGAGAGCTGAATCTTCACATATCTGAAGCAGTAATAATACAGATTTTTAAGATCAAGAGTCTTTCCAAACTCATGATCTGTTCTTGCAGTTGTTCTCAGTCTGCTTCTGTTCCGTGGTTGAGGCAGATTTTCAGCTATGCTATACCCAAAAATAAATGCAACTTCCTGTTCAGCTTACATGTTTGCACTTACAGACTCGCGATCAGGACGTCAAGAAAAGTGGACTTTTCAGTTTAAAAAATGTAAAAATGTCTAATTTAATCCCTTACATATTCAACTTGCACCTTAGATGTGCCATCAGCATTGATTTAGGAGTCTGTGTTACACAAATTTAATATATTTCAACAGATTAAAAAAAAAAAAAGAAACAAAGCCTAACAACCTTTAACTCATGTTATAATAGTTTAAAAGAGCATTAACTGAACCACCAGGGAAAATGAAAACCTATAATCAGACAGAGTCATTACTCTATGTTATGTTCTGCAAGATTTAAATCCCCATATTAAAAAAAAAGAGTAGTAGATATTTATATTTTTGTTGTTGTTTTTCTTCCTTACCCTGGACATATGGCACTTAAAATTGTGCACAGACCCTTTGTAAAAACAGTGTGAGTTAAGCATAGAGTATTGCCCAGACATGTAGCTTTAACTGTGAATTTCTTTGCTTTGGTACCAGAGGGTGAAAGTCAAATTTTAGGTGTTAACCAAACATAGGGTGCGTGTGGTTGTTTTGCCATCAATTTTTAACATGTGAAAAACTTCATGTCTCCTAAATAATTAACTGTTTTTAATAAGTGTCAGAACTGTCTCCTGGTTTCCATTTGTCCTTGTGGCTCAGGCAGAGCCCTGCTCTGGAGCTGTCTCTCCTGGCTGGCTCGGAGGTGGGCGCTCCCCCCGCCCAAACTTTTCAGTGACGACAAATCATAACTGGTTTGGAAATGAATCGATTCGCAAGGCCTGTTGCCAGAGGTCAAATTTGCAATTGCATGGAAATGTTAAGGTGCAATTGCTTCAGGCTTTAATGAACTCCAAAAAGAAATATGCGGGCCTGTGAAGCTCATCCATTAGATCCTGACCTACAAATGGCAAGGAATAACAGCAACGCAACCAAGAGGTGTGCTGACTAAGGGAATTACCTGGATACAATTAGTTTTACATGTTTTGGCATTTAATTGTGGTGTTCAGGCAAAAGGGAGAGCTCACAGAAATTACAGGTTACGGTAAGAATAATGCTTCTGATGATGTGCAGATTTTCTCCTGCTCTCCCTTGCCCTCAGCAGCAGCAGAGACAGCTCTCCTCCAGCTTTGGGAAGGAAAGGGTGGCAGTCCTTGGCAGGTGTAGGGGGCTGCACACCCCAAAAGGCAGCTCACCCTCGCCCCAAGGATGAGCAGTAACTGGGAACTCCCCTGGTCAAGGAAATGGGGGCAGGGGAGTGTTTCTTCTCAGAACTCCTGCCATCCCAAGAACAGGGAAGGCCAAAAATTGGAGTAATTTGAAGAGCCATTAATAGATTGCACAAACCAACCTGAGAACAAAAAGAAAAGTAATCACAGTCCAAATGAATTAGCAGGTCTTTCTAAGGAGATGACAGAAGGAAAGTTTATTTTGTTTATGGTGTTGGTGTTGTATTGTAGAAATTATATTCATCCTTCTTTTCACAGTAAAAATTTCCTGCTTGCCTAAGACCCCTGAGATTTTAATTTAAAAAGTTGTTACCAGACATGGACCAGAGATAAACACCCCTGTCTGAGTACACGTTAATTGCTGGCGGCTGGAGGCAAGCGTCTGCTCCAAATATCTCAGCTAAGCTCTCCCCTCTAATGAGACAAACTTCCCACAGTCCAGGAGAGCCAAAAAATCCAGCCCTGAACGTGCAGCTCCACCTGACCTCGAGTTGTCAGTCTGGAAATTGTCCACATCCACTTCCATGCTGTTTTGTGAGGCTTGTGCCCTGATGTTGCGATGAAGGAATGCTGTGAAGGGATCTGGCATGTTTCAGTGCCAGGTACAAAACAAACACACAAACAAGCAAATAAATAAATAAATAAACACAGTTCTTATTTGGCACAAACCTCCTAGCAACATAAATAATCCAAACCTGATTAACAAACTGGTCAGTTTAAAATGAAAGTAATGATCTTCCCTTGCCTTCCTGCTCCCATCAGGATGATCACAAAAGGTTATCTGTTTGAATAAATTAATTAGAGTCATCAAGCTGGCTTGTTTGCCAAGGGGAGGGTTTGGTTTTTGTGACCCGAGGGCAGCTCCCCAGGATGTTTTCCTCTCAAAGGTGCCGCCCAGCCAGTGGCTTGGCTAGGGCACTTCAGAGGGGTGAGTGCAGGGCTCGGGGCCAGCTCTCAGCCAGAACAGCAAAGCCCTGGCAGGGCCACATGGGCCAGTGCTGGGCAAGTGGGTGCACAGGGAAAGGGATGAGATGGTTGCCACCCCATCAGCCCCTGCCCCTCTCGTGGCCAGAAGTCATTCCTCTTTAGCACTTTGCAGGAGGTCAGCTAGTTGGGAAACAAAAAGAAGAAGAGAGAAAAGAGTTTCTCTTATTTATAGAGAGCCCTCCTTTGAGCCTGGATACCAAGGAAAGCAGCTCTGCTTGTATTCAACTACAGTGTATTTTTTCCTCTTTTCTGCCTTGCCTTTTTTTTTTTTTTTTCATTCAAGGGCCAGGTCATTGCTTCTGAACCTCTCTCTCAAGAACTGACACTTAAAGTGCAAATGAAGCTAATGACAAGAGACAATATTTTAATGTTAATTAGATATTTCATGTGTCTTAGTTCATCAGAGCAATATTGCTCTTTTATGTATTACATGAAAGCAGAGCTTTAGCTTGGAGGAAAACAGGGAACACAGTTGGCCATAGAAGTAGTATTCTCGGGTTTGTAATTATTAAAATTATTGTTACATTTAGGAAATCCAGGAAACTTTGAAAGGAAGATACTTAATAGTAATAATAATGGAGCTACTGCGCTATAGGAAGCCCTGGCAAAGGCTTTACATCTTTCTTTTTCCTCCTGCATGAGCTGGCATTGTAAAAGCTGTACTCTCCCAAGCTCTTGCTAGGAGAGCAGGCTTGGCTTTTCTGCAGGATTATATTCATATATAATGCACATACTATGACTCTTTTTTAGCCGGATTCCCCTCTACTTCCCTTCCTATGACATATTACCTTTTTAATAGTTATGTTAAAACACCAACGTGAGCTGCTGAGGCTGTGTGTCCTGGTAAAATGGCCTGATGATGATGTTCACCAGAACTAGGTACATAATATACAATATTTTCTGTGAATGTTTGCATTCCTTGTGGCCTGGTTTCTGCTCCTTTTGCGTTCCTTCACTGGCTATTTGAGAAGTTGCATTTCACTGCCAGGAAGTATTTATACAAAGCAAATTTCAAAGTTGTGCGCATATTTGAAGAAAATGAAATTTAAGGCCCTGTCACAGCAATGAGCTCCTTCCAGAGAGACCTCATGCGTGGACCCTGAATGCAGAAAACGCCTGGAGAAGGTCAGTGCCTTGGTGAGAGCTGCATCCACCCCCCTCCACGATGTTCTGGCTGTGGACATTCACTAGTGCAGTCAATTTATGATGAGTTTTTAAGAGGTAAAAAACCCTCACAGTAATCATGTTATGATTTCCTGACCATTTGTGTTTCAGCGGGCCTTGCTTTTGAGATCACTCTGGGCAGAAGAAATACGTGAAAAGCAATATTTGTAAGGAACAACAGGGAATTTCAAACTGAATTTATATATATTCTGGAATAAGAAACATTTTTTATTTAGCAGTTGGTGTGGGTGCCCACACCTAACAAGAACAGCAGTGTAAAAATGTAGTTAAGCCTTCTATTTTTGTCCACAGCTAGTATTTAAAAAAAAAAAAGTGTTAGGTCTGTGGTTTCTTTATATGTTGTAGAGAGCAAAGACACAACAGAGAGTGAATTCATTGAATAAAGTAGTAGTGCAGATGATTTGCTTGGCTTGGAACATCCTTGCCACAGTGCTTAATTACGCTTTTTTTTTTTCAACATCATGCATCCCAAAGGAGAATCAAATTTTCAGATTAGACTTTCATGTAAAACACTGAAATTTAGGTGGGCAGTTTTCTTAATGCTGCTTGCTCAAAAATAACACTACACCAGAGGTGAGTATTTCACCTAACTGGGTGAAATGAGGAGCTCAGGGTCACAGGGGCCATCCTTCAGATCATTTCACAGAGGTTTGGGTTCCCATCAGGTTGGGGAGCTCAGCTGTGGCCAGACTTGAAGCGGGTTTGACACTTCAGTTGATGAGGAGCTGGGGAGCGAAAAGGATTGTGCAGCACGTAATCAGCCCATCCTGGTTGGGGATCAACGGCAGCACCAGCATCAGCTCCAAAACACCCCAGGTCTCATTCCTGCCCGTCTCTCAATGTATGCTAACACTGGAGACGACATGCCGGAAGGATGCCAGAAGGAGGGTTTATTTTTTAATGAGGGGGAAAATAATTTCATAACCCAATATTAAACACGTGCACGCACATAAGATAGACATATGTGCTCACGCACCCCAGCAACAGCAACCTTGGTCCTGTAACTGCTTGCAGAAAGGAATAAAACTTGTGTGTTTGGGGTTCATTAATATACATTAACAATTGTAAACGTTCTGCCTGAATAAAAGCTGTTTGCTTTGCTACCTCAGGGTTTCTGCCCTTTTGGGACATACAATGGGCAAATCGAATACACTGATAGAGGGCTATAAGTGCTGTAAGTTATATTTAACTAAAATAAACAGGCAGATACAGACACTTCTGCTCTGCTATAAAAAGACTGCATATGCCCAATGCAGGTTTTCTTAAGGTAAGGGACAGAGCTTAGGAAGCTCTAAGGCAGCTAGATTTGCCCATATGGGAAGGCGGTCTTTCACTGATGATTTTGCAGACAGAAATTGCCCATCTGCACTGTTTGCAGGTGTTTTGAATGATTATATTATTAGCTCTGTCTGTTCAACTTTGCTTTTTTATGGTGGCTTTAGTATTGCAGTAAATAAAAAAAAAAAAAAGAAATATATAAGCAGCCATCTGGTTCCCAATTTTTGACTAGCGCTCTTTGTCAAGAAAGAAAAAAGAATTCTCAGATATTATTTCCTAGTTCTGAAACACTGGCAAATGAGGAGAACAAATCCCCAAATTCTGACCTGAATATAAAATGGGGACAGAATTTTCTGCTTTTTATTTAACTTGCTCTGATTAATTCATTTAAAAGCAATTGTCTCTGTTCTGTTCTCATTTACGCCTCTGTGAAGTCAGCAGAGTAGTTCTGGGTTTACACCACCCTTTTAGGAGCAGAATCTCCTCCTGATGAAATTGCGGGGGGGGGGGAGTGTGAATTAAAGTGAAAGCAATCATTGTGAAACCATTTTCTTTTTTTCTAAATGGGCAACAAAGACAGCTGGGAAGTGGCCCTTTGCTGCTGGATTTTCCAGGGAGGATTCACATTTCTCTCAGATATTTTTGAAAAGCAATGACAAAACTTTGCAAGACCTTTAGAAACAAAGAACAATCTATTTGCTATCTCAGCAGTATGTTCCAAATTCTTAGACTGCATTTAGGTTTCTCCGAGCATAATATTTGATTATTGGCAATATGTTTCCAGTTAAATATTTCATATAGTGCATAAAGGCCTCTTCTGCTCTCGAGCATTCTCTAGGTATTAATGAAAGCAGTGGATTTGTAGATTTATCTGCTGCCTGAATACCTTTTGCTGCAAATTGTTTCAGAGCTGGATCGCGGCTTTACACGGTCATTTAATGTTGCCTCTATATTCATGAAATCGGAATTATGTATCTAAATGTAGGTAGATTGTCAGCAAATCTTCTTTGGAGAGATGGTGCCAAGCCTCACAGATATGATCCAAATCCAAATATTCCCCAAGACCACAAAAACCCACGTGGACTTCCTTCTGTCCTCCATGAGCAGCAGTGCCACACTTGGGACTCACGGGGGAGGGAGAGGTGTGCCACTGGCTGGCAGGGCAGCTGGGAGGGGCTCAGCATCAGCATTTGCAGAATAAAACCAGATATGCAGCTATAATTGTGTTCCCTGAGATACAGAGACATCTGAGGCATGTGCTTAACCTGCAACTGGAGATTGCATTTATCTGCCTGCTCCCGGGCTGCTTATTCCTGAGGCTGAAGGCCTTTGGAAAGACAGCAGCCTGTAAATGGAATACAGGTTATCCCAGGAACGCCCCAAATCCACCCCGAGCGAGGAGCAAAAAGAGAAGTGTGCGGAACAGGTATTGGGTGAACACGGTGACGGCAGGAGGAGTCCCTGGGTCTACTTGCCATCAGATGCACAGCCCTGGTGTGGTGTGATGGCACCACAGAGCTGCTGTTTATAGAAATGGACAATCATAACAGGAACTTAGCACAATCCTGCTGCTTTAAGGTTGCTCATCATCATAATATTTGCTTAAATATGCCCTTCCCCACCACTTGCCTTGCTAGTTTAGAAAGTACCTCATTTCTTTAGATCTTTTTGTCCTGTGCAAACAATTAACCCTAAGCTACTCATCATTCCTGAGTCTGGGCAAAATAGATACATCCTGTTGGTGGGGCGAGGATGTAGCACATGGTAGGTAATTGCTTGGGGTTTGTTTACTGCAGGGTTTATGTGTGCACGCTGTATTTCTGCTTCTTTTCCATCAGTCCAGCTACTAAACTAAAACCACACTCATCTAGTTCATTATTCTTCTATACATATATACCATTAATATTCTAGTAATCTGATCATTGTATCCTGAAATTAATAGAAGTCAGCATTCCTAAAAAGATTATACACTTTTGCATCAGCCATGTGACTAATAGTACCATAGATCCTAATTCTTCCTCGTGCAGGTAATGCAAGTATGGCTGGGATCTCGCTTTAATCCTTAAGAGTGGTCTTAATTCCCCAGGCACCAGAGCTAAGGCTGAGACATCATGTTTTTCAGCAGACATTGTAATCCATGCACTGTTACGAGGCTGTAGCAGCTGAATGGTGATATCAGGAATAGGGAAGGCAAACAACTCTGAGCCAGCTGTGCCCTGTTGTGGGAACTTCTCAGTGAGCTAAGAAAAGAAAATGCTTAAAGAAAGCATCCAGCTCCTTGTGTTCCTGCAATAGGTGCCTGGAAGACAACCCTAAGCAAAACAAACAAACAAACCCACCAGAAAAGCCCAAACAGCTCCATTGATTTATTCTTAGCAGTAAGCAGTCTGTATCTGTGTCTTGAAGTCCATCTGGACACCTTCGTGGAAGCAAGGGTTTATTTTGTGCAGTAAGGTCAGCTCTCATGGAATGGAGCTCACCAAGCAAAGGCATCAGAGGTTCAACAGCTTTTGTTTGCACTTCCAGTTTAATAATATGAGACAAATTGCCAGGTTTCCCAGGAAGGCTGTGGATGCTCCAACACTGGTCCAAGGCCAGGTTGGATAAGGCCTTGAGCAAACTGGTCTAGTGGGAGGTCCTTGCCCATGTTTGGGACTAGATGATCTTTAAGGTCCCTTCCAACCCTTAAAATTCTATGATTCTATGATATCGGCCAGGCAGGTTTCCGTCACACATTCCTGTATCAGACAGTGTACAGAAAAGACCCTGTTCCCATAAGCAGAAAAATTGTAAGGTTTAGGATTTTGCTGGTGATGCTCTACTCTTTCTGATTTCAGTGCTGTTTGGCAGTTTCTGCTCTACTGGATTTGTCTCTGGCACATCAACACAGCAGGGCACAAGGCACAGGCGTCTTTCTATGGTGAGGAACAGGCTTGGACATGAAATCACTTCTTTGTATTTCCCTCTGCCAGCTATGACTTGGGTATGTTGTTCATTTTCCTTGCTATAAGTTATTCCAAGACTCATGAAGAACACTAGAAAAGTCTAGAAAATCACTGGTTTTTTATTATTCATTGGCAGATTTGGGGAATGTTTTGAATTCCAATGGGATTTTCCAGGGCAAAATGTATTTTGTGGGTGCAGATTCACAAGGGATAGTTGTGAAATATGAATTCCTGTCCTCTGGATCCTGGGATTGGGTGTGCTTTTGTTGCATATTTTGTTTCACTGTTTTCATATCCTAGTTGATCAGTACAAAATGACTAAAACCTGAGAGATGGATTTATTTTTTAACTAATGCAAATAATCATGTTGGTTATAATTGTTATTAGGGCTCCTTTGGGAATCTGTTGTTACAAGCACTCAACCCTTTTGTCTCTCCTTTGGGTCTCCAGGCTGTGTTGCAATTTATAAAGATACCAGACCTTAGGCTAAATCAATGTCCTTAGGGTTATGAGATGTTGCTAAATATCAAAACAAAATCCCAGTGTTCCAGTTCTTTAACTTCACTATGTTTAATTAGCCATTCCAATTAACCTTCCCTTTGTGTTCCCTCATGTTTAAAGGGTTATATTAAAAGTACTGTAGAATTAAAGCCATTTAAAATATGCTGAGTACATTTCAAGGCATTCAGAAAGCCTCTTCCATGGAGCTGTCCTCATTTCAGTTTCACTAATGACTGGTCACTGAGGGCATATTTTCAAACCTCTGCACCTAGGTTGCAGAAATTGTAACAATATACCTACATGTGCATCCAGGTCACAGTGTGCTCAAATGGGAAATCACTTCTGCAGGTCTCTCACTGCATTGCTACATATGCCTGTGGGCACAAAGGACGTGTGAGGGAAGACTTACACATTCTTGCTCTGAGAATTTAGACATCGCCAAGCATTTAGTCAACGTTTTTTGCTCAGAGGCCTGACAGAAAGACAAGCATCTTTGTATCAGTATTGCTGAATCCTGGTTTCTGAAGTATTCCAGATAATTCCCAGACTTGGAAAAAACAGCAGAGTGAGAAACAAGGGAAAAGTCCTGGGGAAACACTAAACTTCTCATCCCAGCTAGTTCATAAGATCATATTCCTGCATTCTTATAGACAGATGAAAAGAACTGACTTTTTTCAGTTCACACAACAAGTTAACAGAACAATCTGCCAGCACTCTCTGTGGCCTGTGCCCCCATCCACACCTTGTGCCAGGGACGGGCAATGTCCAGGTCTGTTGAGAAGGATGGGAAAGGAGGGTCTCCAAAACTATTTCTGTAGTCTTTACAAACCTATGCATTTGGAAATGTATGCCGAGAGCACTCGGTGAGGTAGGAGAATTCTATTATGCCCATTTTATTATGCCCAAGGGTGAGTACGTTTTTTAGATTTATGTTATATTAGGCAGCTTTTCACTTATTATTCTCTGTGCCTAACTCTCTGGATGCATTTTATAAGTCATCAGGATTTAACTCATGGCTATGGATTTTGTTATGGGAGAGCAGGTACCTAAAAAATCTCTGACTTGTCCAGTGTCATTCTGTATGTCTGGTGGCAGAACTAGGAAAAAAATCCAGTCCATATATCTAATTCCTGACTCTTCCCTAGGTCACTTTCTCCAGCAGTTGTATTGAAAGATCATTTTAATTCATAGTTTTGTTTGTTGGAGGATATGAATTTCTCTGGGGTGAAATATGATGACAAAACAGCATTTATTTTTCTATTTTCTATATTTGGAAGGAGCTGAGATAATTCTAAGACCAGACTACAGTGTTATTTTAGTTAAATTTGTTCCCTCAAGGAATTTGTCTTTAGATCTTCCTTTAGTCTTTATAAAGGATAGGGAGGAAAAACAAAAGAGATGTTTTTTTTATTGATGCTGTGATATTAGAGGCTTTCACTTAAGAAAACTGTTGGAGTCTGTCTTTGTTTTCTAAGACAAGGTCAGTTAAAAATATATCAAGTTTTGTGTTAAATAGTTTGATGGCATAAATTCAATAAAGACATTGTCTGGTGTCCTCACTGTATCAGTCGTATGAGATACAAAGGACACTAAGAAAAGCAAAGATTCATTTCCCTTTCCTTCTTCCTTTCCTCTGCTTTTCACTGGCATCAGTAAAGTTCAACTGCAAGACATGTGATTGTAATATAATCAAATAACCTGCTGGTGTCTCATAAAGAAATACTGGTTGTTTAAACGACTATTCATAACAGACTTAGATGTTTCATAGCTGGTGATGGTTTAAGATTCAGATAACATCAAGTCAGTTGGAGTGTGGGCTTCAGCTCCTTTGAAAATGTACAAAGAACAAAGCTAACAGCACTACTGATGACTGACTAGTTAGGGGAGAAGAAAACAACGAATATATTTAGGATTTTTATCAAGCCTGCCGAAGAATCTCAATGTGAGGCATGTGATAAGCATCACAGAAACTGGAGATAGTGAAAGCTGAAGAATATGGGACATTTAGTATGTCTAGCTCCACAGTAAAATAGTTTATATAGAGAAGAGAGACGGCTAAATATAAATCATTCTCTAACAGTTCTTCAGGGCACATTGCTGGGAAATACTTGCTAACAGTGTGATCAGTTTATTTTGTATATTGACTTTGAAGCCAGTGCAGGGAAAGAAAGAGCTGTGATTCTGCCCATGTGCTGAAACACTACCAATCCTCCCTGGCAGGGAAGACTCAACTTTGTGCCTTTTGCACAACCCTTCCTTAAGGGTGTTTCCACAGCAGATGCCCAGGCTTGAGCTCACTCCAGGAGTAACTCTTTCGTAGCAAGACATGCCTACAGTAGCACAGCTCTGCAGGGAAGCTCATGATAGAGAACAAAAGCACTCTAGGAGAACTTAGATGTAGAGAGGTATTTTTTGAGATTCATTTATTAGCCACTGTATTGCTAATTGCTGATCTCCTGTTGAGCTAACCTCAAGTTCGATGGCCGCAGTGTTTATGAATCTGGTACTTAAAAGGGGAAATTTGGGGTAAAACAAAAAGTAACACTGATCTTTGAAGATGCATCGTTTTGCCTTATCAGCAAAGGTGCATTCAAAAATCAGGCAGTTGCCACTAAGAGTGAGAAATAAAACAACAACAAAAAATATCTCTCCCTTTGCTTCAGGCTTTTGGATGCACTGGATTAAGTTCACTGCTAATTAGACACAATTGTGAAGCACAATTATTTATGAACCTTCAATGGGCCGAATTCATGAAAGGAATAACGAGTATGTATTTCCCTTTTGTAGAATTTTAATGAAGAAATGGCATTACTATTCATTATTTATCCACTTTCAAATTGTAATGAATAGTTCTACTGGCAAACACCAAATTTCTGTATTTACAGAAAGGCGGAACATGTGTAGATAATAACACAGTTCAGTATGTATGAAATTCTGTAATTCTATAAATACAGAAATAAAGAAATTATCACCAGGACTATTCATTAAATTTTGAAAGTTGTAAATAATAAATAGGAATAACATTTATTCATTAAAATACTCCAAACAGAAAATATTGAGTCTTTCTTTCTTAAATAAATGCAGCGAAAGCTGGGGGTTATGATGATTTTCATTTTATTTTTTCTTTTGACATTGTTTCATGTGCAGCCTTTATCCTAAATGCATTTTAAATAACATTAAACCATGTGTTTTCATTAAAAAGTTGAAATAATACATTATGCTGTGAAACAAAGACAATTTAGGGAGCCTGTCTTCCCTGGCTGAACAAACATTTTAGCACCATTCTGACCATGGATACCTGCCTCTTAAAGAAAATATGTTTATGCCCACCTCCCTGAATATTTTCGGGGCATTCACACATACTGGACCCCAGGGTGTGAAGATGAAGGTGCAAATGGGACATTTTCATTGCTTAGTCCCCCAGACAGCTCAAGTGAATTGCAGAGCCTTCAGTCCCCAACTTCTATGTGGATTTTATAGTCAGATGACCCAATGAGCGGAAAGCAAAGCTCCTCACCCCCAGCAATGGCAGGACCTGGCACAGGAAGGACTGAACTGCTCAGTAGCACAGGCAAGACTGCATGGGTCACCTCTGATGGTTTTTAACCTAATAAGTGCTAATATATGAACAAAAATCCGGAGAAAGGTTTTCCCATAATTTATTTTAATACGACTGGGAACTGAGCCTGATGTCCCTCGTCTATCCAGTGTCACTCCTGTTCTCCAGCCAGTGCTTTCCCAGTTTCTCCAGCAGAGCCTTGCTGTCCTCTGCCCACGGGGCCACAAGGTCGGTGCCGAAGGTTGAATTCATGTAACTTAAGCAATGTCTTCCCTTAAAAATACACCTAAAGTTTAATTATGTATTGGATTAATTAATCTTCAGAAAGCTAAAACTTCAATACTATTTTAATTCCTTATACAGTAATTAAACTCTTTGAAGCTAATAAGAACATAGAGATTGACTTTTTAAACTTCAGTGGAGTACAGGATATTAGAAAAAAACTTGCAGATGAGTTAATTATGAACTTTGATAGACGATACTTAATATTTCAGCCCAGTCTATGCAAACCTTAGGGCCTGACCAGGTGGTCCAAATTTCTTGCACTTTAAGGCATCCCTCACACTGCTCAGCAACAATGGCTGTGTTATTCAAATTTGTTCCCAAGTAAGGAAATAGCTTTTCTCTTTATAAATAAGAATCCAAGGTCCTGATAAATCTTGCCAAGCTTCACCATAGTATCACCGACTGGTTTGGGTTGGAAGGGACCTTAAAGACCAGCTCATTCCAACCCCCTGCCATGGGCAGGGACACCTTTCTCTAGACCAGGTTGCTCAAAGTTCAATTCATAGAGAGATTTGTTTACATGGTGAGATGTTTCTTTGTCATCATGCTATAAATAAGATTTAAAGTTGAATATGCGTATGTCTACACAAGTGTAGCCCACCCCAGTCACATTCAAGAATGATAACAGAAGAAAATTATAGAACTGGTCACAGGGTGTTTCGCTTTTAATGCTGTATCTCTAAAACTTGGTTTATTTTGAAGGAAGAAATTTAGTAAGAAAATAAACTACACCGTTTAATTAAGTGTAGTGCTCGACTCCTTTGAGACACTAAGAGGCACAGCAAAGAGCGCCAGGGCTCTCCTGTGGTTGCACCCAAATGCTTTCTGGTTTGTGTCCTGCTTCTGTGTAACGTGGAGAGGAGAAGCCAAAGTCTGGGGCGCTGGGCAGGGGGCTGTGGGGCTCCCCAAGCCACAGCAACCTCAGGCCTCTCAGCAGCTCAGGATCTTGAGCAGCTCAAAGCAGAACTCCTCCTTAGATGGAAACTGCATCTGCATTTTTCACGCGACATTTCAAGGATCTCCATGTGGTTCTCAATAGGCAAACCAGGACTTATAACCCCCAGTAATCCTGGCCTCCCTCCATAAGGACTCAGTTACAGATGATGGCATGTGGCCTTTGCCATCAGATTAGCTTAAAAACATCTGTTTGGCTTTGGTGTTTTGGATCTTTCTTCAGCAAACTGCTTTTCCTTGCTTTTCAAGTTTGCTTTCTTGTATGTAACATTTACATTGTGATCTAAAAACAATTTTACACATAATAAAGTTTAACTATTTGATATTTTTCATTTCAAAACTAAATAACAGACATTAAGGGAACATTCTTTTTTTTTTTTAATGACACACATGATAGTATTTTAAAACATCAAATGACATCCACCGTAAATTTTTTGATCTTCCTCTAGCAAATCCTCTATGAGTAAGGTTTGCTCATATTTATGGGGTTTTTTTCTCAAGATGTTTTACTGCTTTTGGTAGAACTAACATCTACTTCTCCAGGGACTCTCCTATTTATGACAATTGGAGATGTTTTTGAAAATTCTTTGAATTAAACTTAGCCTGCTCAGAAGTGTTTCCACAGGAGCTGACTGTACACAGAGAGTTTTTACTGATGACATTTGACAGAGCTGTTAATCCCTCTTGACTCTGATGTATGATATCACATTACAGGAGCTGGAGCAATCCAGTGATATACGCACATGCAAAATAACATTTACCGATTAGTTACCGTTTGTTCTGTTCAAAAACAAAATCCCTGGAACAAGGTGTTTCATCGACAAAGAAGGAAGGAGGTGACTTTCCCCATTAATATTGCTCTTCAGCCTGCTTCTGATATTCCCGTGGCACTTTCTGCGGGCACAGGGTGGCGGTGACCAGAGGGCACGTCCCTCTGCCCTGGGCGGGTCCAACACGGCCCCTCCAACAGCAGCCACTTTTCCACTTTTCTTCTCCGATTAGATCACGGAAATTTTGCCAAGACTTCTGTTTCAGCCTTCTGCAGAATGAAATCCAAGAGGGTAATTGTGAAAAGAAAAACATTTTTGCCAGCTGAGTCTCAATCTTCACATCAGCAGCCATATTCTTGTGTGTAAACTGTCTTTAAAAAAAAAAAAGCTCCAAAGTGCAAGAATCTTTTGGGATTGTTACTGTTAAAATCTTCTGCTTTCTCTAAAGAGTGAGGGTCCCTAGGGAATTGTCATGAGTTGTAAGAAAAGCAAGGTGTTGCAATGTAATGCAACATTATGATTTAAATGTGATACTGTCTGATTATAATTTCTCTTAAGTGCTGAATTTGCAGAATCTTTTTCTGCACAGTCTTATGAAATCAGATGCAAGGAAAAAAAAGACCTTTCAAAAAAATAGAAGTGATGCTTCTGCATTAAAGTGATATCTGTGCACTTCATAAATTTGATTGCAAATCTAATTCTGAGCCTTACACTATTTATGTTGGAAATAGAAAAATAAATATTTTCAGTTGTTTTCAAGTCTCTAAATCGAAGTACTAAAAGGAGTCTTCCCCAGTAGCCTTTCTGGTCTTTTTTACTCATATCTGAATCTTTGCATTTTGGTCAGAATGAAATATCTGTGACAACATGAAAGAGAAAAAAAGAAAAAAAATTCTTCTTTTGATGAAGCAAAACCATTTAGAGTTGGATGACTTAAATGAACATGGACAATAGGAGGTTTCTTTAACTAAAGAAAAATTTATTGACTCCTGAATATGCAATGTCTTTGACTTTGTCTGGAAGGGCGTTTCCTTGGTCAAGAGGACCAGGTCCTTTCACTGATTACATATTATCCCTTCTCCTCTGCCATACGTCTAATTATTTCTACAATTAAAATAGATTGCATGATCTTTCATCTAAATCTTTCTCTTTAAGAAAAAGAGAATTTAAAACTTAATTTATGAACTCTGATCTTATTAACCTTTCATTCGATTTGCTTCTGGGCCTTCATCTTATAAACAGGCTATTATACTTTCTGCTGTTTTATTTAGTATGGGCTATTTCAAGACACTCCAAAAACTAAAGCTCACCTGCACAACCTAAACTAAACCTTTTCTCTCTTCTGCTTCTTTGTTTAGTGTTCTGAGCCCTATGGTTTGCTTCAAACCTTAGGAAAAAAAAATCGTTAAACAGCCTGCATTAATGTATAGGAACTTTGTTGTCTTTTGCCAGTGGTTTCTCAAGCAATCCCCTTTCTGTCCAGAGCACACAGCTGTTCTCAGTTTTACCTCCTCCTGAAGGAATTTTTGTTCTCCATTCCTGCTGCTGTTTCTTCAGACACACTTTGTTTACTTCATTTTCTATGTCTCTGCTACTTCTATCAGCCCAGGTTGTCTTTATTTCCTTTTTTTTCCTCCCCTCTGTCTTGATTCCTTTCCTCCTCCTATAGACATCAGGACCTTAGCTTCTAAAAATCAGTCAAACTGCTCCTTTTCCTCCCTAGTTTTTACCACCTTATTTGTTCATCTTGCTTTGTGAATGCTCTGCCTTCCATTCTTCATTCCTTTTATTGCAGTCTTGCATCCTCTTCCTTCTCTTTAATTTTCTGGGATTCTACCTGTTTCTCTATCTCAGATCTTATTATTGCCCTGGATTCCCCCTCCTCTGAAATGCCACATCTGCCTGCGGCTGCTGTCTGGCACTTCTGCTTCCATTCTCTTGCCAGTGCTCACGTTGAGGGGAGGTGTTCCCCAAGGCTGCACAGCCACTTCTCTCAGGAGCAAGAGCCACGTGCAGTTTAGATTTTTTTTTTCCCCTTCTCATTGAGCACATCCTACTCATGAATTTCAGAGGAGGCCAAGTTCCTTCTTCTAGATATTAGAGATCCTCAGCCTGGGCAGGGTTTGGTGCTGTGAGGCAGCACATGTAAGTTCCTCACTGCTGTCCCAAAGTTTGCTGATCTGTGTGCTCTCTGAAGCTCAAGGACTCTTGGGTCTGTCTCAGCTGATGCTCAGGGGGCACTCTGCATTAACTGCTGTTTACCACCTTTATTTTAACTTGTTTTGTTTTCCTTAGAAATCTGGAGACTAGTTCCATTTGCAGGGAGAAAGGAAGTAGCATTACTGAGTTTGCTGAAGGCTGTGAGATTTTGTGGAGGTCGAAGAACAGTGGGACAGAGAGCTGGTTATCTCCAAAACAAGTTCAGGATCACGCAAATATAAAAAATGTTCCGTATTTAAGATCGGATTTTTGTAATTTCTCTGCTTACAAACTTGTTTCATTTAACTTAACTTATGCAAAGGAAAAGTGAAGGGATAGTGGTTTGGGGTTTTAATATTTTTAAATAAATTCAGAAGGCAGGTTCAAATAAAATCAAGGTTTGATTTCAGGACTAATAAGAAGGCAAATCAAAAAAGGTTTTTTTTTGCAAGAAGAAGAAACAAGCAACAGTCCAAACCACAGTTCAATAATATGAGAGCTTTAGGGGAAGCTACTAAGAAACAGCCCAGGCAACAGAATTAGTTTAGTTTGTGGTGACTGCATTCACCATTAGTAGTTCAGACTTTACCCTGGTCTTAGTCTCACCCAGCTACGAGAATAAAGAGCCCACATTCCAACATGTGCAAAGGGCTGGAAGGATGGAGAGAAGGGCTGTGATTTCTCTCTGTGCAATATTGTAAGGCTACAGTTCTGCAGGATGTGCTAAGATTGGACTGAAATACAAAATCAAATATATATTCAGGAGACAAAGCCATGCTAGATTGCAGAATTTTTCAACTGTTTGATTCATTTAAAATATGTCATCAAAAAAAAGTGATTAATGACTTTTTTGTCATTAATGTCACAATGAAGCAATATTTTTTTTCCTTTTCTATTTTTCTCTTTCTTTGTTTTCTTTCTTGCTTTAATTCTCTATTCACTTTTCATAGTTGCTAGTCACAAATTGTTTCCTACCGATCCCTGGGTACAAACCAACCTGCCCAAATAGGGCTGGTTTGGGGATCAACGTTTATCTTTCATGAATCATCATTTTATTAGCATGCTGTAAATTTTATTGCTTTGGTTTTTTGTTTTATTTCCAATGGCTGTGTATGGCCTTTTCACGTGGTTGTGGTTGCACCACTGAAAATCCAGGATAACCAGTGCATTAGAGAGTGACCTGACACACACAGACGTAAAAACACATGCACACGTGTATGGCTATAACTTTTTACAGGAAGCAAAGCAGGATGCCACCCATATTTCTTGTACAGAGGAAACAGAAGTTAATTTGTAGGTTGGTGAGAGAGAGCTTGTGACACTGCACTCCATTTCACATCAAGAGACATTAACTTGAAATTACTGTTTCCAAGGGAAACACTTATGACTCAAAGCATTAATTTGCATTAGCCCACGATAAGGCTAGCCTGTAAATTGAGTTATTGAAAATAACTCGCAACCATAGCACCAAGGAAGGAATTAACTAGGAATGTTGTTCTGTAAACACAAGCTGATTTTTTTTCCAGGTAGTTAAAATACTAAAAGTGTGCAAAATGTAATCAATTTAGTTTTCTAGTAAAGTCATTCTTTAACAAATTGTCACTACGGAAGTAATCAGTTTGGATAAATTTGTGTTTGGCTGGGTTTTATCTCCTCACTTTTTAGTTTCATGTGAACAGCCTATTAAAACCCATGGTTTGGGACAAGCTCTACATTTTTCTCTTACAGCTGTGAGGACAATGGTCATTCTTTACAAATTTAGTTCAAGGTAATGTGATGTTCTACCCAATCTGGCAGAAAGATTTATAACTTAGCAACTGGAGGCTAAATTTCTGTGTTGTAAGCAAGTCTGGTCTCAGGCAAATTTCACCTCTTCTGAACATCATAAAGTTTATTTAGAAAAATCTTCATAAAAGATTCTCTTTACCCTTTGTGTGCTCCTACAATAACCACTCAGAGAGAGTTAACAATCAGCAGTATTAATTACTGACATTTACACCAGCAAAATTATTCAAAATACTTACTGATTACCAGCTGCACATGTACCACCACTCTTTTAAATCTGGGTCAGCCAACATTCCCCAAGTAAATATAGTCAAGCAGGTCCAGTTTTTTCAGCTCTCACTCAGGTGTTCAGCCTCACCCAGCATCATAGTTTTGATACAGGAATGGAAATGCATGCAAAATTTGATTTCTCTTTTAAAGCTGGTCCTTCTTTTCAGGAGCAACCCAGACTGGTAAGCCAGAGGGGAAGTGCAGATGCCCCTGCCTGCCAGGTGGGCATGCCCCATCTATGCATATACATTGGCAAAAGGCACACAGATTACCTTTTGGCCCTCTCCAAACACCCTTTGAATTTTTTAGACCCAAAGTTACTCTGGAAGAGAGAGGAAAACAGTGAGGACTAATTTTCCAGACTAAGAATCTAAATCCAGGTGCTCTCTCCTTGTATTACATTACCATCTGCACCTATGTTTGGACTGTAGCAGAAAACATTTTGCTTTCCTTCCTTTCTCTTTAGTTCAAACTGAACAACAAACTTCCAAACGCAGCGGCTCAGCCATAGCCCAGTGGGGCACTGAAACACTGATGAGTTTGTCCAAAAGGCATAGCCTTTATATATATATACTATACCAGTATATGAAATTGTTTCCTCTTCCCCAGGGTGATGTGGTGCCCAGGGAAGTGAAGGTTCAGCTTTTGGTCTGGAGAGGGTGAAGCAAACCTTGGGCCACCCCAGCAGATGAAGGATCAATGCATGTCTGACTTACAGGCATGGCTTTTCTAGGTTAGACACAGGACGTCTGCTTTTCTACTTGCACACCCATATGGTAAACAATATGGTGTCTATAAAAGGCAGGTGACAACGTTACATGTGTAGGCAAAAGGCATTAATAAAGGAGCAGGCTCAAGTCCTGTCATTTCCCATCCAGGCTGTGTGTTTTCCATGGAGCGTCTCCCTGCAGTGCCTTACCCCTGCCCTCTCACATCCCCTATTCCAGCTGCCTGCCATGCCCGACAGGGCACCCCGCCGTGTATCTCTCAATTGCTTCTCATGAGTAAGGACATTATTTTTGATCCAAACTAATATGTAATTATCTATTTCAGAATGTTTTATTAGGAATTAGGACCCTTTTTATATTTTAACCAAACATATTCATTTCACAGCATGTTAAAAATCATTTTCTCTCTCCTAACTGTGTTTATCCTTTCTCTGTAATATTTCACAGCTCAAGTCCTTTTCTAAGAGAGCTTGAAAAATATTATCTGGGTTTTTTTGTTTTTTTTTTTAAATTGAGCATATATGGACAAAATCTGCCCTCTCCTTTCTTGTCCTTAGCATTCTAAAATGTACCTGTGTTCAAATATTAAGAAATAAAACAAATATAAATTATGCATTTTCCAAGTTAATTTAAAATGCATTATGCACTGCTTTGTTCTCCAGAATTAGTATTATTAAGGGGACAGATCTGTATGGATTAATTTTGAGTCAGTTTATTCACTTCTTTGTAATTCAGTGGCAAGAATTTCTGTCCCCAGGCATCAAATTAAAATTTTTACTGTAAGTAACACATACACAGTATAGACCTTTTTGTATTGTTTCTTTGTTTTTCTATCAGACAACGTATTTACATATTGCATTATTTCACAAAACCACCTCTTTCAAAGTAAACAAAACTTCCCCCCTTCTTGAAGATTATTTTAATGTTCCCATTGTCATTGTACCCAACACAAACCCGGTTTTAGTTTCAAGGGTTTTTTTCCCTTTCCATCAATAATCACATAATATTTAGCTGTGTCTTCCCTGAGAGCTATCACAAACTGAATAATCATCCAACATCTCTTTCCTTCCAAATATTTTTGGTTGTGTTTGAGCTGCTGCTTCACGATCTATTTTTTTTTAAAAAAAGCAAGCTATTCAATAATCCTTTTAAAATAATGTTTTATTGCAATAATTCTTTGCACTTACATGTTTTAAATCTTTATTTTTCCCTAAACTGAGCAAGAAAATAGAGTCTGCTTTCTTAATTAGTCTTCTTTAAACAAAATATCCTTTCATATGCACTAATAAAGACTAAGGATCATTTCTCTCTTGTTTAAATAACTGCTTGCTGTACTATAAAATTGTAAGAGACATGATGCAGATCAAGATGCTGGCTTGAAGTGGAGAAGAGGAACAAGCAGTGCAATAATAAGCAGATTTTAATGATTTACTATAAATCAGCATTTTTGCCCTGTCAGTGAGATTGAAGAGGCAGACAGCTCCTCACATGTCTGCCTAGCAAATGTCTTCCTGATGAATCATGTGCTCTGAATCACTGATCACAACATTCAAACAGCACATCCAAATAATGAGGAAAACATATACACAGCATTCTTACGGCTAGTCTAAAACTGCAGGAATATGTGTTTTTAGTGGTGTGGTAGTTAAACCCCTACATTGATACTGTGTCTGTTCAGCAGAGGGTAATATAAGGTTAACTATTGATGCCCTAGCTTTGCTTCTCCTCGTTAAATCAACGGGAAAAATCTAATCTTTACATACGCTGCAGGAAAAAAAGGAGGCAAAAGTGGATAAAAATGTATATTTTTAAATACTTTCCAACAGAGAAATGCGTCAGCTACTCACTGAGGGAAACATTACTGCTATTAATTAGGACACTACCAAGGCTATTGTTTTACGTGCAGGGAAGTTCAGATGACCATTGTTAATAATTTCAGTTGGTCACTAAGGTAATAGTGGCTATAAAACGTTATGCATTGCATGCCCTAATGTACATCGATCCTCCTCGCGCTGCTGCCAATGGTTTCAGGTAACCAAATAATTATCAAAATCCCCTGCAATGGGGGGTCTCGAAAGTTCTCCACAGCAAAACAGAGGTTTTTAAGGATGACTTGGATACAGTGAAGAGTTCATGGAGGTGAACGGGATGAGGTGCAGCCCCAACAGCTCTGGGAGAACTAAGGAATGAGCTGCAGAGTGTGGTCTAGTCTCAGCCTTCGCAGGCAACACTCCCATGAGCAGTAGTGGGACTTAAAAGCATTAGACAAAAACCTGCCTGAGCAAATATGGAAGCTGACTCACCTCTCCCTCTTGCGTTCAAGAAGGCTGATAATGTGCCCAGTAGCAGAAGTTGTGACAATTGTTGTCCCCACTTGCAGGAGATGCTCTGGAGAGGCTCTACAGTGCCACAGCTGAGGGAGGGAAGGCCCATTTGCAGGTCAGCCTGGAAGCCCTTGTCCTGCAGCTCACTAAGTTGGCTGTTGGTGGGTAAAATAAGGACTTCCAGCAATCTCTGTCCTTTAACCTGTTATTAACATCATAATTTATCCAGAAAACAGTTATGAAAGAAATAATTTTCTATTAGTGGGAAACTTGGATTTAGAGACTTGTAAAAAAAAATAGTCAAGGTTTGGTTGTGGTGATCCTTTAAAAAATAGTAACTTGTCATTCCGAGTTTTGCAGACTGTAACTTTTGCATTTATTACTAATTTTCTTCACTGGTCTAAGTGCACTGTGCACATTTACTTTAAAATACGTTAGTGCCATTTACGTACAGAATATTTGCAGTTCAAGTCATCCTTGTGCAGACTCAGTAAAAGGTTTCTTCTGGAGATCCAGCACATGAACTTGCACTAGAACGCTACTGATGTTTTTTCCTCCGTGTCCCTGTGTCCTGCCACCCATTTGATGCAGAGTCACAATATGTGTTTCTGCGAGAAGCTGCTGTCCATTGTTTGAAGATATGAAATTCAAAGTCTCGTCTTTTCCGGTTTGCACTCAAGGGAAAAAAATAATAATGGGCTTTTAAAACAATAAAATATCAATGTATTTTAAACATGACCATGTCAGGCTCAAAAATGTTTTTGAAAAGCATATCCATTTGTTTAATTTGAATAAGAACATACTTAATTTCATGGTCATTTGGTTAAAGCAGTTATTTTTATTAATGTGTTATTGAACTAGAGGCTGAGGGCACTGGTCAGTTTGCTACTGTATAACTCACTCGCTTGGAGAATGAAGTCTTGCAGTACAAAGGGGAAAACTCATACGTGCTATTTAGGCATCACAATGGTATATTTGATCTGTGTTCTTATTTTATTCAAAGTAAGGAGAAGAAAAAAACAAACGCTCAGACTGCTGATTTCTGCAGAAAAAATCTGCAAATGAACTGTTCTATTAGCACAAATGTACAAAAGTCTTTAGAACCTCTCTCTTCAAAAGCATAATTAGGTATTTATTTCAGACATACTAACATCTTTGCAGTAGCTAATAAGATGCAGCCCATTTGAATATTAATATAATAAATGATTAAATTAAACAGCAAGATTCAGACTCAGAAATAGCCTTTATAGGTCCCAGGGGGTCACTAAAACTGTATTCCATTTCTTCCTACAGTTAACATAGTACAAGGGACATGAATGCGTAAAGCAATATTTGTCTTATGAAACATGGAGTTTTATATTGTGCTATTCAGTTTTATTACTCCACAGTTTGAAGCTGAGGCCTGTGATGAAGTCACCATGCTGGGACCCAACAGCAACTCTTCCTGTCTCAGTGCTTTTTGGCATCAAAGTGACGCATCGTTGCTTTGGCAGAGGCAAACCTCATGGCAGGCTACATATAAATAGGTTAACAATGTTGGCGTGTGATAAACTAATAACAACACACACACACAAAAAAGTTGATGTAAAGTAAATGGCTGAGGAATTTTTCATCTGTACATTATTATGTATTTATTATTAATATTATGTACCCAATAATGTGCAGAATTAATATCAACGGCACAAGGATGATAGGTTAGGCTTATTTTTTTCCCCCTGTACACCAAATAAAAGAAAAATAGGCAAAGTAGGCAATTATAATTGGCCATTATTCCAATAAAGGTGTTTCCCTTCTCAAATTAGTCCATGAAAACTGCACACTATCCAAATCCCATGAACCTGAGAGGTGTTAATAAACATCTGGTCATGGTTTTTGCTTAATTAGCAATCCTTAGTTTGGACTGAAGTCTGTTTATGTAAAACAAAACACACGTACACACAGAGGCACACACACACACTCTCTCTGTTGCTCCCCCCTCATAACAATAACAAAAAATCGGGTTTTTGTTTTGTGAGCCGCAGCCCTTCAGCAGTCCAAACCAGCTCCTTGTAAGTGCTCGGTAGGAGAATTGGATTTTTAAGTCTTATCATTTGTCAACACAGCAGAATAAAATGAAAGCTATTTGGGTTTGTCTGTTTCTGTTCATTTTACCCGACTAATGTCACCTCAATCAGCCCTACAAAATCCCGGTATTTTACTGGAAACTAAATTACCATTTTTAAATGCAAAAAGAAATTGCGTGCTTACTACAGGTTACTGAAAAATGCCATTTTATTATTCTTAGCATCCAAAATCTTACAGCACCATCTCTCTAAGGAGCAGCATTGGCAGGGAGGTAATGGATAAACATGCAACTGTGCTTGCAAGACTATACTGTCTAAATTAGATAAAAGAAAAGTAGGAAGAAAACTCCAAGATAAGTGGTACAAAGTAAATCAAAACAAATCATCTTACCAAACTTTATTCGCATCTGATACCATTTTTAGAAATTAAGGTCAGTTTTGTGGAACTAATAGGGAGTTACACCTATATATCTTGGGCACCATGACAATGCTTGAGAGGAAGATTTATACACTATGGTTGCAGATGCAGAAGAAAGATATGAGAGATCAAATGGAAGTGCATGATAACAAATGAAAAATGGTCCCCACAGCCCATAAATTAATTGAGAAAAGAAGGTTGTCATTATTTGAACATGCTTTAAAATAAGGTATGGGGTCCAGATGGCAGAGAATAGATAGGCCAACAAAGTTTGAGTAATTGATGACTTAAAAATAAAACAAGATCTTAAAGAAATGAATCACGTTGGGAGAGTTAGAGGAGGAATATTAGATGAAAAAGCACAAAAACTCCTCGAAACTTCAGAGCAAAAATCAAAGTATAGGAAAACAGACACATTTTTTCGTGAAGGATCTAAATAAATGTAAGTAATAAATATTTCAGGCAGCAATTGTATCCCCATTAAGGACACTTTCCTATTGTCGTTTCATTAACCTATTCAGCTTTGTTTTCAGGATTTTATTTCTCCTTTTTTTTTTTTTCATGGTGTAAGTTTTTTTTAGGAATGAACTGAGAGAAATTAGTAAGGACTGTGCTATAAAAATCACAATTACCATTTGTGCTCCCAACACTGTCGTTAGCTCATGGGGTCACTGCAGAGAGCCCTTTGGTAAACAGTGACACGCTTCCAGAGCTTATTGTCTGCACTTACAGTGCCCCATACCCAGCAACAAACAGCCTGAGCTGCCTAAACCCAAACCTCACCTCAGTTGCAGGTTAGTGGAGTCAGGCAGGTTGGGGAGGAAGTGACAACACTCACATGGGTCTTATTCCATGGGGTTTTACTCCCCTTAGCCTTCCTTCCCATTTCTCCATTCTTATTCTTTGGCCCCACGCTGAAGGGGTGGGAGCACATCCCTTTAAGCAGTACATCAGTATTATGCAATGCCAGGTAATAAATGAATAAACTATGTACAATTTTATTATTTTTGCCTTTGAAATGTCCCCCATCTATGCACAGAGGTGGTGTAAATATCTGCGTGGGGGCAGGTGAGTGTGCTTGCAAGGAGGTGTGTTTGTGTGTTCCCATATGTGTCTGCACTTTGTGTGTGTGTATGCATGTGTGCATTTTCCATATTTATCGCTTTTCAGTACATTAGAGCATTTAGTACTTTGGAAGGCACTCATCCAAACAGAGCTCCATGTAAATGCACAGTGTACAAGCCAAGAAAGAACGGCTCCAGGCTGATAGAAACCTCAGAAGTATGTTAAATCATAGTACTCAACTGTTCCTCATTAGAACACTCCTCATTTCTTTTTTTTTTTTCCCTTCCACTTAAAAAAAAAAAAAAATAATTTTTCCTCAAAGCCACTTACTTCGATGCTGCACTCTAGGAGCATATTATGAATATTCAGATTGGAAATAGAGCACCGTCTAATAACGTGGAACACAAAGGAACCCTGAAATGTATTCAGCCTCTTATTTACATTGTTATGAGAGATATTGCATTATCAAACAATGGCTCCGTTCCACACTGTATCCGTTACCCCTTGCATTAGGCTCCTTGGGAACTTATTATTGATGACAAAAATGCGTCTAATGAGAGGCTGCAGAGTTGCTAAATGTATAGGTAAGCTATATTGCATACAAGAAAGATAGCCCTAAAGGAAAAAACATCAAAGCCCGGGAGCTGATTTGTTCAGAAGTGCAACTGAGATGGGAAGAAAAGCAAACTTGGGGACCTTCCCATCATCGCACACAATGATGTCATTAAGGTACATTAATCTCAAGAAAAATATATACAGGGAAAGTAAAACATGACCCTCAGTGGGGAAGGCAAGCAGAAAGGCTTGAAAATATTCAGAAGGCAGAAATAGAAGGCAACAAACATTTCAAGGGAAAGATAGTTGCCAGCAGGATTGATTTGAATACTCAAACTGGTGATTTATTTTTCATGCTTCTCATAAAAAGAAGAGATCCTTTCTTTCCCCTCCTCTCCCCCTCGCTCTCCCGCTCGTTCCCGGGCAGGATGAGGCTCTCTGTGCCCATTGAGCAATGGCTGCCCTTTCACAGACACCACAAATGAATGCAGGATGGTGGATAGACCAATTCAAATGCTTTACCAGGAGTATATAAAAAAATGGGATAGTCCACGTTCTTTGCATTTGTAACAGAAGAAAGGGAAAAAGGACAATTTCATTAAAAGTCCAGCCTCTGTAAAGAGAATGTTAAATAGTTTCATACCCAAAACCCAAACTGCTTTGAATGCAAGTCCTGCTTTGCCCTTAACTGAAATGAATTTTCACAAATCCGGCTGTACATAGAGAAAGAAAATGAAAGACAAAATATTTACTCGTGGACTCAATAGTCCCCTTTTTGAAAGGGAGGGGTTTAACTATTGATTCTTTAACAATATAAATTTAGCATATTTCACATGATCCATTACATTCCTTAGAACCATTAAGATGCAGTTTACATGATTTATTCAGAATAAGGTCCACTTTTAGCTATATTTAAGTCTCCTATTTGTTATTTAACATGTGTTTAATGTTTTCTGTCCCTGCTGTGCACAGCTGCAAGCTGCTATTTTTTGGCAATTTTTGTGACTGTGAAGTGATTTGTGTCTTTGAATCTCACCTTTCTATTCTATGGCCTGCTGTTTTGATTTTTTTCTAAACTTTAAGAAATAAGTTGCACTGTGTTATGACCTTTACTTCACTTCATGGAAGTAAACAAGAAGTCTAAAAGTGACATTAAAAAATCATGGCAGGTATCCTTATGGGGTAGCTACAAGGACACATATGTAATTGATTTAGCATTTTGTGACATTGTAATTCAAAGCAGTTTAAGGAAAACCCTCTAAAAATCCAGTAATGACATAGAAACTACTAATTGAGTACTGGCAAAAACTTCACTCACCACTTACAGTCTAGGCATATAAATCCTCCATAGCAGGGAATCTTCCATATTGTACAACTTCTTTAAGATTTTTTTCAGCTGCTCTCAATTAGAGCAAATCTGACCAGAAAATAAGTTGTTATTGTTGTACAATATATTTAAAATATCCTACTTATTTTTACAGTCATAAAGCAGACAGAGCATGATGTTGAAGTGCATCAGATAGATAAAAATGATTGTGGGGAATTTTGTAGCAAAAGAACTGTCACAGCATAAGGACCCTGGTATTTCAATTGGTTTCCCAGGCACAAAACTTTTGAAAAGCAATAATAATGAATGATGGCAAAGCATGACAGCTAGAGCAGTGTAATTGTCTTTTTTTTCTCTCTTTCTTTTTTTGTATTAGAGGGGACTTTCCAACACATGGCTATGAGCAATTGTGAAAGTTTGCTGAAGTGCAATGAATTCATCTCCAGTCACAGTAATGCCCTGCCATGACTACGAACCCCCCAGCCTGTGCAGGGACCCCCACACCTGCATTCTGCAGACACCTCAGGCCCTGCCAGTGCCTGCCCAAAGCCTGTGCCCACCTCAGTGTGCCTACTGCGCTTGGGGGTCCCAGACACAGTGCAGACCCTGACCCCAAGCCTGGCAGACGTGACCCCCTGTCCCTTTCCCCTCGGAGATGGAGCTGCTCAGGATGGGAGCCCCAGGGCCAAGTACCAGTGTGGGAATAAGAAGCACCACAAAAAGACTTAAATGCTTAATATTCATCTGTCCCAAACACCTTCAAGACTGATGAGGGGCTCCTACAAAAAGGCACATAGTGCTGCCTACTCCACTCATGGCTTTCCATGCAGAGGTCAGCGCACCTACAGCCACTCCAACATCCCTCGCCTCTTCATCCACTCTTTTTCCTTTGGTCACCTCTTGATTTTGAGGAAATGAATCAGTATCTCTCTTGCAAATTAGAATCTGCGTATAATTCAGGGGCAATGAATGTGCAATGTTCATATAATGATCTAAAAAGGCAGTTAGCAGTGCATAATGCATATGCTGGTACATATTCCTTTTTTATGTGGAGTAAAATGTGGGAATGCTTTGTGGTTGCTGAAATCTCAGAAATGCATGCTGGTGAGTCACACTCCTATTTGGAAGGTTCATATTCCACGTCACCAGTAAATATAAGGAAAGTGAAACGCTGTTGGGTGTACTGAGGGTATTTGTTGTTCCTCTTTATGATATCTCTGGATAATTTCAGTGTCTATCAAACTGCTACTTTAATTGATAGGAGAGCATTTCACCGTAACATTTTGAAGCAAATATAGTAGGTAAAATTTCCTGTATCAATTTGAATACATTTACCTGTAAGTGGCAAACTTAGTAACTTCATTTATCTGATTTTAATGAAAATGGAAAATGCACTGCTATATGACTTTAAAAAAAAGGTAAAATATAAGTTATTACTGTTTGATATATGTTCCCCATCCTTTCATAGGATCTATAAGAGAAAGCCATGTTGAAACAGTTTAATGCAATGCCTTTAACTTATCTAAACCACATTCAACTGACTGCACTGGGAAAATTGAATCTTTTCCTCACAATCTTAGTGACATGAAAAATATATAATACGGTAAATGATTAATGCAGTTATAAACTATACCTGAGATAAGATTTAAGTATTCATATTTCTATCATGTTAATACAACACGATAAACCCATGAAGCAAACTTGACCATAGCATTTGTTATTCTGTCCAGTGTTCAATTATTCTTTGTCCAAATACAATTTAGGAGCTTGCTGGAATACATTCTCTGGGTACAAAGCATTATGTGCTACAGTGAGATAATCAAAGCAGTGGTCAGCAACTGTAGACCTTGATCCAGTACACACAGAGCTGCAAAATAAAAGGGAGCCCAGAACATAACCACATGCAGGTTTTTTTATTTTTGTTGTCCAGCATATGTCATTTACACGTAAGAGACTTATTTTTCCTTGATTCTCTAATATTTCACTCAAAGCTTTCTGTTTTTAGGTAAACCCAAGTTGATGTAATCACAGATGTGCTTAGCAACTACCAAGGCAATTTCAAACCACATTGGTTTAATAACTAAGCTCTTCTAATTTCTGCAGCAAGGGTCAACATGGGAAACACTTGTATACAACTCTGAATGATACCAAGAGAAAAAATGAGCCCACACTGATGACTGTTTTGGTGCTTTGATGGGCATTTTATTACAAGGATCTTGTGCCTCCATGTAAATAATAACCAATTGTCCTGTAGACAGGCAGCATTCCCATCAGGAAAGCACAAAGCTGCGAGACAGGGTGGGAAATCTGTGGATCTGGCCAGCAGCTTTACAGTGGGTTACCTCACCTTGCCCTTTTGCAAACCTAGTACAAAACTTCATTTTCAAAGGTGCATTTATACCCCTGAATGAAAGGCGAGATAATTTTGAAATTAGATCAGATAATAAATAAAGTGATGAAGGTATTTTACAATTTTAACAGGGCTTTGTGCAAGGGGTTGGAGTAGGTGATATCCAGAGGTCCCCCTAAATTATTCCACGATTTAATGACTGCAACCCTTGGCAGAATTGGTTTTAAAGTGCCTGCAGCTCCAAGCCCTTGTCCTACAACTCCAGCCACTGACTCACTATCCCTGTGCATGGACAACCCAGACGTATCTCATGCTGTGATGACCCACCTTAATCCACCATGTATACTAGAGTATCCTCAGGGCCAGGTGAAAATTTCTTTGAGCTCTCTGAAAGGTTGGTGGTTTCTGAGCTGGAATTTATAGTAAAAGCTTGAGGTTCCTTTAAAAGCTACTCAGAAAAAACGCTGAAGATGAGCAGGATTTAACGATGAACTTTTTTTTTTGTCAAAGCTTTCATTGAAAAATTAAATTGCCAGGAGTTTTACTGTTTTATTTGCCCCCCAACTCAGCTGTCAGCTGAAGAGCTTTTGATGAAAACACATTTTTGAAATGAGTATAGAAGCCAGCTGGGACGGCCAGGCAAGGTCCTTTGCTAAGCTAATCTGTCACTGCTAAGGTTTGGATGGGGAAGCATTCAGGATGATCTGAGGTTTGCCTAGCTTTCAGAACGGTAGGTAAGCTTAATAGTCATATTTTAAATAATACTGCTACACTACATCACATTGCAAGTATGCCCTGTAATCAAAAGAAAAAAACAACAAAAAAAACCCAAACAAACAAAAAAAACAAGGAGCTGACAGAACTAGAATTAGAATACAATACACCCTCTCTGGGTGGAGTTATTTTCCCAAAAGGAGACACAAGCTTTTATTTAATTAAATAGGCCTTAAGAACACAAACAGCATCTGAAATGATAAGCAGAAATTAAATACTTCCCATTACTTGTTTAAAATTTGAGTACGCTGTAATAATTCTTTATTTCCATGACATTAATTTTATGGGCTCGTTCGCTTTCTATTTGATCAGAACTCCTGCATATAATACTTATCAGCGTTTCAAACCAGAAATCGTACGTGACTCTATATACATATATATACCAGGATACTGATGGTAACGAAGGTAGTGGGACATTTTTACTTAACAATTAAAAAAATGATACAATTTTTGGAACAGCAACAGGACAAGAGAACAAATTCATGTTGCACCAGGAGAGGTTCAAGTTGGACATCAGGAAGAATTTCTTTTTTGCTCAGGGAGGAGGTGGAGTCACCCTCGCTGGAGGAGTTCAGGAAACAACGGGAGGTGGCACTCAGTGCTCTGGTCTGGTTGACAAGGTGAGGATCAGTCAAAGGTTGGACTAAATAATCTTGGAGGCCTTTTCCAACCCAAATGATTCTGTTATTCTAATTGGCCAGCCCCAGCAGACAGACACCATCACTGCTCTGATGAAACACTGTGCCACATGCAGGTGTTTAATTAGGTATTGATATCAGCATTTGCTTCTATAGACATTGATAGTAACTCCATGTGCATTTCTGTGTATGTATTTTCACGTATATATGTAAATCTGACCTGTAATAAATATTTAATTTCTATCACATATTCCAAATTTACTTTTATGCCTGTTGCAAAACTTCTAGAAACACAAATGGCTTCTTTTCATGAGCAAGATATGTCAAGTGTATTCCTTTCTGTAACACATTTACATTTCTTGGGTTTTCTAGCTTGGTTTGTGCTACTCTTAGCAAGGCAAACTCTTGCACAGAGACTTAACATCCTCACAGCAATCTTAGAACAATTTCAAAACGTGCCTATGGTAATCCCATTATCACACAAGCTTGCAGTGACAAAATGATCTCAGTGCAAGTCTGCAGTGACCCTCTGGAAGGCAATACCATTCTAATAGGAGATTATACAGGCAAAATGAATTCAGCGAAAACACACATCGTGTTTAAATTTCAGTGTAGAACCCTGATGAAATGATGAAATCAAGTTCACCTTTATGCTAAATTATGTTAAATGCAAGGGTAAGATGTGAGGAGCTATGCTCAATCGACTTGTAGCAAAAGTGATGTAAAATACAAAGGGGCTCAAATAGGTCCAGAATCAAAGTCCAACCAGTTTTCAGAAAAAAACCTCAACAGAATTGTTCAAGTGTGGTCAGTCCAGGGGGGAGCAATGATAAAATCAGAAGCTTCCCAGAAGGCCAGGGATGGACCCAGCAATGGAGCCCAACACTTCTGCTCTGCTATCCTGTTGTGTCATCTCCCACTTGTGGGCACCTTCCTCATCATCTGTGAATCCTAAGCCTCTTTCAGACTTCCACCAACACATCCATGATTACTGTTTATCATGCCTTCTCGAAAGGGCAGTGCAAAATCAGCATTGAATTCATTAATTTATTAACTAAAAGAGAGGAGAGGAATACATGAGCAACTTCCAGAAATGGCTGTGCACTCTCCATAAAACTCTTTGGCTCTCACCTCATCTTGCAGGAGCAGAGCAAAGCAGAGCAAAACCCCAAAGGTTGGGACCCCATTCAGTGCCTTTGGGCAAGGATGCAGCAAATCTTCCTCAGGGAAACAGAGATGCTTCCCTATGCATGATTATTATCCACCTTACCACAGTTATCACAGTCTCCCCAGCACATAGTACATCATCAGGGGCACCAGGGCACTGCTGAGGTGAAAGGAGATTTTGCTGGGCTGGTTTTTAAAATACCCAGGTGAGGTGAGAGCCCCGGCCAGCACCTCCAGAGAGCCATCTCAGCTTCTGCAGGCTCTTTGCCAGATGTGTAGGAAACACAAGTGTATGGTGCAATATTTTGGCCAGTGATGGGTGGAATCACTCTCAGCCAGCATTAAATACGTAAAGTCAGGTATGGAGCCTGCAGTAGTCGCTAAGCTACATCCTTTTTTATAATCAGTGGAGACTATAAATCCAATCCATTTGACCAATACTAAGACTCTGTCTTAGCACAAACTGCCCTGTTTCACTCCACTGACTTTAAAGGGTAACTAGCTCAGACTTAATTGTCTAACTTTGAGACATCAAAGTCAAGGAAGATTAATATTATCTACCCAATATTCCATGGGTGTCAAACTGAAATGAGCAAAAAATAAGGAGAGACTAGTCAAACTATTTCCCCTTTTGATAATTAGGAACTGCAAGATGTTTACTTACAGAATATGCCTTTCAGAAATAACTTCAATAAATCTGTGAAGCTGTCAACTATTGCAGATGTTTTGTATCTACATCTGTAGGGATTTCATAACACTTATTAAAAACCTTCACACATGTAGCTTGGGAAAGCCCTTCTGGATGAAAAGACAGTTTCCAGGGATAGCCTGTTCTCCTCAAGCTTTTTGAATAGTGTTGGGTTAGAAAGTATGATTTTTCTGCTTTGAACCTGAGCTGCCTATGAACTCTTGAAGTAAGCGGTATGGAGAGTCCATAAATCTTAATGCTATAATTAAGAATTATCTGGCATCAGTGGTCATATCTGAGATGAACCACTGGAAGTCCCCCACAACCTGTCTTACAGGTGACAGCTGTCTGAAAGACTCCAGGAGAGTTCCCTGTGTGTCATTTGATCCCTCTGAAGGAAAGATCAGTTAGACATATTCAAGGACAGTGGCCTGAGACCTGACAGGTCCAAGTTTGTCAAGAACAGGCCAAACAAAGTCCCAGTTCCTTACATCCCAATGATTTTCCCAGCCAACCAACACAGGGCAGTAAGAAAAAATCAAGGAAAGCTTTCCTGTGTTACTGCTTTTACAAGTGTCTCAAAGTGATTGACAGCGTTCATATTCTCATTATGGCATCTGCAGATAATGAGGTACTGAGGCACAGGAATATCCTCTGCTAGAGTATGCCAGGAATATTATCACTGACGTTTGAGCAAAAACATTGCAATTCCACACAATACCTCTACATCTTCGAAACGTCAAAACACAGCCAGATGCTGGAGCCATGGCTGCTGAAATCACATGGGTTAGCTGGTGTATCTTGAAAGAATTATTATAGATGTAAGGTATCCATTAAGCAAGTCAGGACTGTGGGTTTTAATTCTGCAGATAAGAGTAGGCTCCCCCCAGAATTTAAAGACTCTCTCCATTCCTCCTTTGGAAATCTTTGTAATTTTCTATAAACAAGGCTCAAAAACTGTCTCAAGTGTTGTCAGAAAGACTTTTCTGAGTTGAGGAAGGAGCTTTATGTTTCTAAGCTAAATGGCAGCTAAAACAACTAGCTCGAGGGAAGGCTGCAGATAACATTCAGTCTCAGACAGCTGAGATGGTCCTGAAACTGATGGCTCAGGGCTTACTATGCCACCGACCTACCAGAGTGTGGCCTTTGGCATGTTACTTTGCCACAGCAATCCTCTCCTGGCACTGGCGCACATCACCTGGTCAGTGCCAGGCTCTGAGCCAAGTGTCCTTCACCCTGAGCTGAGGATGGAAGGGAAGGACGGGCAGACAGAATAACCACACACAGGCACACATGCCCATGACTAACCTGCAGGACATGTCTACAGCTTCAGTTTCTAAACACAGTAAGGTGCAGAACAACTTCTGAAATCTGGAAATTAGGCACAGAAGCTCCTTTAAAATTCTGTTCCTGGAAGGTGTGGAGGTCACATCTAGGAAATACAGTGCTGCCAGCATCAACAGAGTTGCTTCAGCTGTTCTGGGCAGAGCACAGGGCACAAAGTGAGCAAGCAGCTCCTCCCTGCCTCGGGGAAAATGCTCTAAATGCATAACAGAGCAACGCTGGAAATATGCACACCTTCTTTGCTCCTGTCCTCCCTCTCTCAGGAGTTGACTGTAGGGGTGGAGAGGGAACTGCCAACACCTACTGCTCCCTCATCCTTGAGATGTGTGAGATGCCAAAGCTGGGACATCTCCCAGCTACATCTTCCCCATTGTCACTGAGTGTTTTTATTGCCTTAGCGGGATCTCATGACTTATTCTTGTCTTTGAACACAGGTCTGGCATAGGTGTCCTTAGAATGGGAAGGTTTCCCTAGGAGGAACAGCTGTCCTTAGCCTGAAAGCAAGAAAGCAGGTCTTCACACATATAACCGAAAGAAAGGATGTCTCGACACATCTTTGTAATGTCTTTGGATGTTACAGCTGCCTTTTTCCCCTACTGTGCCTCTGCTGTTTGACCCTTGTCCCAGCTAAAAGCACAAAACATGTTAGGAACAATCTAATATTCTCAGTCCTGCTGCTGCAATAGCCAGTGATCCACAACAGCCTTGTAGTCATGCAGCCTGTGTGGGGACGTGTGTGAGCAAACACAGGATGATTTGCAGAAGGCCTTCATTCAAAACTAGACAGCTCTGCATAGGGTCAATATACAGAATTCTTTCTTCTAAAGAAATTGGTTCTCCAGATGGATATCAAAACTTCAGTCAAATGTTCTGTAGAGACGAAGTGCTTAGAAAAAAATCACTGTGGCTAAAGAGAAGTTAGTAAAAGAGGGAGAATGCTTCTATTCCTTTACGTCACCCACAAGCTAAACTGCGGCAGGTGTACTGAAATGAAAATGTACACTAGTACATTCATTGGATTAGGGTTTGCACTCATTTAAAAGGCTTCTTTCAAAAAAGTCCATATTAAAACACTAAACCTTTCCTAGCTAACAATTCAAAAGAATCTCACAGCAATAGGTTATTAAATTCCCATAATATTGCATGCCAATATTTCTAAGTTATTTTTGTGCCAGAAATCTGAGAAAAAAAATAAAATGACAGAGTGTCTTAAATGAAAACTACAGAAGGATTTATAATGTTTAGGAAAACAAAGCAATGTGCTCTGGCAGGTCAAACAACATCCTGAGATGTGCTATTTTGCTAAATACTAAATAAACCTTTTTCAATTATGACAAGAGGAAGGTCTGATGCTTGAAATGTGAGAAGTTTCCGTTCACTGTGTTGTTCCACCTCAGCCTCCAAGTGTGACTTTGGTCATACCACTGACCCTCTGTTTCCCATCTGCAAACTGGAAAGGTGACTCCCTTCACACTCTCCTGGCCCAGCTGCTCTAATGAGGCAGCAGCTCTGCTCCTGCTCAAAGCACAGATGTTGGTGAGGTCTCCATGTCTGGCTGTAACACAGGCAATAACTGATAAAATGAGGGAGTCCTTTTTTTCAGAATTACAAGAAAATTCAGTAAAAAAAAAAATCAAGTAAATTTCTAGCACCAACCTGGAAACATTCTATACTTCTGTTAGAACTGGTCTACCTTATGAAAATAATAAATCCTACATTTTGATAAGGGGTTTCTTTTTTTTTCTCCATGTGCTTAGAGATTTCCTATGCTTTGCCACCAAGTGCCACACTAAATGTTGAGCCTTTTCTTCAGGTTGTAGCTAAGAGGGAAGAAAATAATGATGTCTGCTAATGACAGCTGTCGAAGGGATCTGTGGGAATAAAAAAGCTTTCCGGAAAAGCCGGTGCACAAAATCCTTGACCCAGTTGTCGTTACTTCTGCCTGGCCCAGCCACTACCTCCTGCACCAGGAGCCCACTCCTGCGCTGGCTGAGGCTAAGGCAGTGTGGGACAGGCAGTGAGAGAGAGCAGGGCAGCTGCAAACAAAAATCACCCTGGGGAGGGTTACAACTAGATAAAGTTTTCAACAATAAGATTCCAGAGACTGCTGACTGGAGAAAAGCTCAATATTTTAGTCTCACTACAAATTTGCTTCAATCTTATACAACTCCCATGCAGCAGCATCCACAGCTGCATGCTGTAAACAACAAACAAATCTATTTCCATCAGCCCTGCTGATGCTATGAGAAAAGTGCCTGAGCATAAGACATGCACAGATGTAGAGTCTCACCTGAGCCTAGTGCTGCCCTCCATTTGGCCCCTCTAACTTAATATCGTTGTTACAAAGCTATTGGTCTCCTGGTAGCGAGCTGGCTCAATGCAGAGCCTCTTCTTCCAGCTAATCTGACAACTCCGATCCAAGAAGCATCAAGGGCCCAATTAAGAAGACACATCTTATCAAGGAGCTTATTTTGCATAACAGAATACAAATGACGAATAAAAATTTAATGTTTAATAACTTAGTACAAAGAGGGCTGTTGATATAGAATGCCTGGAATTTTTATGGCGGCTGTCAGACTTGTGATAAAACTGTTATATAGGAACACTTGGCAAAAAACAGCGTAGAATTTTTCAGTAATGGTGTGTGCATGATATTGCATTAATTCTTGATAGGAAAGTAACTGTAAGCCTGGGAATCAGCCAGTTTGAGTTTCACTGTAAGATGATTTTTTTTCTTTTGAAGGACATCTAAATACATTTTAATGAAGAGTTAGCTGAAAGGATAGTCAGTGCTACATCAATGCATTTGTGTGTTTGCTGAAGTCCAGAAATTACAGTCAAATCACCATAATCCCTCTGGGTTCAGCATAACTTTGTCAGATTCAGTGATGGGGCTGCAGTTTGCAGTACCCATCACTAATGGATGGAAGGCAGTAAGCTTAAAGAGGAAGGAGAGGTTATCTGTAAGGCTTCACCCTTGCTGAATAGGGGCATTTCTTCGATTTACTTGCACCGTGTGGAAGAGTTGAACACTGATGTAGCTCTTTTCTGACTTTGAAGATCATAATCTGGAGGAAAGGTTGACTTGCCTTTGTTCCTACAATTGTAATTTATACATTAGAAGTCCTTCATGCTAATGAAAAAAAAAAAATTTTGTGCTTTATGTTCCGATACAAAAATCAGTTCTTCAAGCAGCAGGTATGCGTTGCATTATCAAAGAATTATTGCAGCCTCTGTAATACCGTGTTCTGTAAATACATCAATACCAATCAGGAAAAAAAGGATGCTCAGAGTTTCTTTTAACCATTTTCAGAAAACTGATGCTCTTGCACAGGTTTGAAATGTTTGCATCAAATTCTGGTAAATTTGCCGAACACCTTAAACCTTTCTGTAAAAAAAAAAAATAAAAAAAAATTTAAAGAAATCTAAATATCTTAGTGTAGCAATTAAGTCATCTTTACCAGTACACTTAAAATAAAGTGTCCATTAAATAATGCTAAACTAATGCTGAATTGGAGTGAAACTCTTCTAGAAGTCCGTATCACATCTATATGAACTTTAAATGAATTTCTTATTCATTCGATTCTATTGTATGAGTGTTATTGCAATGAATGCTAAGTGAATTCCTAATGATTGGATACTTAAAATAAAGTGTTACCCCTTTAAAATAGTCATCAAACTTCAAGGACAAATTGAGATTAAAAAAAAATTATGCACTAACAGGAAAAAAAGGTTGAACTGTGTAGTTCAGGATATCGAAAGGTATAATTTATCTGATGATGCTAATATTCAGATGCAGTCTTATATTAGAATTAATACTACAGGAGTGGACCCTTATATAGAGGATTTGTTGCAGAAATAAAATCTATCAGTAACAGTTTCATTGTTCCATCATTATGAACTCATTTGGTATTCACTGTAATAGCACTGATCGTAATGAATTTGTTTGATATTCATGTGGCTCTCACATGCATTAACATAGGCTTTCTGTTGTAATTCAACATCCAACAAGGATTAGTTAATGCAGACTTTGGATTAGGCATGGGCCAGTATTCTGCAACTGGAGTTTCCTTTCATTTTATAAGCAGTTAAAGGATATTTTTATCTGTTTAATTCCTGGGTCTCTTTTTTTTTTTTTCTCTGATACATTATTTTTAATCTGGAAAGCCTCCTGAAAGATCCCACACTGCCTTTTCACGTGAACATAGGTGTGTGCCATCTTCTACCTCAGGCAACAAGCCAAAAAGCCAGAATTTTATCACCCCGGCACATTACCTCATTATCCCCTTGGCAATAGTGGCTTTGGCACAGCCTGGAGCTGGCAAGGTATTGAGGGAGCAAGAAATCCTGACTCCTAGTATTAAATGGATTTTTTTTTTTTTTTGTGCTTTAGGTTCAGAAATGCCAATGCTTCCTTAGTATTGGATAATATTTATTTGGCCAAGTGAACTCCTGGCCTTGCAGTATCTTCCTCAGAGCAAAACTCCGCAGCAAAAAGCAGGGCAAATACTTGGAAAGTTTTCATAAAGGAGGGAACTCCGCCAGGTTTTCAGCAGGTTTGACTCACTGGAAATTTTTCGGGCATTCCTCAGGCAAAGCTTGGCTAATGCAGGCTCTGGTGTGATTCAGCCCCAGCCAGGGTGTTAGACTCTGTTTCCCCACTGTGCCTCATGGTAATTATTCCTATTATATCTTCAAGAGATTATAGATGAGCGATAGATGAACTGCAATGACTATTAACAAGAATTATAGCAATCTTTATGCATAAGTGTTCAAAACACCAGGGGCCACACGCTCAGGTAATACACATGGATTTAGATCATGTAATCAATTCGATTGCAGTAATTGGTAACATGAAATTATGGAGTCAGGTGACCTGCTGCTGCTATCAGCACTCCTGCTGCAACCCAAAGTGCTTTCAAAATACTGTCCCCATTCTGTTTCAGTATCTCACAAAAGGAGGCTTTCCTTTGGTTTTCTTAATTGCTGACACAACAAATCTCTTCCTCCCACACAACCTCACTTTTTCCCACCCTTCTCACAACAGCCTCCAACTAAAAGGCTGGATCTCAGCCCTCCTTGGCACACGGGGCTACTTTTCCTCTCTTTGGGGCATTGGGGGTGTGTAGAAACTGGGAATGCTCCAGATAGACCCACTGGATCCCAGAAACCTGACAGGAGAACAGAATACCCTTCTCAAAAATATCCTGTAAGGCTGACCTTGGGAACTGGGGAAGGTCATGTCCCCACCTGCTCTCTTTTGTAAAAAGGGGTGGATCTGCAGGAGGCTTCTTGCCCCACTCTTGTTTTTGGCAGAACATCTGCAAAGCCCGCTGCTGTCCAACCCAGAGGTGGAGCAAATGTTTGGGATGGCTGTGCCAGATGCCCAAAGTGGGCAGGCTCAGTAGAACTGAAACTGGGAGTGCAATTAGGAAAATGAGTGCACTAAGTACAGCAAGGGGTGGGTTTGGGTGCTCAGTGCCTGGCAGCAGGGCACGGCCCTCTCTGTGAGAGGATGGAGGCACGGGAGCAAGGAGAAGCAGCCCTTCACCAGGTGGGAAAGACTGGAAAGTAAGGAAGGGCTGCCCTGAGGGAGTTGTTGGAGGAGGTCTCCAGCCTCATTATTTCAAAAGCAGAGCCCCAACGATGGACTGCTCTGACCATAATGGCTGTGAGGGGACCTCTGTCCCTGCCATTTAGCTTCCTTTTTGACTTGCACACGGGGCAGAATTTGTCAGAGCTCTTGGAGGCCCTGATAGATGTAAACTCTGTTTAATTAATTTGATTTATGATATAATTGCACCACTGTGCTTGAGGGTTTAAGGGAATTCCATTTCCAATGTATCTTCCTAAAAGGGATTTCAGGTAAAACTTTGTCAGGGGAGGCAGTGCTGCCCTGGCCAGTGCAAGAGGTGTGTATGCAAATGATGCACCATCCTGCAAACCACCCATCTAGCTGCAGACTCATTTACCGTTTGAGCAAAGGTATTCAGGTGCATAATTTTTCCTTTTCTGCCAACAAATGTTGTTTTACACAGACAAATTTGAGACTCAGCTGCACTAGAAAATGCACATGTTTGGGGTATGTTTCGTACCAAGGTTGTGTTCAGGAAAGAGAGCTGTCTCACAGGATATGGAAAGCATGTATTTTTCTATTCCTTCTTTTTATTTGCCTCACTGAAAAATTATCTTGTTTAGTTCTTTTTTAGCTAAGACTAAGGGACCTGACTTTTTTCCTGAGCTTCTGAGGAAAACATTTTCTGGCTTTTTAATATAAAATATGCTTATAAATAGCTGATATATGTGAATTAATGCCTTGTGGTATAGAAACACAGAGAAAGGTTGTAAGTAACAAGCTCCTTTATACCATGTTTCACGACCAAGCACAAAGTTTGGCTGCATTTAATGGAAAAAATGGTGGGGACTGCAGGATACCTGTGATAATGTACTTGCATCACTTCACAGTTAAACTAAAGCAAACGTATGTCATTGCAGCGTGTGCCGTAACACCTGGGCACAATAGAATGAATTCATGGACTGTGCACCCATAAATCTTCATTTCCTAGTTTTGTGGGTTTGTCAGGCCTTTAAAGTTATTTAACACGCTTTTTGCAGTGATAGATAGGTACTGAGAGTGTTATAAATACTAACTTGTGTCTGAAAGTTAGGCTGTGAAGCTATCACCCAGGCTTATGGTGTCTGTGATTTTATATCCAGCTAACAAGTCACTGTCATGGGTCGAGACATCATCTGGAGTCTGTGAATGTGTAAGAACCAACAGTTACTGTATATGTGTTAGGTGCTGTTTGATTCATATGTACAACATTTCTTTTAGCGGAAAAAAAAAAAAGCAGAGTAAGAGTGTTCCTTCTTTAGTTTTAAAAAATAAAGACCATAGACCTTACTGGTGTCTGGCCTATCAGGAGTTCATAATGAAAATGAATGTTCATTTTTTTCTTTAAAAGTGTCTCAAGCTAAATGATACTGACGCTTTCAATTTTTAACGTCATAATCAATAAAGGCTGCTTATGCACACTTTGCAAAACCATCAGTTTAGAAGTTTGAAAAAAAAAATCTGCATATGGCTGCAGCTTGCTGACTGCAAAGCTTTAGCACTAAATCTTCTGAGTTAAAGTTTTACTGGTGTGTTATGAGTAAAAATGCCTTGTCAGCCATCTGCCAGTTTTTCTCCTAACATCCATATTTTCAACCCTTGCTAAACATTGGGAGCATTTGGCCACAAGAGGCCAGCTCTACAATTAAACAGCCGAGTTCTGCAGCAGAAGCAAGGGCATGTCAAAATAGAACTGTCTGTTATTAATTTTAAAAGTCCATAAAGGAAAGCTATGACCCTGTCAGGGTGATGGACTGGTAGTTAAATGTATTATAAACTGTTAACTCTCAGAGACACAAAAGAAAAGGAAAAGAAAAACAATGCAGCAGTGTCAAAAGCTTCAATAAATGCTAATCATGGCAGATTAATCAGCCTCTAATTCCACTGATCCAAAAAGGTTAGAGTGTCAATTGTGTAAAATTAGCTCTTTCTCATGTGTCCCTTTGCATTTGGAGAATCTGTCTGTTCATTTGCATCTTTTGCCAATGTTTACGAAGAATTCAGTTCATTAGCTCTTAAACATAAAATCAGACACTGGAAGGGGGATTCATTGCCTTTTTCTGCTTAAAGTAGTACTTAAAGCAAATAGCATTGCTACAGTGTACATTTATAGATTCTATCAAGCAGCATTAATTACTGTATATCTCATATTCAGAAACCTTCTTTTCATAGGAAAGGTTTCATGTGAAGTGTTCTATTTAGTCTTTTAAGGAGGGCTTTTTTGATGGCTTAAGATAAAATGTTTAATCATAAGCTTGAAATGAAACCAATGGCAAACTGGAGCTGCTAGACCTTAGTAAAGTACATGCTACAAAGGGCTCCCAGAAGTGTGTGCACTATCTGCTTGGGGAAATACCTGCTTTAACCTGCTTTTGAAAATCCTGCAGCTTGCCAAAGAGAATGGCAGTTCAAATGAACGACTATGCAGAACACAAGAAAGCCTGAGGAAGGATTGCCTAATGGCAAATAAAGCAGGAGATGAGAAGATGTATTAGCTGGTACTGTTTGAAGTGTTCTAACTGAACTCGGGACCAGACAGGACTCACCTGCTTTCCTTACAAAGCCAGCGTCCAGACAGGATTCATTCATCACCTGATGGTGTTTGACTGCTGGACTGAGTTTTGAGGACTCACACTGCTGTGACTCAATTACTTGGGGAGTGCCTCAGAGCTGAGAAATGCAAGAACAGAGACCCTGATTTCATAACATACATGAAACCTTTACCGACCTCGGCTTCCACTGATAGGGAAATGTGTATGGTCAGCTGAGGGGAACCTCAAAAGACTAAATCTATACATGTGGAATACATCTATACATGTGGAATGCATCTACACTTGTGCTCTCCTAATGTTTGGTTTGCCTGCACTGCCTCCACTGGGATGAAATTTGTTCCTGGTTTCTCACTCACACCCCTGCAGAAAAAAATTACATTTCTTACCCACACCAAAGGGATCATGTGATTTAACAGAAATCTTGGAATTTCCCACCCCTTTGCTTCCCCAGATGCACACTCACATTCAGTTCTCTGCCAGAACCCTACCTGAAAGCCATTTTCCCAGACACAGACAGGAGTGTGGAGGAGATCTGTCCATCTCCCAGCTGTCTTCCTTCTTGGGCTGGCCTCCCTGGGTGGCTCAGGGCTTCCATGTCACCTACACAAAGAAGAGAAGAAGCAAAAGGCTACTTCTACCCTCTTCCCAGCATCCCTGACTGCAAAATCCCACAGCAACTGTGGATCAACACCAATCTGCATTGCCTTTGGCTTGGCCCTCTCTGACATAAACCCATAGCAATGTACACATTTATTATTGAAAAGTTTCAAAGCAAAACAGTCCTTCAACAGATACCTGGGAGAAGAGGATGAGATAACAAGTAGGAGTCACATGTTTGCCCCGTTCCCCCATGAACTAGTGAATGGAGCTGAGCTGCACAGGATGAGTCTCTGCAGAGTGGAGCTACAGGAGGGGCCGTGGGGTATCACAGCCCGATACTGTCACAGGGACACTAGCATATGGAGCACCTCTCACGCCTTGAAGAGCACTACTTTGTTTAGCACTGCTTTGTGTAGCCTCTCAAAAAATTTGGCAGGGTTTTCAGGGCTCAGCCCGTTCTCTGGACTGTGGCAAGTCTTGGGGCACTAAATTCTGTAGAGAAATAGAGTAAAATACCTGTACGAAGAATCACATCACCATGTGATCACATTCCATTAAATACCCCATTCTGTTTAAGGATAATTTGGATGTCTGTATATCATGCCTCAGTGCACTATTTAAGTGCGGGTGTTGGTCCAAGGCTCTTTATTGGGGATTCACATGTTTGCTTCCTGTTGGTTCCAAGTTAAAATCCCACATATTCTCAAGAAACACCCTTGAGTTGAGGTTTTATTTTTGGACACACTCAGTCCAGAAAATTAAAACTTAGTGAGAAAGACCTTTTCTGGACAAGAAAATATAGTTAGGCGTGTTCCCTAAAAGAAGAAAAACACTGCACGGCTCTAATTTAAAAAAAAATGACCCATGAGGAATCTGGTTTAAAATATGAAAATATGATAGGAAGTTTAAAAGATAATTATGAGGCAGTAAAATAGAAAACCACAAAAAATATTTTAAAGGGAATGTAAACTATATATGGCACAGTGCAATGGATGGACTGTCAGCAGTATTTCTTTGTATGTGTATCTTTTGTATTGCAGTGAACTGTGCAACAGCAAGATTTGAATATTCTGAATCTGCCATCTCCCTCTTCTGTCAATCAGATACTTCCAATTTTGAACATGCCAGAATGAACTATGTTGACTTCTTTGGCACAAGAAAGTGAATCCAGTGAAATTCATATATTCAATGGTTTCATGAAAATGAGAAAAGTCTGTCTATTTGCTAGAACAGCTTTGGGCTAGTTTTGAATGGCTGCGTTTCATCTCTGCATTTTCCCTCCCCACAACTGTTATGATGTGAAAAGTGCCCAAGGCCAGGGGCTTGTAGGCCCAAGTCCACTGAAATTAATTGTAATTGGGAAAAAAGGCCTTTTGCCTAAGCCAGTCATATTATACTTTCCCATCTGACCACTTCTTTTCCATTGATGGATATGGTTTACTCTACCAAATAATTTCTTTTTTTGCAAGTGAAGCTAATTTAATGCCACCCAAAAATATATCAGACAGCTTCTGGCACCTATTCCTGTCTCAGAAGCGTTCTAAATGGTCAGGTATACATAAAGTTCTGCAGCATACAATTGCTCTTGCCTCTGCAAAGTTTCTGCTTTAATAATAGCAAGAGACAAGTTTAAATCCTTTTCTTTTGGATAGAATAGAATGGATATTTTGTTACTGCAGCTGTGCCACCTCCTCCTCCTCCTCCTGCACCGCGGTGTGACTGTGTGCAGGTTGCAGAGGGCAGAAGACGACTGCAATTCCAGCCATTTTCCCTTGCATTCTGTCATCTGATGGTGTCATGAGATTAACGAAAGAAAAGTGGAGTTACCACTGCACAAGTGCATGTTCCCACTCTAAATTTAAGCTTACCAAAAGTTTTCTGATGGCTGGATTAATAGGGTTGGTATTTGTCCTGTTAGGAACCAAAAAAGCTCAGCTCCCTTTTTTAAAAGTCCTAATGCTGAGCTCAGGTTTGCTAAGCTAAATGCTAAATTACCCCAACTAAATGCAGTCTCGCAGATGCTTCATCCTTCCCAAAGCAGATTATCCTGGAAACAGAAAGGCTTTGATTTGATAAACCTAGATTTAGGAGAAACTTTTTGAACCATTGTGGTTGAGGTTGGCAAAAAGATGAAATTTCTAGTTTTGGTCACTGATTGTTTTTCCATTTGTCAAGGTGACTTCTAAAGTCTTAAGACTTTATAAGAATTCAGATTTAAGTGGTGTCAAGTCCAGTCTATATCTCCAAAACATACTTGGGTGCTGCAGGAAGTGGAGAGAGTGATTCAAGAGGTCTCGTGTTTCTTTTATGGGCCAATATGACCAAGCATGGTATGAAGGGAGGAACTTTATTGCTAATGGAATAAGCCTTCAGATAAGATGTAAACCAGAGTTCCTGGCCGTTTTCTCTGTGCAGCAGCCTTCTGGACACTTTCCAGCTCTTCTCTGCCTACCTACGCTTCCAACTGCCTAAGACAGTGTTTATTTCCTGCTCAGAACTGTATAGTAGCCTTCTTATTCACTATTTAAAAAGCAGCTGCATGTTAGTGGTGGGTGAAGAGAGCCTCTACTTCTCAAAGGCTGTTATTAGACTTAGTTAATTAAATTTATAAACACAATTTAAGCCCTCTTTTAAGAAACAGAGATTCAGGGGAAAAGGGTGAAGTGAACAATCTGAGTGACAGACACTGGAAACATTTTGTTCAAACAGACATGGGTCCTGCCCTCCTTTACTGCCTGCCTTGAGCATCTGCATTCACGGTACAAAGTGGCTGAGAATCCTTATTAAAATGGTAGCATTTGTGCCCGGTTTTCATTGGTCAAGTATGGATCAAGGTGAGGATAAGCACCATCAGACTCCTGTCATGGGCAGTGGCTCTCACCCTGCCCTTTGCAGCAGGAAAATGCCCGATCCAAGGCAACTGCAACCACCTTCCCTTCCCTCTCCAGCAAACATTCAAGCAGATTGACATCTGAGAGAGGCTCAGACCTAAATCTGTATGCAGATAGTGTTCCTGGACCCTATTTCTAAACCAAACCTTGCCTGGATGTCTCAGACTCTATTCCAAATTTGGCAGTTAGGCACACTCTAGTTTAAATTAGAGGCTTAATCTTAGATTTCCCATGTTTCTCTCTCCTTATCTACTGCAAAATATTGCCATAAGAGAAGAAAAACTCCCAGAAACCCTTCTCTTTCCACAGATGAGGAACAGCAAATCATAAGCAGGTTCTTTGAATACTCAAGTATATGATTATATATTTCACTGTCAACTAAAACCCCAGGAATAGGAAAATATGACTGTGAAAATACTGCCTGTAATGAGAGGACTTGGTTGTCACATTTGGTAAGATATAATTTATCTTTTATCTGGTATTAGTGAATAATATCACTTTGCCATTCACTGTAGTGTGTTTACCTTAGAAATCCACACAAACTTTCCTTAATATTAAATTCTGGTTAAAGAAAGCTATCTTTTCTGGATGTCATATGCTTCCAATAATATATGGAATCTCCTCTCAGTTCCACTGGCTTTTCTTTCCTGAAATCCACAGAATTCTCAGAAAAATATCTCTACCTGATTCCATCCCAATGAAGCTATGTTGACTTATGCCAGCAAAAGACCTCAGTTCATCTGTTTTCTCTTGTTCCATTACCTTCCCACCTTTCTGAAAGGGCTATTTCTTTGTCTGGGTTATTTGTCCCCCAGCCAGAAGGTGCTGCCTTATAAAGGGGGTGGTGTTTGTACGTCAAACTCAGCACTGGATGATTTCTTTCTTTGTCTGCAGCCATAACGTCCTCTTGTTCACACAGAAATAAAAAACCACAAAGGGTAGGGATTATGCAATGCATTTCCTGCACAATTTAATAATCACAGTAAAACACTCGTGTATATTGCTGTCTGCTTACAAATCTGTGTTTTCTGTAGGAATTACAGCTTACTATTTAAGTCACCTGAATAACCTGTTTTATACATCTGAACAACATAATAAACCAACTCGTCCTGACTAGATGAATATCCTCTAGCGAACTTAACACATGTGGTCCAGATTCTGCTCTACGTTTCACTAATGCCAGTCTCAAATACATGCCTGTTTACAAATGGAATTAAATGAGGCGTGAACAATTCTCCTAAACTCACTAAACCTGGATGTTCATAAACACCCTCACAGTGAGCTGTGCTTGGTTTTGTTTCGGGGACAATCTTTCCTCATTCACCATCAGCGGCGAGACTCACCTTTCCCAAGGAAACACACCTTCACACCCTCCCTCCCATCTACAGCCAGAAAATGTCACTGCAGCAATTGTTTACCTGGGAAAGGAGCATTCCCATGTATTTCTAACTGTCTTCCAGAGCAGTTTAGCAGCTGGGAGAAAGATGCAGAGCCAGAGGAAGGGTTTATCCTCTGTTACTGCACTTCATGTCTTTTTCCACTAACTTTAAGTGGGAAAGTGGCACTCCCATGAATGCTGAGTTATCCTCTTGTAACAGGAACATGCAGTGCAGTGCTCTGCACATCAGGCTCTGATCCATGTCCTTGGCCCATGATTTATTTAAACAGGAATGATCGCATATTCAACACTTTAAGAAGCATGGGACAACTGGAAGCTGACAATTACTAGACAAACCTGTTTTGGGTAGGTGCTGGTTAAGTCTCAGTTCCTGTCAGCTGGGGAGGATGTTTGAATTACCTGATTGGAAAATAAAGGCATTTGAAAAAAATGGTACTTTTCCTTTCCTCTGTTTCTTTTAGAAACAAAACAAAACAAGGAAACCTGACCATTTGACAATCTACAGATTTCTTTTTATAAAACAAATAATAAAAATGAAGCTTTTTAGCTTTGTGAAGATAAGTACCAAGAAACTCCAACAATGCTGAGCAGTTATGTACTCATTGAAAACCTGCATTCCTATTATAAAGCTCTTCCCACAGAAGCCTTTAAATTAAAATTATTTTTGAAGCCTAGCCTAGAACATCAAAAACAACTCAGAGTTCAAGTGCACAGTATGATTCCCATTGGGAAAAGGGACTCATTTACAGATGCTGAGTGATTTTTCTGACAGTCGAAGAGACATTTATTTTCTTAGAAGAAGAGAGGTCCAATTCTAAAGCGTGGACTATTAGTATGTGGTTGTGGGTTACTCATTGAAAAAATTATTGTTCATCACTGAGAATAAGTCAAATATTAGTTCTATTTTCACAGCTCCACGTATTCTCAGCAGAGTCTTAGCTGTGCTGAATTGTGCTGTGCGGCTGGTGCACCGAAGGGGTCTGTGTGTGGGGACAGTTGTCCCTGTGCACTGTGGCAGCGTGGAGATACTGAGAGAGGCTGTACAACATCTCATGTGACCCGGCGTGATCAAAGGCTTCCTCTCCACTCCAGAGTGGGAGCCCAAACAATGAACTTAAACCAGGGCAAGAGAAACAGCAGAACAGTTTAAGGCCACACTTGAGTTTCCTTTTCACGTATTGCAATTAACAAATAATGGCAAGCTGCCCACTTAGAAAGGTAGCTCATTAATATATTTTGAATAGCTAAGAGCTTTGTTGTAGTTGATATTGTTATTATTATTCTTACTAATTTTTTTTTTTTTACATTTTCTCTTAAGATTTTTATTAGCTCAGTGATATTTTCCAAAGACGACTTTGATTCCCTTAATGGCTCTTTAAAAAAAAAAAAAAAAAAAAAAAAAGCTAATATTTAGTAATTCCCCCATTTCCCTCAAATACACATTGACACTATGAAGTGTTTCTAAATATCCTGAGAATTGTCTAAATAGATTTTGCAAAATTCCCATAACCTTTCCACTAACCACCAAGCCCGTGTTATCTAAAGAGGCTTCCAGGGAGGTGTTTGTAGGTGATTACCCAAGAATTAATCATAGGATTAACATATAAGGCAAAATATAATAAATAACCAAGTTCTTACATATGCAAATCACTGTGAGGTATGTTACCAATTTTCATAGAGGGGCCACTGTCAGAAATGCAATTTCATCTATCCAATTAGCAGGTTTTGCTGCATTATAAATCTGTCACTGCTTTCTTTGCACCAAACAACTGCTTATGCAAGTAACTGTGTGAAACTCTATTAAAAACCACAGGCCTGCATAAAGAGGGGGTTTGAAAACATAAATTCCCAGGAAAGCTGGATTAAGTCTGGAAGGCTGTGGCCAAGAAGCAGTTAAAATTATTAGGAAGGGAATTCCATCATGCTATTAATGTCCTGCAATTCAGCTGTGACTGTGTTCTGTTCACTTGGTTTTCCTCTTCAAGTGCTGTTCTGTTTTTAAAGCTGCTTTGAAGGAATGCTCTCCAGTGGACTGCCGCCTGTCACTGCTCCCTGTCATGTGTCCGATAATTAAAATCTGACTGATTTACTGACTGGCATCAACCATCACAGCTCAAGAGTTAGAAGATGTTCATCCTTCCCAAGGCTAAATTTACTTGGTGAAAAGGGGCTGCTTGCTTCCAGCCTGAGCTGTCATTCAGCTGCCGTGGAAACCATAAAGATAGCTAACAGAGCCCCAGCCAGCAGTCTTTAGTTTATTTTATTCTAATATTTATTGCCACCCAGAAAATGAACATAATACAGACAAGTTAGTGAGAGCGCTGCACCAGTGATTTGTGAGCCTGGTGTGGAGTGAGAGCAAAACAGTCCTGCAGTATTAAAATAAAATAGAACAGTGGTGTTTCCCAAAAGTATGGCAGGGCTGTAGCTGTGTTTATTTTAACCCTAATGGGGTGCAATTTATTATTACATTTTAAGTAGATGCACTCCTGGAGAAGGCTGCTTCGGTTGGGTTTTCTTCCTTTTTTTCCTAAGTGCACACTGCTCAGGAAATACCAAAAAAAAAAAAAAAAAAAAAAAAAAAAAAAAAAAAAAAAAAAAAAAAAAGGAAAAAAGAAAGGAAAGGAATATCATGTCATCTTGTGTGAATGATCTAGCAGTATTAATGGAGCCACCAGGATCTATTGAAAGCAGCAACTTCAATAGCTCAGGGTCATGATATCAGTACTTGTGATGGAACAAGCTATTTACAAAAGATTTAAACTCTGGGGAAGACGTCTCCTCCAGGCTCCCTGGCTTATTCTCCTTAGCCTTTAGGGTCACATCCTGCTCACGGAGCTCCTGTTAGTTTCTCTGTTATCGTAGGTTGGATGTGACAGTTGCCAGCAATCTTTAGCTCTGACCTTCCACAACACAGTGTCACCCCAATCCCAAGCACAGCACAGCAGAACTGCTCCCGAGTTTCCAACATTTTTTTTTATTTTTTTTTTAGTGCACCACTCTCTTTTTTTCTGTTCCCTCAGCTACAGTATTTGTCATTTTCTCCACATAAATAAAGCAAACCTTAAATATATACTGTCTGGTAAGAAACTCAAATACCTTTCCAGCATGAACAAGATTAATCACACATAATATTTACAGTACTAAACAAAACAATTATAACATCATATATACTCAGTTGAACAAACACACTGACAGTTCTTTTTGAAAACACACAGTAAAAATCAAATGAAAATCCATATCAGAGTAAAGGAACTTATCTTCAATTTGTATTCCTCTTAAGCCATTTTTGAGACCAAAATTCAGATGCAGACACCCTCTCCAAAAGATATCAAGGCCGGATTTACACTGTTTTTCTGCTGTGCTGATACAGCTGGAAGGACAAGCAGTGCACCAGAAGCAGAGGCAAGTAAAATTACAAAGAGGCATCCAAGAAAGTCAGGTTTGCTCACTTACCTCTATGGCCCTAGGGGTTTTTGCTCCTGCAATTATTGTAAAGACAAAGAGACAAAGTCTTGAGTGTGCACCGACATAGCCCTTGTTTTTGAAGACCTGGACCATGATCCTGCTTTTAGAGGGCCCAACAGCCTGCCTAGAGAGAGATGAGTCCTGTCTACCAAAGAGTTAACAAACTGAGGACTCAGCACCTCAACATAATTTCTTACTTGAGCCTTAGTCATGCAAAAAGTCCTATTGACCTTAATGGCTCTTCTCATATACTTAAGGTTCATGCCAATAAGTGTCTGCAGAGTCAGGTTCTTGAAACCAAGCCCCAAAACATGTCCATAAGCTCCCCTCAGAGATTCTTTATAAAGCAATACCCTAAATTTTACAGTATCAGATGTCCTAGATAAACTGAACTACTATTGAAGAAGACAATAATGCAATGTTTTCTATAAGAATGTGGGACAATTCCTGTGCATGCTCAAAGATACTCCTTTGCTGGGGGTGCAGTTGGGAAAGGAGAATGTGTCGATATTCAGAACTTGCCTATGCAGAAAAGCCATAGAGCAAACACAAATTTTTACTAATCACCCAAGTGCTGACACATCCCTGGCCACAATGCAGGAATTTTTTCTGATCAGCCATAGATCTGATGTTCTGTAATAAACTGTAAAGAGAATTCAGAATTACTCATAACCAACAACTTCATCATTCACTCTCAAAAGTATTTCATCTTCCCTTGTCTCCTTGCTTTCAGGAATTTCTCTCAACCTGATATTTCTTAATCGGAACTTATTTTTTGCAGGTCATCAGTATGATTTCTCAGTGTCTTAGTGCTTGGTATTCTCATTTGGAACAGCAATCAGTTGTGCCTATCAATCTTTAGCATCTTATATTCAATTTTCATGCAGTTCTTTACAGCATGGAGCAAAAAACTTTCTGCCAAAAGGAAGTTTAACAGCAAATCTCAGATATCTTTAAAAAAATGCAGTAATTTATAAAGGGAAAAGTTGCATTAAAAAATGAAACTCAACAAGCCACAAAAGTAACACAACTATGGAAACACCTAAGAACAGTAGAACTGTCTGCCATCTTGGAGCAGCCACAAGACCAAATATTTTCACAGTTAGTGCAGAGATCACTGCAGATGCTGAACACAAGCTGTGGATAGATCACTCTTATTTTAGCAACTATAAATGTAAATGATGGTATTTGGACATAAACCTCTGTCGCTTTTCCAGCTACACTAGTGTCCTTATGACCTGTTGTGGTAGTGAATTTCAGAGGCTGGGGGCATGTTGGGTGAAGAAAGATATCCTCTCATTTGTTCTAAATGTGCCTCCCATTAATTTTAGTGAATGTCAGGTTGTTACTATATTAGAACTGAACATGAAAAGGAAGAACTGATTGGTTTTCACTACATACTCACAGCATTAAATACCTCAGTCAAGTTTCTTTGCATTTTTCTTCTTTCCAAATGCCCTTTTTTCCTGAAATCTGAAATACAGGAGGATGGAAATTGGTTTCTAGTATGATTAATGCTGATCAAAACTTTCAGCTCAATACTAGACAAAGATCACCTGGTTTTGATATAAGGCCTCTTTCCCTTTTCTCTCACTCCCTCTCTTCCCCTCTTCCTCTTGGGATGCACAAAGCATTTCAACAAGTCCTACTCCAGGTCTAGATCCCTCACCTTGTGTTCCTGAAATACCACCTCCACGCTGAAGTGATTCCAGGAGTTTCTGCTCTCTACCTTTTCACCGCTAAGTATCCTCTGAAAAGGAGAACCTTTTTCACTCACTTCCAAAATGTTTGGCAAGGTGGATGACCCCATTCATATCTCCAATGTCACTTTGATCGTGAGGGAGTGACAGAGTATTTCAGCAGTCATGAAATGTGATGCTCTTACAGTCAATAGGGTCTTCAAGGGAGCTTTTTGCAAGTACACCTGAGCTTATTAGAAACCAGAACAAGAGAAATGGCCATCCCTGCTTTAGTCTATGGTCCAACTACACTTTAATATAAACAAAGTTGGAAAATTACTTGAACTTTATGAGAGGCGAGCAAGAAAACATCATCCTGACAAGGTATGATCTCTTCAAAGGGCACCCTCAGCCCCGCTCTGGAAGCAACTAACACACAGCCAGGGCTGTTCTTGTCCCTGTCCTCCCTCTGCCCACCCCTGTGGGGTGGCAAACTTCTGCCCCTCAGAGCCACCTCTGGCATCAGAGACTGGAGACACAGAGCCCAGCATGCACTGACGATCCAGAGCTCAGGAAGACAGGAGCCAGCGAATCCCCTCACTGCATCAAAAAGCCAAAAACCAGAGGTTCTGCAAAGTCATTTTGAAACCTCTAAGATTTTTCACAAGCCTTGAAATCTGAGGGAGTGAGCTTTGTTTCATGGGAAGAGTGGCAGAGCAGTTTCCTTCACGCACAAGAACCATAGGAATGCCAAGAGGAAAATATTGCCCTCCTACCTTTTCCCCGCTATCCCACCGTATGTTATCCTTCTGGCTGCTGCCATCAGGCCTGGCTCTACACTGCCATGGCCATGCCAACCCTCCTGAGATGGCTTTCATCTTGGGCATACTGAGGGGTAGAAGACTCCACACTAATTGTGCCTTAATCTTTCTCCTTTACTGCCACATAAAACTAATTAATTGAATTAGAAATTGCGACAAGGTAATAATAAATAAAAGTCAGTATCAGAAGGGAAGATTTTTAAAGCTATTTAAATGCCTGATTTGAACAAAGCACCTAAACAGTTTTAAAATGTGACCCATAATATGTCTCACCCCAAAGGATATAAGCAGGATATTGAAGATTATTCATATATAGGAAATATTCAATTCATCATCCAAATGCACCCACTTCTGCAGTGAAATATAGCAGATACTTAACAGCACCCAGCAATTCGATATGCATTGAAGGTGGGGTGTGGAGGAAAAATAGAACAGTATCCAGATGAAATTGCAGATGTCAGGAATGGAATTCACCAACTGGGAGGAGACGAGCGAAAAGGGAGATTACTATTTTTATGTAAAATAAATCAGTCTGCTAATCGGGCTGGGATTTTGCTGCTGAGAGTTAAGGAGGGCAAGAGGAGAACCGTAATTTTTAGAGCTGCCACTTTAAACTACAGCCCGTCCTGCTTCAACACTGCTTTGATGCAGCATCAGAGAGGGAGCATCTTGAAGTGCTGTAATGTCAGGGCTCAAACAGGCATATTTTAAAGTAACAGGAAGTAAATTAAGCCAATTAAATCATCTTAATGCTTTGACTTTTTTAGAGTGCTTGCTTACCAAGCAGATTTTTCTCAGCTTTCCCAGAAATGATCATTACCTACATTTCAGGAGGTAAATATTTCCCAGCTTTTTAGGCTCACACCTAAAACTTTGGGTTATCCCTTTGCTTTCAAGCACAGAGTTTGTACATATAATGTGGATTTCAACACTCTGCACACCTTTGTTGGGATTTCTTGTGTCTGGAGACAGCTGGAGCAGTGAAAAAACCTGTTAAAATCCCTGCCAGGCTCCTCTGCTGGGATTCATGCCCAGACAGGGAGAACTGCCCTCTAGACTCTATAGCTGCCAGGGTGCCAGTGTTACCTGGGCCAGGACACAGTGCCCAGAGCCCCTGTGCCCTGCAGCATTTTGGTGACCTGCTGGATGCTCCATGGGGGCTGTTCCAAGTCCATCAGGGCTTTCCTGCTTGTCCAGAGCCTTGCAGCACAAGGTGGGGCCATCATAGCCTGTCTGTTTGCAAACTTCCCCTCTTCCAGCTTTAAACCCACCAGCCTGACCAGGAGAGCAAAATGACTACCATGTTCTGACATTCCTGAATATTGCTTTAAAGATAAAGGTCCACTTCTGGTGGAGATAACGGTCTGAAGCAAAGACTCAGCAAGCACACATCATACTGGGAAGTGATCTCAGAACGTGGTGGAAGAAGAACTGAAAGATTTGAACTTTCACCTTTTGCAGATGACACACCAGCTTGTCCCCTTACACCACCTTGCCTTGGGTATACCCTGGTAAATCTAAGGGTCTTGAAGTCTTTTCACATTACTAAAAGAGCAGGTCTTATACCTTAAGTTTAGCAAAAAAGTCCTACTGCTTTTAACCTTGATTTTTATAGTTCTTCACTCACCTTTTCTCAGCACTTGCTGAGCTCTCACATGGTGAGCCTTTATCAAGATCTTTACTAAAACCCAGTGTAGGTCACCACACAGCTCATTAAATAAAGGGACATACTCTGCATGTCAATTAAGAGATTAAATTATGGAACAAAGCAGAGGGAGAACTAAAATTTAAGATCCCCTTGTATTTTCTGGCAAGTCATCTGTCAGCTGAAGGAGGTATCCCACTAACTGAAGCTTGTGAAGAGCCTGACATAGCCATAACCGTGAATATCTCAAATCATCATGTCAACTAAGGTTACTGTGAAGTTGAAATTGTACTGGCAGTGGAGTTCTCTATTGTCATGATTCCCATAGAGATAGAAAAATGAGGAGGGAAAGAGAAAAAAGAGGTATAGAAGTTTAACAGTGCAAGTTTAGGTAAGTTCTGTTATTTGTGAATAGTAAATACTATACATACATACCATAAACACCAATAAAATATACATACCAGAACTTCACGGGGCTATTCATACATACAGTATGTTTTGTATTGGCCATTATCTTAAAGAAATTATTTAAAAATATTATAGTGGAAAATTAGGAGGAAAAATTATTCAGATAGAGTTTAAGCACGCTGCTGAATTTACTGATTCAGCTGGGCTTTACTTTTGGGCTTTCAAGTCCTTCGGATACCAAAAACTGTGTGTGTGTGTTTGTGTGTGCATGTCTGCATACACAGAACTGTGTGTGCCTCAGCAGCAATGCAGAGCTCAGCATCTATCCCACCTACAATCCCAGTCAGGCTGAAGACAGTGTTCCCTTGATTTTGCAGAGTTTCTGTCAGAGCTCACCCTGCACAATATCAAAACACTGGGCCTGATGTGAGCTTCCAAAAGCAGAGCAAACTTCCAAACAGTTACTCAGAGGGTGGTGAGGCACTGGAACAGGTTGCCCAGAGAGGTTGGATGTCTCATTCCTGAAAGTGTTCAAGCCCAGGTTGGATGGGGCCCTGAGCAACATGATCTAGTGGAAGGCATCTCTACCCATGGCAGGGGCCTTGGAACCCTTGGATTTTTAAGGTTCCTTCCAACCCAAACCAGTCTGTGATTCTATAAAACAGAGCCATGCCTATGGGAACAAAGCCCAGTCCATATTTTCCCCTGTAGACAAACTTATCCAACATTGTAGAAGTACATTTAAGAAGTTTCATTACACAGAAAAATATACAAGTGGGTTTTTTTTTTACATAAGAACAAAGAGATGTTCCTCTTATCTCATATGTGGGCTATGGTGCCATATTTAAGCAGGCTCTCTTTCTCATGTTGAGTGAAATCACGTTTCTGTAGTGAACCAGCTTCTACAGGCTGATGGCAGCCTTTAAACTCATTTTTTTGAAAGCCTAGGTTACCACAGACATGGCTGCTAATATTCATACAATGGCTGCACCCACCCTACAAACCAGACAGGCAAAAGTCAGTGCCTCTCTAAAATTTATAAAGCTGAATTAGTCTATTGCTCTGCCCACACTTGCAGCTGAGACTCAGTGTGTTAGCTTGGACACCGAATGCACTGTAATAAATTCCAGTGTAATTCTGGCTTACAGTTGAACACAACTGTTTGTGTCTGTCCATGGAGATTATTCCAAACTCTCACAGCTCTGAGCTGGAAGGCTGCATGCAGGAGGTGCTGGGTCTGCAGTGAGAGACCCCTTATGTGCCAGCTTTGTAGTGGTCAGCATTACAGCATCTACATTTCCTTCAGGTCTAGTTCTTAGCAACCACAATAGAGCTCACCCTTTATATCACTGATCTTCAAATGTGACTACAGTTACATAGTCCTTGAAGGGTACTGGACAATTATAAAGAATGAAAAAAATAAATCTTAAATCAGTCCTCACATTCATTAGAGTAAAAATTTTGGGGGTCTCACACAAAGATCACCTTCTAAGTCTACAGGCACCACAGGGATGGGAAGGACACAGTGCGGGTCTGGAGAGATGGGAGGGGACTTTTAAAGGAAGAGTTAATTCATGAGGTCATTTGTGAAAGCTCAGTCCTGTCCTTTCAGGTTTAACTGTCACCCAGCCCTCACAGCAATGACATGTTTGGATGCTTCCAAACAAGTGGAAAAGGCTGCTTGGATAGTACCAGCAGACCAGCCTGAGTTCTGAGAAGCAGAGAGGTGAGGCTGGGAAGCAGCCCAGCTTCCCAATCTCATCAAAGTTCACCGTAATTGTGATTCTTGCAGGGCAAGGACCAAACAGGGCCCTTCATCAAGAAGAAAAGCCCATTACTAGGCCTATGCTGAAGATTTCTATACAAATAAGTTCACCTCCCTCACATCTCTCTTAACATCATCACCCGCCCCACTGTGAGTTGTCCAGTTGATTAGAAACAGTGGGGTTTGGAGCTAATTAGAAGCCAGAATTGTTGTGTCTGTACCAGAACTGGATCAGCAGCCAGAAAGTCGATCACAGTTACACACAAACTGTGATTTATCCCATCGTGCCAGAGTTACTCTGTGGCTGTCACATGTCATTGTGTGAGATGACATGTCACATCATTGTCATGGTGACATGTCACCACATTACTGTGCAGCTATCATGGACATACAGTTAAAAGCTCTTACTACAACTGTTTCCACTTAGGTATTTAGTTTCTTAAGGATTACTGACTGTGATGTAGAAATTCCTATCAATCATAATGTCAGCTCTACAGAAATTAAGCTACTTTTAGATGAGGATTTTGAAACAAATGTAATAACACGGAATAGTGCCTATTTCTCAAAATGTGGGTTACATCCATCAGGGCAATGACACAAAAGAATAGGTGGAGAAAAGGGAGGGTTCTTTCTATTGTTTTCCAGAGATCTCACAAGAAAAAAAAGACAAATCTAGCTGAGAATAAAAGTAATCTTGAAAACATACAATTAGTACTGCAATTGCAGAAATGTCTTTGAAGACATTTTGAAGAGAGCCTCAAAAACAAGGTACAGAGCCATTCATCTGCATTAGAGTACACAGACCAAGATTCCAAAAACTTTGATGGCTTTTCTGCTTACAGTGTAAGCACATTGTGGCTAATTCCTAGCCTCCAGCAGTTACTACAAAGCAGCTGGAAAACTCAAACCCTCAGCTGTCACAGGTACACTGTCCCTCTTGCCCAAACGCTTCATAGAAAACCTCTCTGAGATTTGTCTCCACGAAGATTTAAAGCCAGATAGCCCTGCAGCTGTGTGTTACCTTGCTGTAAAAATACACTTTTTTTTGCAAGTGAAGACAAAATGAGGGAAAAGGACATTTTTGCCAATGGAGAAAGTTTGAAGAGAAAACCAAAGCGAGATGGGAGAACATACTTTTGTATACGCATAAGTGCATGTGTGTGTGTGTGTGTGTCTGAATATTTATACATATGTTTCCTTATTTGACAACATAAAAAACTACAGCTATCTGTTAGTTTTCCTGCTCCTAAGAGGGGACTTGGCTAAGGAAGCACATAGTATCCAGGAGGCAAAGAAGAGGTACCTTGTTCTCCAGGAACTAAGAACACTCATGTGGAATTCCCTGTCCCAGAGGAGGAGAAAGAAGAATTGCTATTGTCATTCAAAATAAATCAGTTTGCTAATCAAAGTGGGATTTTGCTTCTGCAAATTTGGAAAGAAAAGGAAAAAATAATATTGAGAGCTGTCATTTTAATGAACAGCCTTTGGTGGGATTGCACAAGGTAAAAGTCAGATTAAAATTTAGCCCAGATGTTTAGTTGGAATAAGAAACTTAGTCTTAATGTCATGTTTTTCACATTTTCCATTGTGAAATCTTAACATAATTTACATTTAAAAGGTTGTACAAATGTTTGCAGTTCTTTAATAGAGTTGTAAGCAACATAAAAAAGCTAAATCCACCTTAGCATCTCCTAATACTACTCCCAAAACTGAGCTCATCCTTTGTAAATTCTGCCCGTCAAAGACTCTATACTACCCTGCAGTGTTTTACCTCCACGCACAGATGAAGTCTGAAATTTTTCGTACACAAAAAAATGAGCATTTTGGCATAAACAGTGTGATCAAGACAGTTTCCATGCTCATCACTGAATCTTGATGGTTTTCTTGAACTCAGATGTAACAGTTCCCCACACACAGGATACTGCGTGTGATACAGGCAGTTTTAACTTGAAAGCTCACTCCCACCAAATGTCTGTATTTCTGTGTGAGCCAAGAAAGACCTAAACTCAACTATAACATATTTCCAAGAAAAACTCTTTGCTGTTATTCTCTCAGGCACAATTTGTTTCCTAACCAATGATGCTATTTAATCAAAACTCACACTAGTCTTCCTAAAAGCATTTAAAAAACAAAACAAGAAAGAAGCGTTTCTGTTCCATAGCTTAGTTCTTAATCATCTAATCAAATTTGATAAATTTTCCACTCTCTCTCTCTCCTAAAATGAATTCTTGGCAGCCTTCAGTGAAAAAAAAAAAAAAAAAGTTCATGTAGAAGTTCAAAGCAGCAATTTATGTTTCTGATAATTTTAAATTAATTCCTAATCTATGAAGCATAAAGAAACTATGCTTGAGATGCAGCCCACATCCAACCATATGGCTTAAGGAGACAGTCTCTGTGATGTGTGGCTGCAGATCTTTCTGTCCCTGGCATACACACCTGAAGTTCATGCCCCCTAATGTAATTGGACAGTTTTGTTTGTGAAAATGGCCTGTTCTGCCAAATGCTGAAGTCCTTGCTTTGACAGATATATCACTTTTCCAATGTGAGTGTATTTTGAAGAGAGCTGACACATGATCAAGTTCTCTTTAATATCCTTCAACAAACCTGACAGTTGTCCAGCAGGGTCTTGTGCCGCATCCAACTGTCAGCTCCTGCGGAGGCATTATGGGAAAGCTGACTGAGGAAAACAGCAGTAAAGAGGAAAAAAGTGATTTATGCTTCTCTGTGTACTCAGCTCAGGATCAAAAACAAGTACTTCAGCTCATATGTATTTTAGCAGGCCTATATGGACAAAGTCTCCTTAGGCTCTGGTAATACCAGAGAACAACCTATTTATATTGTATTTATTTTAGGGATTTATTGCATGTGTCATTATAAAACACCCCAAATCTCACATGCACGGGTATGAGCCTTTCCAAAGAGCTGCCTTATAAGTACCAATAACTGCATGGCTTTTTAACTCTTTGAGGCACCTCAGTTTCATGCAGATTTTTCATGCAGGGTCTTTCACTTATAAGACAAGAGTTCTCATGTAAAAAGAAAAAAATGTATTTTATAGTATTTTGCTGCTTACATATGCCATCAGTAATAAAGTCTGTGTTTCAAGACAAGTCAGACAGTCTAAGCTTAGAATATCCTCTTCAAATTGTTATTTAGGCCAGATGTTGTCATTTTGTCACCTTAAAATTTCATTTTCCTGCAGGAAGGTAGAGTCTGATTGCAGTCATTTTGTGTTACTTACTGAAGTGCAGCTTGCAACAAGAAGGAATTGAACTGGACCAAGATAATAGCATAAAGTCCCATCATCTCCGCAGTGAAAGTGGCATTTGTACCCTCAGACTGCAGCTGTTTTCTTTGTCTGAAAACTCCCTCAGCACGTCTTTGGCCACGTGTTGCTGGAGGACTGAAACAGTTCCTAATGCTCCATTCCCTGCAGTGAGTCTCTTTGGTCTGCAGCCCTGTGCCAAAATGGTCCACCCTGACGGTGGGGGGGCTCTCTGTGAGCCCAGGTACCAATACCAGCTTTAGGAACGTAGGATTGCAGCTCTGCACCTGCACGGGGTCAAACCCCACCTGGAGAGTCCAGAGCAGGCAACCCCCGGCTGGAGGGGCTGGAACCCGGAGTCAGCAGCTGTGCCGTAAATCAAGCTCACAACTCCTGCTCGCCCTTGCACTGCTGAAAATCCCACATGTGAACAACGCTGGAGATGTGCAAGTCCTGAGGTTCTACATAAAAATGACAGAAAGATCCCATCAGACGGGGAGACAAGTGTTATTGAAACAGTCGTAGAAGAGTTGGTCTGAACTGGAGTACTGGAGAATGACCATGTTATCTCTGTTATTCCAGTGCCCCTTTAAATATAGTGCTGAGGTGACTGCCTACTTAGCCTACGGTGAAGGCCACACTTGTCTGCGGTGAAGTCCCATAATCTTAGTTTATTGCATTGCATGTATTGTATTTGCTCAAGCTGCTGCCTGAGGGGGTGCTTGTGGGAAATGTATAGCTTTCTGCTCCCCCCCTTCTCTCCCAGACTATTTAGGCTGACATTTATCAATAAATTGCACATATTGTTATACATTTTTCTGTCGGAGCAGTGCTACAGGATTATGTGATGAGCACATTTTATCAATCTAGCAACACTTTTTTTTTTATTATTTCTGTACCAAGATTTTTGCTGCAGAAGTGACTGGAATGTCACAGCTCCGGCATGACCTGATTGCTAAGTCAAACCAGAGACCCAGATAGTTTTCACTGCAGCCCCCAGTCCGGGAAACATTTCTGGGGAAGGCTGTTTCTGGCTGCTCTCCCTTCCCCAGGTCTGTGGACGGCAGGACTGTGTTAGAAATGCAGCATGGCCCTTTGCTCCCCACAAAGCCCATAAATCTCCCACGATCAGGCAATTCCTGCATTCTGCAGTTCTGTATGTTACATTTTTCCTCCCATGGTCTAAGCCACTAAAAGCCAATGCCCTGACCTCCTGTTAACTTTTTTGTTTGTTTTATTTTTTTCCAAGGTAGCGGTATAATGGCCCTATGATCAAGATCATGTCAGTTAATCCTCCTTTCAGAACTCTTCCCCATGCATTACATTTAAATTTTTTTTAAAAAATGCCTTTGCTTGAAAGACAAATCATTTGTCTTCAAATTTCATCCGTCAAAACCTAGACAGGCTATTTCCATAGCATATTTTTAATCTTGTTTTGAAGTTTGCATCTTCTGTTTTACTTTCCTCATTAGTGGCACCCACAGATCTGGATTATTTCAAAATGCTACTATTTTGGATAACATGAAGGAAGCTCCTAGTGACTTCAGTAGAAGAATCAGAGTTAAAACTATTTAAAAGAACAGGAGCAGGAATTTGTCCTTATGCCTGCTGTAAAATATGTAGGACAGCCCTTACCCTGTGCGTGATCAGCCTTCTTTCATATCCCTTGATTAGAATACAGATGGGAAAATTCGGGGAAAATCTACTGTGAGCATTTAATGTTTGAAAGAGAAACTGGGAAAGCTGCTGGACACCACCAAATCCAATCCTTGTTCACGCACAGTTTGCTACAAGACTTCTTTAAGCATAAGATGTGTTTGGCATCATAAGCCAGTGCCACTCATTTTGGAAGGAGATGAGTTTAGAAGATGTTAGGTCCCCAAACAGTGCAGGAAGGCAATACCAAAATGATTGAATTCACCCATCTGGAGGGAGTTCACAGCCCACCCACCCAGCACAGCGGCCTTATTTAAGCCTTCACTGGAGGCCACGTTGACGTGGCCAATGCAGGGCTCTGCAAACCTCCAAAGGAGCCCTGGTGGCTTGGCCTGAGGTGCAAAGGGATTTGGACACAAGTCCCAGCACAGCACTGTGGGCAGCCTGTGTCACAGCCACACATGGGCATTGGTGAGACCACCCATGCCCTGCTCTCTGCGGTTAAATCTCAGGCTAAAATACAGCATGTCTTTGGGTTGGGCCTTGATTTACTCCACCAGTGAAGAGGAATATCCTGGTGAGCACAGCAAGCATTACTGTGGAAATCCTCATGGAGATATTTGGCACTAAATGCCCACTGTCCCTTCAATGATATGGGCACATGGGCAGGAAAAATTAAAGGGTGCAAAACATTTGTGTGGGAATTATTATTATTATTATTACTACTATTACTATCATCATCATTATTATTATTTTGTAGATAGCCTGGCTTTTACTTCTCCAAAGCCAGTGTGGAATTTTTGCTGGAACAGTGTAACTACTGCAGTGCTGCTGCCCTTGTTTTAACCCAGAACTACAGAGTCACTGCAATCATGAAGAATTACCCAATAAACTGTTTTAACTTTAAGCCTTAATGAAGAATTTCAATCCATTTCAACCAAACTATTTTCTTTGGTCTAGACTGACTAGCAGACTCTACCCTGAAACAAAGGGAAGAAGAAGAATACTATAGCAAAAAGAAACAATGAAAGAACTCATTGGTTATGCAAATTTACTGCTGTAATTGTTTCATTATTAAAAATGTTTTGGTAAGAGCATTTTGTTGAATCAAGACTGATTGCAACAATAAGTAAATCCAAGGAAAATATCTAAAAAGATGTCAAATACTTTTACAGAAGAATTACAATAAATAAGGAGAGTATTTTATGCAACATGCTGACTCTTTGTTCATTTTTGATGGTTAGACACACACATCAATGAAAGATTTGTCAGAAGCAACCATCTCAGTTTCTAGTCTTCAGTGAGTTATGTGCTAACTGAAGTCTCTGCATTTGTGAAGTGTTTATGATCACTTCAGAATTAGCAGCTTCCCATGAATGTCAGATTTATGGACGATCTGTTAAATATTTGAATCAGATCTGCTTACCTGAACTAATCCATCTGAAAAAACCCCAGCCACATTCTTCTCAAAAGCCAAGGGTTATGTCATGTCATTTTGCCAGTGTGAAAGAAAACTTACTGTTATCAAGGAGAAATTTCCTAACAACCTGCAGGATGTGTGATATATAGAAGTATTTGGATTATTGACTCTCCACTGCAGCTTGTTTTTCACATTCTTAATTATTAGCTGGTATATCCTTACAGTGCATGGAACAATAAAATCAAGTCAAAGCTACAGTTCTGAGCTTAGCATTGAAATAGGGAAATTTCCCTATATTTCCTCCAGGAAATATCCTCCTGGCTATTTTCAGGAGTCTGAAATAGTACAATATATATGCAGTACACTGGATGAAATCTGCTGTGCACCAAAAACAGTGGAAAGCTTTGGTATGTATTTAGTAGACAGACTCTGCCTTCTTCTAGTGAAGCATTTCAGAAGCATTTCACTGCAAGCATTAATGAATTGAGTCCCACAGTGAGGGACTAAATGCAAGAGGACAGGAAGCGGAAAAGATTGGGAAGGAGGAAGAGATACAGGAAATTATAAAGGGGTACAGCAAAGAAGAAAGCTGACTGGATAAAAACTGACAAAGAGAAAACCACATGTGAAAGAACTGAAGATGTTGCTAATAACATCTCTAAAGTAGACTTGTGCATTCAAAACTCTCTGGACTAAGTCTTCCTTTTCATCAATCCTTACTTTTCCAGCCCAACTCTTCTCAGTATCTCTCAGCTAATTCTGTTACATTTCCATCTACCCCAAGAATTTAGGGTATCAATTTCTGTCTCTCAAAATCTCCCCTTGAGCTCCATTTTCTTCCCAAAGTCATGAAACAGCTGCCCATACTTCTACCTTTATTCATACATGGGGGGGTTTGTTGGTTTGGGTTTTTTTCTCTAGCAGTTCATGGCACTGTTGATCGACAACACGTAAACACATTGGAAGGATCCACTCTACTCAAAAATCCTCAGCCATGAAAACTCTGTTCTGCAAAGCAGCAGGGTGCTACAGTTGCACAGCTATAATTCATTTGTGATCTGAGAGGATGACTCTAGACTGTGCCATTCCAGAAATAGTGCCAGTTTCCTCGCATCATCCTTTTCCAATACTCTTGGAAACAACAATTCAAGTTGTTACAATTACAGACCATCCCACTCGTTCAAATAACCCATAAGAATATTATACCACATAAATGTTTCTTGCAAAGCATATCTGTACTTAGACTTTACATCCAGCCATCAGTATATAACATATGCACTTAATCGATGTATAATTTAGGTATTTTATTATCACATCTCCCAGGGAACTGGTTTAGCTAATGATAATGAATGGTCATGACTATCATGTTACTGGGATGGCATTTGCAGGGGGAAAGAGAGAAAGAAAAATCCTACCCTCATATGACCAGTGTCACGAGGTTAAATAGTACTAGAGTTTTACCCCCTTGCTTCTTAATGTGGAAAAGACTAAATAAAACATTAAAAAAGAGAGAGAAAATATGCATGAAACATAATGAATGGCCATTTTATTAACTTTCCCATTTGTGTTTCATCTCAGTAGGATAATAAAAGACACATAGATCAGCAAAGCCGTGATGTGATGACCACACTTGGAGCTCTCACATCCCCTGGTCTCTGAAACAATGACAGCCTCCTCCTCTTTTTGGTTCAGCTTGCGGATATTCAACAGTTCTGAAAATCATTTTGGACCACAGAAAATTCAAGCATCCAGAATAGAACTGTTAATAATTCAGGACTAAGCTTTCCAATTACATATCCAAAGCAAGTAATTAACTTTCTAAAAACACAAGTTGCCATAGATGGAAAACAGCACATGTGCAGATTAGGTCTCTTAAAAATAAAACCTGAATTGCTAGGGAAGTAACACCATTTGTTAATTCTAAGGCTACACATTTTTCTGGAACACGTTTCACCCACATGAATTTTGTCCTTAACACTATAATCTCTGCAGATATACGTGTCAGCAATTCCTGCCTATTCTAGCTCGCATATGCTTCTCAAGAGGAGAGAAAGAAAAAGTCATCACTAACAGAATCCATATCATTTCACAAGAAATTCTCTAAGCAAACCTCTTTGCAAAGACTTTTAGCCCAAATGAAAAATTCAAGGTTTTAATAAGTTTAATAAGCTTCTGATAGGCATTCAAATTTGAGGTGTTTATCCAAATACCCTCAAGCTTCAGAGAATCCCTTATCACTGCTTCAATTCCTAATAGCTGTCATTCCAATAAATATCAGAGCAATTAAAATCTCTATCAATCAAAAATATTGCTTTCTCACAGGCCTGTCATTTTTTTAAAAGCAAATCCTGATCTACCTTTTCTAACAGCTCTTGGATTTTATAGCAACATATAATAACCATCTGACTGCCTTTATTTCCATTTAACTTTTATCTTTAATGTCTCTGCCGTTTCAACCAAAATATTTATAGCATTTCTTCCTTTGCACACTTAATAATATTGCCTCGCTTTCCTGCTGTGTTTTGCCCTCCATCCTATAAGGAGGGAAGGAAAAGCCAGTGAAACCAGTTCTGGGAGAGAAAGCCAAATTTTTCATTAGTGTTCACAAATCTTATCAAGAGAACAAAGACATCTTCCTACAATGAAGATCCAAAAATATTCCCTTGGGCAATGCAGACTATTTCAACAAAACTGGACAAATGCCCTAAGACAACCCCCTCCTTTCTCTATAGTGTTATTTTACAGGCTAAAATTGCCACTTTTTCTGACACAACGTATTGAAAACCCTGTTTAGACCTTCCTTTTGGTGTCATTTGATTTCTTGGAGGGCAAAGGGGGTTAAACAGGCTGTGGAGAAGCTTGTAGTACTTGTGACATGAAACAATGATGGCTTGGCAAAGAGATTTACTTGTAAGAATTGGAAAGAAAATCTTGGACTTGAAAGATGTTGAGACAATAAGAATCAAAAATTAGACATGGTCATTAAGTGGAGCTGTAGCAAAGAGAAGCAGGAAAAAATTAATTAAGGAAAAATAAGGAATTCTGCTCTTCTCATGCTGTATTCAAACTGAAAGGTCGACATCCACAAGAAATTATCCATACTGGAGAGCTGACTGCTTTCCTGGAGGAAGAGGAGACAAGCCAGGAGAAGACAAGGAGATGTGCAAGTTCTCACATATTCTGCAGGAGATCTGACCACTGATCTACACAGATCTAAGATGAACATGAATGGAGCTTGGAAGAACATTCTCCCATTTTGGCATTTACTTTACTGCCACCAGGATACAAACAAGGAAAGCTTTCCATAGCATGGTTCAGGGAAGTGCCCATCCTCAATAGCCTTTTGTTCCCTCCACCAGGTTACATTCTTTTTTTCTCTCCCTTTCTCTATCCTGCAGGTTTCAGCGTAGCCAAATAAATCCATTTCTAAATCATACACCTTTTATCTTAGTTTGGGTTTTTCTGATCTTCTATTTTAAGAACAAGCCCAGCTGTTAATGCCCAGTTATTTGATCTATCTAAAGTCCTATGGGCCCTATTTTCATCTGTAAAAACCAGCATTGATGGCTGCCTAGGCAGATGACACTTAAAGGTTAAGGAGGTTGGACACTGTTTAGAGGACAAACTGTCATTCCATCATTTTGAAACCCAAGCCAACATTTTGCAATGCAAATGTAACATTTCTGTATATTTGGTTTATTTTGTTTCATATTTTGGCCATTTCATACTCTCCAAAGTACTATTAAGATTAGGAGACTTGCGTGCAGTAGTTTAAAGAATATGAAAAGAGATATTGTCTAGTGTATGAGTGAGCTTCTACAGTCTGGATCCTTGAGTCACTTTAACCTTGAAATTTTTTTACACATCAGACAGGTATTTTGGGTAAACTTATATTTCTTGGTAGCTCATAATGTATTCATTGCTCAAGATCTACTTCCTAGGTAATTTGACTGATTAAATATCCAGACTTTCCTGCATGTGTGTGTGTTTGCACACATGTGTTTCAAAACTTGGTAGAAACTTTAAATAAGGGAGCCAGACAGATGCTATTTGGTTGGTCTGAGTATTTCAGTTATACAGTTTTTATATACATAAATCTGTTGCTCTGGAGTGATGTTCTATCCGCTCTGCCAGTAAAACAAAAGGTGGTAGTGAATGCAGTGTATGCAGCTCCAACAATCATGGGTGAGTCTCAGCAGGAGAGCCTGCAGCTGCAGACAACACACTGCACCAGTCCTGTAAAGACAGATCTCCACAATATCTAGACCTCCCAAAATATTCCTAATACAGTTCATTAAATACCCCAACATTCACATCTGTCAGCTCAAACAAAGGATAACAGAACAGAGGTCTGGTGCTGGTGGAAGACATCACCTCCTCATCTGAGGATGCTACACAGGCAAATGCCAATCCTCCTATAACAATACTTCAAACTCCTGTAGTACATTATGTTTTAGCCTCTCTTGGCAAAATATTTATTGTTTCATTTGAGCACAGTTGGTCAACACAATTTTAATTATTTCCCAGACTATTTCTCTGGATCAAGTTTTTCACTGAACCAGATTCACCTTTTGCTGATTTATTCATGCTCTGTCAAAAATAAAAGTTTCAATCCCTTAATTTAATTAAAATGTTCTTGACTGAGATCATTAAATCTTGGAGAGATGTTTAATTCAAAACTTGCTGTATCCACAATGGTAGTGATTGAGAACAGAAAATCAACTTATGTCATAGTAGTTTGTTAGAATATTTGTTTACTCTTCAACTGAAGCATGCTAATTACAATAAGAGGTCTTCACAAGCAATCCAGTTAGCAAATATGATTGGTTAATAGATAAGGAATGATTCATGATTAAAAACATACAAAAACAGCATCTGCAGAAGAAGGTTATTAGACCTGGGGCCACACTGTAAAGCATCAAAAACTGGGTTGTCAAATACACTTGGGCTGCCATGTGGTTGTGGAATCAGACATATTTTTCTTGTATGAGCAAACAGACAGGAATGATTCCTCTCCAGTTAAGAATGTCGGTGCCAGAGTAAGGATTTTCACAGGAACAAAACTACTTGTTGGTCTCTGCTTCTCAGAGTCTCCCGTGCTGAGTTTATATACAGGTTGGGGACAGGCTAAACAAATAGGGTATCAAAGGTAGATGGTAGCTCATTTTTAACTGATTGCTGCAAATATGGGAAATCTATTTGCTGATTAATAAATAGAGAAAGTCCATTAAGTATTGTGTTCTATTTTTGTTAACTGAGAAATTATTGCTTTTCTTGACACGAGGCTGTTTTAAGTTTGGGGATTTTGAAATGAGAAATTATTTTGTTCACTTTTTCCACAGTGATTGGGGAGCTCTGATTTTAAGTTTTAATTAAAAAAAATAATAAAATAAGCATTGCTTTTAGCAGGTTTTTTGTACACAAGCAGCTCTTGAATAAATACGTTACACCACAACAAGAAAATGGAGCCCATGATAACACGTCTGTTGTTCGCTCACCTTGTTTTGCGTTTTCTCTGTACATACATGATTTTTGAACCTGTCATTTAAGTTCCAAAGCTTCATTCCCCTGCATTCTGCTCACTCAACCCACATCTCTTACAGCTGATTTCCTCTCCTCTTTCCAGTGAGTCCTATCACACTGAGATCTGGTACTTTCTTTTGTCTAGGTCAGCTTAAATTAGTATATACTCCCAGGTTCTTTTATTTTTTCAATATCCCTTTAACCATCCCCACAAACACGGTCCCTCAGCAGTAATTCCTAGGATCTCCTAGCAGTGGGCATGGTCCCCCCCTGGCAGGTCTCCCTCATGACCTGACCCCAGAAAACACCTTAGTCAGGGGAGGCTAAACTCAGGCAATCTCAGCAGCCTGTGAAGCACAGACCTGAGTCAGAATTCACAGGCCTCTGCCCTTAGTTTACACTGTAACTGTGAATGGGAGCATTTTATTGTAATTAGCTGGAAGGGGTACAGACTGTAGTTGTTTTATAGAAGCAAAACTATGAAATCTATAAATGTAAAATTGTTATGGTGGCCATAACACATTCTGAGCACTAAATTAAATTATGTCATAATATATAGTCCATTTATTAAAGATATAACATCTAATAGCTTTTTTTTTTTTTAACAAGGAGTTCCAGATTGAATATCTTGGCAGCTGAACTTTCTCTTTAGTCACATAGGTGCAGAGTGTGACAGAATGATCACAGCTGTGTCCCAGCCTGGTGTCATCAGGGCTGGAAAGCCAGGTGACTCCTCCATCTCTCCATCACCTAGAAGACGAGAAGGATGATGTGGGGTATGGCACCAGCATCCTGACTGACCCCATGGAGCAAATGCATCCCCACATCCTGAGGCAGCCCAGCTGAGCTGATGTGAGCTATTGCACCTTGCCCATGGAGGAGCAAGAGGGTGCCTTGGGGCTCCAACCCTTCCCTTGTCAGGAGAGAACCTGCAAAAGTCATGCCAGTGCAAACACCACAGGACACCCTGATGTACTGCCCTCTATTTCTGCTATGTGGTCACTCAAAAGGGTACTGGGGACTTGATGCTTCCCTGCTGGATGTCACCAGTGGCTGCTTTCCCCAACTCCAAACCCATGCCTTTGCTTTCCGGTCTCTCAAATCAGTCATCTCTAAGGAATGGTCTGGGGGGCATCAGCACATTGAACATCCTAGAGGAATAAACCTTTGTCAAATACTGACACGTGTTGGTCTAGCTGGGGATCCTGAGCAGGGACAGGACCTTGTAATCCTTTCCTGGGTGTGTAATTTACTCTCAGAATAGTCTTGATAGCTCCCTCAGGGCTTCTCTGAATATGGATTACCAGGAGGAGGTTTCTTGCAAGGCTAAGCTCCTCACAGTGAAGGAACTCCTTTCACTGATGTTAGCAGGATGTTTGCAAAGAAAGATGGATAAATGCACAAAGCTGTGGATTGCTGAGCACAGGAATGTTAAAGTCAGTTATTCCCAGTGAAAAAGAGCAACATCCTTACTAGAGCTACTCAGTGATTTTCAGCTGGAGTTATTTTCTCTAGAGAATTTCAGTGTTCCCCCCCAAAATTATTTCCTCTTTAATATCACCATTCTCAACACACTTGACACTACCTCTGCAGTCCTCTGCTGCCACTTAGCAGCAACCCACTTGGGAGTGGAAAAGTTAGGTTTGCTTTTCCTTAAAATCATTTTCCCAACCAAGGACTAAAAATGTAAATTTTTCTTTGTGGATTACTTTGAGCTATCTTTTTTTTTTTTCTTTTTTAAGATCACGTTTTGTGGTGCCTTCCTTTGGCAGTCACTTCCTGATGGAAGGAGACTGGTACACAACGAATACTTTGTCCAAGCAGAAGCCTGTACAGTAAATGTTATGCAGAAAAGCACATGGTTCTTGGAGGGTCTGAAACAATGTACCAAGCAAGACAGTAAACTGAAACCTACTACATTGCAGTTTCACCCCCAAATCATATGACCTTGGGTATCAATAGCACATCTCATATTCAAAAGCAGATTGAGGGAGCTGATTCTGCCCCTCTACTCTGCTCAGGTGAGACCCCACCTGCAGAGCTGCCTCCAGCTCTGGGGGCCCAGCACAGGAAGGACATGGAGCTGTGGGAACGAGTCCAGAGGAGGCACTAAGATGATCGGAGGGATGGGAGCACCTCTGCTGTGAGGAAAGGCTCAGAGAATTGGGATGGTTCACTCTGGAAAAGAGAAGGATTCTGAGTGACCTAATTGTGGCTTTTCAGTGCCTGAGGGGAGCCTGCAGGGAAGATGGAGAGACACTATTTACAAGGACCTGGAGTGACAGGACAAGGGGAAATGGCTTCCAACTGAAAGAGTAGTTTAGATTAGATATTAGGAAGAAATTATTTAAAGTGAGAGTGGTGAGTCACTGGAACAGGTTGCCCAGAGAGGTTGTAGCTCTCCATCCCTGGAAATGTTCAAGGCCAGGTTGGATGGGGCTTGGAGCAACCTTGGGATAGCAGAAGGCGTCCCTGCCCATGGCAGGGGGTTGTAACTAGATAATATCTAAGGTCCCTCCAACCCAGGCCATTCTATGATTCTATGATTTCCCATTTCTGCCTGTGCTATCCAATTCTTTTGAAACTAAGTTCCTAAGTGCAAGAAATGTCTGTCATGTATATGTGCAACACTAACACAACGGGACCCTTAAATCCACTGCAGCTTCTAGATTCTGCTAGAACACAAATTAACAATGATAAGGAGGATCTTTACTCCATGGGAGCATAAGACACTGTCACCAATTCATATTTAAATATTTTTTTAGGATTCCTTGGTTCACAAACAGATACCAAAACTGTCAGATAAGATTCCAGCTGCTCTTATTAGGGCAAATTCATAGTTACTTTGCAAATATTCATTAGGATTTTAAGCTGTAAGGTTGCTTGATGGAAGATCTCTGATGATTCACCTTCCAAAAGTGCACAAATGCTTCATGCAAATGGTGCTGCAGTCTGTGGATATACATATCCCTAGTGGCAGTGACTTTTAAATGGTGCTCTCAAGAAATGGCTGTTGGATTGTATTCATTATTTCCTAACTATTGCACTTAGCCAAAGAGTTTGGTCTCTTTAGAGAATCTTTAAAACCTTGCCAGAAATAACAGATCATTGAGTATAGGACACTCTAAACAAGCCCTTTTGGTGGCAGTCTATGCAGAAGCAAATATAGGTTATCCAACAACAGAAGGAAAATATGCCATTTTCATTACCTGAGCTTCACTGCTGCAGACACAGAAACACTCCTGTTAACAAGTACCAGAAGGGGTGTGGGGATGTTCCTGGTGCAGAATAGAAGGTGTTGAGCCATGCAGACAATATTCTGCTGTTCCTCCACCCCAGTTACAATACAACCATTGTATTACACGTGGCATTGGAAATCAGGACAGTCCATTACTGTAAACATTAAAAGCAATTTGATCAATGGGGTACAACAGACTCCACTACACCAGAAACCCCATTTACAGCATATAAGGTAACATTGCAGATGGTCGTTTTATTTTCCAGAAAGTTTTCTCTTACGTTTCAAGTGCTTGCACTTGATGGTTTATTAAAAGGTTTGCCAGAACTAGCTTTATCTAAACAGTGGCAATAAACTTTACTACTGGCTTTTCACCCTGCACGATTTTGCTGTTCACTGGTCACTGCTACCCAAGCAGCCTGCTTGCCACTGTGATTTTCCCTTTGTCTGGTCTGCAACATATTTGTGACTAAACAAATAAAGAGCATCACAGTTCAGTAGATGGATCTTCAGACCCAAACTCCAGAGTAAATTCCATAATCAACCAGGCTGAATGATGCTTTCAGCAGGCCAAGGCTGATAGTCACCATAATTCACATTCCCTGGGTACACTGCTCCATAATAAAGCTTGAATGTCAGGCATGTCAGCCAAGAGCTCACATACCTGCTTGAACTAGTCTTGTGCCAATGGAAACATATCACAAACTGAAAACATTTAGCCTACTGTATAATCGTAAATGGATTCTTTTTAACCAAATGAAGAATAATCACTTCTACATAAGTACAAATATGTTAAAAGTTAATATGTAATAAAGCCTTAAACCACTCCTAGTTGGCGTGTTCAGAATAATGTCACTGTAAATACGTACACTGAAGAGCTTTTAGAGTCCAAGACATTTTTGCCAATCAGTAGTATTAGTTTAACAGGACAAACTTTCATTATATTCTGACATTTGGTGCATACAGTACGTTGTTTATGCACTGAGTGTCAGAATATAAAGATAGTTTAGCCCTTTTATTTATGTATTTAAGAGTGACCTTATTTAGTCAAAACTGATGTTTAGTAAAAATCATGTTCACAGATTTCAAAATAGAGCTTTTGGTTCTGAAGAGACATTAGCTGTTGTTTAACACTCAGATATGTGCTTAGCCTTCCTTAGAATCCTTTTTTCCCCTCTAAGCTTGCAACTCCAGCATGCACAATGGTTTAATCGTATATTGTTCTCTGAGTACTAACCCTTTACAAATCATATGACATAAAAAGAAAAATAAGTAACATTGTAAAGACAGTAATGAGAACTGTTGAGCTAAAGTGCCTCTTAAAGAAATCCTAATAAATTCCAGAATTTCTAGTCTTCTGGCAAGCTTTCCATTTAGAATAAAATCAATGATCAATGGTTGCAAACAGTCAGCATCAGGCTTGCATGCCTCCAGAGCAGAAAAAACTCATAGACGAAAGATGACATTTAAAGGAAAAAAGCTGACATTGACTCCATCACTGTCATTGCTTCTGCCATAAAGCAGCTTCAAATATTAAAACATTTTTCATCTGTGCTGCATTATTGGCACCAGAAATTGTTTTCTCTCTGTCTGATACTCACTTGAACTGCAGCAGAGCTCCCCAGAGACTCCAGATTGTTACCAAGGCCTCATAACATATTGGCAGTTGATGTGGTGGTGTTCATGTACACTTGCCACTCACAAAGGAGCCTCCCCCTCCCTTCACACTCATAGGAGAAAGAAAATGCTCCGACAGGAATTTCAGTCAAGTTCAATGAGTTCACTGACTCGGATGTAGGAGCTGGTGTGCATCCTTTTGAGCGGCCTCCTTGAACTCAGTGTGGGTTTGGCTATAGGGCTGGGTCAGGAGGATATATTGTCCACACTTGTGATCTTGTGCCAGCGTTTAAAAAAACTGACCATATGAATTCTTTTTTTTTTCCCCAAAATATCTGTCCTCTTTTTACATAAATGCCTCTTAATTCGTCTCACATTCTGTGCTCAAGCTGTTCCCAGGTAAGTGTTTCACAACTCAATAGGAAAAGCAGAGCTTTTGTTGATAAGAGCACTTAAAACCCGTCACTGGGAGGAAAGGCAGATGTAGATGCATCATGGAAAGCCTTTGCTTACTATAGGATAATCTTGGCATAACTTTTTATGCAAACACACCGGTAGTATATAGGTCAGTGAGAACTGGTAGGCAAATAAACCATAACTAATGCATCATCTCATCAACAGAAATTAGGCACCTAAACCCCTATTAGTGTTAAAAACACTGCTGAAAATAATTGATACACTGTATTTCACATTACCTAACAAAACTCCACAAAACCAGTTTTTTGTCAAGCACTGAGACAAATTCAGCTTATGAAAGATGATGCAACTAAATGCACCTTCACATCACCAAAAATGATTCATGCTCCTCCTACTAGGAAGAAAACCGAGCCTCTCATGAGCAGAGGCTTCTGTCAGAAGCACTTGCCCAAGATCTGAAGTTCAGAAGGATGTGAAGCAGCGGGACAGGTGAGGCAGCTCTACCTCCAGTCCCCCTGGAGTATTACCACAATCACAGAGGCTTGAGCCTAAGTTACCTTTGACTTACTATCAAGTGCAACAACAAAGCAAAGCAAAGACAGGCTGTAAATTATCTTCTGTTATTTTCTACTGTCTCTACCCTCCTTGTCAGTGAATACACCCACTTGGACATTCAAGTGTAAAACAGAATGAATGCTGCAATTTGCAACCAAGCCCAGCAATTTTTTTAAGACCAAGGTCTCTGCCCTGTGACATAAAAGCAGCATTGCCCACCAGATCCTATGAGACTATCTGCAGTTATGGGAGAGCAAAAAACTGAGACTCAGGCTGACAGGAAGCAAAAATTTGCTCACTGTTCACAACTTCACCACCTTCATCCACCTTTTGACCAACAGAGCCAAGGGACTGCTACTCAAAACATTTCCAGCAGCTGGGGCATGACAGGACACAGAAGCTGACTGTGGTCTCTGAGCCTGCAGCACAGCTCAGCTCTTACAAGCCATAAACCACTGATGTGGGCATCCCACACACTGCCGGACTGGGAATCGGCCTGCAGTGCTGCTCCTGGTGCCATACTGCTCCCAGTGCCATACTGAACCCAGTGCCATACTGCCTGGCACCAGCTGGATTCACAAACTGACAACTGCAGAGCAAAATCTGCCCCTAAGGGGCACTCCTTTGATAGCAGTGCTGGTGCATCCTGGCTATGAAGAGAGGCTCGATCTTCCACCACCATTATCTCACCGTGGTGCTGTCTCACCTCATGAGATAGGCTATTAAAAGTCTGGACAATCAAGGGACTTGAAAGAGTTCAAACACATCTAACCTGTCCTCTTCCACAACAGAAATCCTGAAAAATCCATGCCTACTTTGTCCCTGGGGCAAGCCAGCTCACACTTAACAACCTGTCTGTCTCTCTTTCCTGGCCCCAGGAGAAGGCCCAGGCACCCCAGACCTGAGCCCTCTCATATTAGTATGACTTTATTGTGCAGCCCATTTCGTGAACAAAATCAGGCCACAAGGAGCAAGTGTTGCTGCTGGTGCTGCTCAGGGTGTCAGGGAACCTTCTAACTTTGGATAACAAAATTTATAGGCACCAATGCCCAAATCTGCAATAAGATGATCTGCTTTAGCAAGCTGAGCAAGCTCTGAAAATGACTGGATGACTTGACAGGGACATGTCTTTGTCTTTCTATCATATGTCCCAAATACAGACAGTCGCTTGCTTTTCCCTGGGGATGCTGGAGATCTGGCTAGCTGCATACAAGTCACTGACAAAGGAAAACATAGTACAGGGATGAGCAGTATTGGCTGAACTCTTACCGTAGGAGAAGCAAAGCAGAGATGGAAAAAAACGTATATTGGAGCACAGGGTGGTGTAAGGGGCAGGAATGAAGGTGAGAGGAGGATGCTTCGTGTTGCCAAAGGGTTTGGTTTGTCTCAGAGGAAGGCATCCAGCATCCCTTCCTCTGGGGTTTGTTTTATTCACAATGTCACTAGGACACAGTTTCCTGGAGACTGGCAGCATTAAAAAAATTATAGGGTTTCAGTCTATGAAAAGGAAGTAATCATTTGCCACAGACCTTTTGCTGGATATTATCTCATGAGTCATGACCCATATCAAGAGAGCAGCCGTTTGAGTCTGACTTGAAAAGCGAGTGGTTGATAATGTTTCCCATATATTCCTGCAGGTAACAAGTGATATTTAACTGAGAAGGTCTGTATAACTTGGCTCGCTGGCCCTTTTAACTCAAGTAACTGCCTGAGAGTGAATGACAGACTAGAGAGATTGTGTTGAAAACAAACAGAAAGAAAAATCAAATAAAAAGTATCTGTGTGGGTTGTTTTATTGTGGAAGTGAATGACAGCATTAGGATTTAGACCTCCTAGTTTAACACATCCTGCCTTCCCTAGTTTAATAACTATACACACAACTAAAAGACAGCATATAAAAACACATAGCGATTTACTGGATCAGGGTTGCTGTATTTGGATTATCAGGACATTTTGGGGGGGGGAAAGAAAAAAAAGACCACACAGGGAGACAGCGCAAAGAGCCTCTCCACAACCATCTGCCACAACATCACGTAGCTCTGTAAACTGACAGACACTCCTTTAGCAGGGCCCAGGCACGTCAGATGAATCAATCAATCAAAAAAATTCTTATGAAACTTAATCACGGAGGGTCGTGTTAGGGAGTGGGGAACAGATTAAATTACCACGGTATTAGATACGGGAAATGATTTCTGTCAAAACCATCTTTACTGCAATTATAATATGTTAATTATGTATTTCATTAAGTAAGTGGATTAGAGTCTGCACAGATGAAATCACGCTGAAGGCTTTGAATCATTTGCTGAGCGGTGTGGGAGGACTGGTGTGAATGGAACTCAGTTAATTTTGAAAACTTTCACATGCTAAACATGCCCCCCCCAAAAAAAAGTGCAGGAAATAAATGCCTCCCAGATTGTTGTGTAAAACATCCAAAGACCACATTAATTTTAGTGATGTAATCAGATCATGGCTGATGTGGTCCAGGAGCTTGTCAAAGATGCCATAAATGTGTTCTTGTATAAGGAAGCTGCACTGTTTCTCAATCTCCCAGCCACTGAAGGAGGATAACTTGGACAGACCAGCTTTCTTTTAGTCTGGGCTCCAGAACAGAGCCCTGCCCAGCACAGACAGGAGTCAGAAACAGTCCCCCCCTCCCTTATTTTAGGTCCTTCATAGTCATGTATGCAGCTGCCAGCACAGTCTGCAAACACTGAAACAGCACAGCTCTGCAGTATCCTGCATCTTTTGTGCTCCTGCTTATTTCTCATTCAATGACAAAAAGGTACCGGATCCATAGGAAAGGGCTACTTACTGATGTATGAGCAGTAGCCCTGGTGAGCCAATAACTTGCCATGTGTATCTGAAGGGGCTCACGCTGGGTAACAGCTACTGGTGTCAGTGGAACCAAGCTGATTTACACCGTGGGAGGATCTGGCCCAACACTGTAATCTTTATATTTTTCAGAACAGGTTATTGATGTCTGTAGGTACAGCAAGAAACCACCTGCAGAAGCTATACGGAAACCTATTCTTAGTTTGAATTCTGTGTGAGTGAAAGAGAAGGAGGAATGTTTCTGTTTCAGTAGCTAGATGTTCCTCATGCATTTAATGCTGTGCTCCTGACAGAGAAAAGAACATGAAATAAGGGAAGATCATGGTAACTATTGTTCTCCTCACTCCCCAATAAATTAAATGGCTCATTTTAGAGGTTTATCTTGGAAAGGCAAATTAATGAATAAATAAAAATAAATGTGTCAGGCTCTAATTAATAACAAGAATTGGGCATCTTGTCATGGGATTGTAGTCTTAGCAGTAGGTAACCTTCCATTCAGAGGGGACTACCCCACATATTAAAAATAAAAGGACATTCAGTGTCACAAAGGAATAAATCTTCCAGCTCTTGCATATCCCTCTCTTCTTTGGAATAGCCTCCAGGGTAGCAGAGTTTTTAAAATATATCTGAAAAAATAAGAGCAAAATAATTAATTTTAAAAAGGAGAACATATACAATATACACAAATTTGCCTCATCCCAATTATTTAGTTATCAGTAATAATCACAAGGGATTTAAAAGGAGGAAAGAATCTGAGACAGCATAACACCCTGCATGGAGCGAACATTGGTGTAAATGACTGGAAAAGGTTGGCTGATTTGATGAAAACCCAATCAGACTCTCTAGGGAGATATTACTTTCCTCATTATTCCACTGATTGGCCTTATTTCATCTGAAGAATGCAGCACATTCTTTACAGTGCTGGCAAGCCTCTTTAACAATATCCAAGGAAAAAAACCCTATCACCTCTGTAATCGAAACAACAAGGAAATTAAGCAGAGTCACTTTCCTCAGGGAACTGTTCCAGAACCCTCCCAAAATCTTCTGATGGACGGCCACAGCGGAGCTGTGAGGCAAAGGGGGTGGGATTTTGTCAGATTTGGCACACAGCAAAAACCTTTCATAAATTTGCTAAAAGCAACTAAACCAGCAGGCTCAAACCATAACTCCTCCCTCTGCACTGGAAAAAAAAATAAATAACACTCGAGTTGTTTGCTTGTAGCAACCTAATCTTAACCAACAGTGACATAATTTACTAAGGGAGTTCGTTCTTGTGATACAAAATTTGTTATGCCCACATCACTGTGCAGGGCTTTAGAAAAAAGCAGCAATTTCAAGTCAAGTACAAAACACACTTGTGAAATTCAGTCTGAGAACTGTGTTATCAATGGCCTCAAGCTTGCAATAACTGTTAATTAAGTGTATTTTTCATTATTCTTTAGCAAAGAAGCAAGATTTAATGATGTAAGTTAACAATAGATGATAATTTAGAGTAGTGACAATAGTTTAATTATTCACACACATATAAAAGTTAACTTCATAACTTATTTCTTTGTAAGAACAAATTCATTTAAAATATTTTGAACAGTGCATACAATTACCACATATGGTATTTTGCCACACTGTTTTTGTGGATACAAGTCAATTTGCTACTGAAGTCTCTCCTCGAGTAGTAACACAGGGAAGGAATTCTCAGACTTAAATTTTTTTGTGTGTGGTTTTTTTTGTTTGTTTGGTTGGGGGTTTGGGGTTTTTTTTGTTGGTTTGGTTTTTTTGGGAAGGAGAACAGACTTTACTAGGAATAGATAGCAGTGGGCCCACTTGGTTAAAAACTGAGTCTGAGTCCTCAAACAATGGACCTCAACATTGCCTAAGCTATTTCCAAACCTTCCACCAAGGCCTTTGTTAAATTACAGGAAATAGTATGGGTAAAGAACAAAAATACAGCTTATGATAAGCTGCAAAATGGTGCTCAAAACCTACTTGAACACCAACTTCTGAATGCATTTGAATGTCTTGAAACCATCAATACTCTAAAACTAAATCTAGACTAAATGCAGTCAAGAGCGTTTTGTAAGGGAGATGTTTCTAGTGTTTGTGACAGAAAAATCAAAAGGAATATCAGTTTGACTCAAAGACTGTGAGTACCCAAGCAAATTATAATCATAGCACATTTAAATATAAAATGATTCCAAAGAACCACCTATTAAGTAAGCAATAATGATTCATCCTGTTCAACCAATTCTTCTGTTTCAATGCTGTGTTTTGCACGTTTTGTTCCCCTGGCAATGGACGAGCCCAGGTACCCAAATAGACAGCAATTTTAGACTGATTGGGAATGTGGAGATGTTCCTCAGTTACCACTCAATAAAAACTCTCAAAAATGTCTGTCACACAGAGAATTAGGACTCAGTAATAGTATGCTATACCTATTTTTGGCTGACTCTTTGGTTTACTGTTTTCTCCAATGCTGTGCCCGAAAACCTGCAGGGATAATATGATGGCAGCCTGATCCATTGGCCCAGTCAGGCTGGTCTTTCTCTCTGTTAAGCTCACATTTTAAAAGACAGATTTTAAAAGACGGATTCAAGATCAATTAAAGATTTCATAGTCTCCTACACATAAAGAGCTACGAGGGTCTCTATTTTCAAAGAAATGTTCCTCCCTTCAAGAGAGAAAGACTGAGAAAAAAAGTCACGGTAGATGCAGACTCTCACACCCATCAAATAGCAGCTGAGATGGTGGGGAGGTAAAGATTATGAAGAATATTCCCATTTGTGAAAAATTTCCTGTTTTGCAGGAGGTTTGTTTCTAAGCAAGGCCAGCTGAAAGCGAGGTCACGCCAAGCTACTCATTTGACTTAAGCATGCATAGCTGACACCCACATTTTGGACTCCCACATCCCTGAGGGTGCTCTTGGGAGGCCCCCTCAAGTTTTGAGTGGTTGCAGAGTAACGATGGAAATGTGGGAGACATTACATTCTTGCTCTGAACTGGCTCAAACACAATTAATTACGCCTTTTTTCTCCTGCTGGATTCATATTACTGTGAAAGCCAGTATATTTGTTCTTCCAGCAAACACAAGAGCTTTCTTTTTGTCAAGCTTATCAGAGTCACACAATTCAGTATTGAATCTTCTTGGAATGAGCAAATATTCTGTGTATAATAGAGCCAGAAAATGTGACTACCTCAGGATATGCTTGTCCATCAGTACACTGGAAGCAAGGAGAGGCACCCTGACCTTTGGATCTGTGTTTAGGGAAGTACCTTTGTTAGAAGGTGGTGCCCATGTTCTGGAGCCAAACATCTGTTTCTTTATACGAAAACACTGCTGCTTTTAGCAATATCAAGCTCAGTGCCCTTTGACTGTGTCTAAAATTGAGAGGATAAGACAAAATTCAGTTTTTTGCAAGTGATGCTCATTGGGAGCTGCTGAAAACAAAATGATAGTTTAACAAATGAGCTAAATAAACTAAAAGATTGCCATGCGACCAAGCAGCAGCTCCTTTCCTCTATGGCTCTCAGAGAAAAGAAACGTGAAGGAAAATCTCAGGATGAGTGGTATTGGAGGACATGAAGGAAAAGAGATTCAGTACAGCTGAGTACATCTCGAGGAAAATATGCCAGCAGCCAAGTTTGTGTGCATCTTGGAATGTCTGCAATCCTCATGTTCCTCTTGCATGACACTCTGGTTCATCTTAAGACAGAGAAATATCTACTCTTGGGTCTGAAGAGTTGATCACTCACACACATAATTTCTCCAGCAGGCTTTGGAGGTCACAACCATCCCTACATTGCTCCAACAGTACAAAAATGGTAAAAAACAGATGTTTGCCCTTACAGCACTAACTGAATTGCTGGTGATTTACAGGCTTGATCACTTCTTTGGAGAGAGCTCTGCAGGGCATTTTGCAAACCCTAGCCAGCTCCTGTGCACCCCCCTCTTTGCCTGGAGGCTGCAAGAAGGGGGCAGGCCCAGCAACAATCCTGAGCAAGATACTTCAGCTCAGTGCTGCTCCCAGTCACACCGTTTGTAGCTCACAATTCAGGCAGACCTTCCTCACATCTGCCTGCAGAAAGACTACATATACCTCCCCAAAGACGTGTGATTAACTGCTGATGTGTTTATCAAAAGAAAGATGCTCTTATTTTGGGGAGAAACAGATGTGAAAACACATTCCAGGATATTGCAAACCAGCAATCTTTCAAGACCACACCTTAAGCTACAACATCGTGAAGAATTCAGCTGGACAAAATTACCCATTGCCTTTGATGAATCCAGAGTGCTACCTATCACTTATTTATTGCACACTTCACTAAAAAAGCCTGATTTTGTAATGGTGGAAGATTATTACATCTGATTACATTGCACATGACAGGGCCTATATTCTATCTACAAAACGTTTCAATTAAATATGGCAATCTTGATGTGCCCTCTTGATCAAAAAATAAAACCAAACCTAAACTGAGATAGGAGGTCATAGTTCATTCAATAGTACAGAAATCAAGCAACAGCATCAACAACCTTAGTAAATACAGCAGCTGAACTGTCTGTACTAAGTGTTTGTTCAATTCAAGTCCATCTCAGTTTCTGAATTTTAAATTAAACTAAACCAAAATACGCCAAATTAGAATAACCTCTGAAATTCCCCCTATATAATTTATTTAAAATTTCCATCTAAAATTCATTAAAATCACTAGCTTGAGCAGAAATTCAACCTGAATAGAAGGATGTACAGCTGAGTAAAGTCATTTTTCCTGTTCATTTAGGTATGGTGTTTGGCTCCAGGACTATACAGAACGTCTCAGTAAAGGTGGGGAAAAAAAGGAGAAGAAAAAAACAAAACAAAACAAAAACAAAACCCCAACCAAACAAACAAAAAAAAACCACAACAAAAACTTCTTGCTCTCCTGCTGAAAACAAACAAACAAACAGGAAAAAGCAACCTGCTTTCAAGCCTTGTGTAGTCATTTATGTCCTTTTTGAAAAACTCAATCTAACTCACCTTCTAATCCTCCCCAGCTCTCATTTATCCCAGTAAACAGATACTGACTCTTGTGTGTCCTGACTTGGGTTGCTTAGCTCAAAATGTGTGTGGTATTTGAAGAGAGCTCTCAGTGCTCTCTTTCGGGTGAGGTAAAGTGCTTTGAGACCTGCTCCTTGTTAGGCCAAAAAAAAAAAAAACAACTTCCCTGCAATATGTGCTGTCCAGTTCCCAGAAATGGGAACAAAGCTAAGTTAACCAGTACTGCTCCAGAGGTTGACTCCTGGAGGCTGTGTGAGCTCTATTCTTTTTAAACACTGACAAAACAAAACAAAAAAACAAAATGAGATTTTTCTATTCTTCCCCAAGTGGTCTTAGAAGATAAACAAAGAGATTAAGCCAGTGGTCCTAACAATATTCAGCCAGTAAGGCAAACAATTTTAATTTTAGCATACTGATGACATGGTTTAGCAGTTTAGAAGCTATGGAAATAGCAACCTCCAGTCAGCTTCTGAATGGTGGCTTCAGACTAAACCCAACTCTCAGTCAAATCACTTAAGCTTGTCTAGTTTTCTTTGAAGCCTGGGAAAAATCACAGTTTTTGACCAATTGCCACAGAAAACTATAAATCAGACTATGGTCATTGAAAGTTAGTCTCAGGTTCACCATATGGTTTGTAAACCTGGAGAATCACTGATGCGTTTTGAGTTCCTGATGAAATCTGAAACATTAGCTGGTTTCACATGGTTTCAGATTCCCTTTCAAACATTTCAAACTCCCCATTCTCTCACAGCATAAATTCTTTCATTCACTCTAGAATGTGTTAGGAGATCACAAAGGAAACTTAAGATTAAAAAGAAGAAAAAGGTAGAAACATACAGTTTTCACAACTGCGTATACAACCAGCTTAATGACCCGGACAAATGCACTTAATTAAGCATTTATGTGCACAATTACCCAGTTTGTGAATAAAGTCTTTACAATTACGTGTGCTAACCGGATGTCAAATGTGTCTGGACTGTACATAGCCCATCCTAAGACTGACCTTACAGAAACATGGCCTTCAACTTAATCAATTGTTTTATCTGTTTCAAGGCTTGTATAAAAAGTCAGATATATTCAGCACATCAGCTCGGTGTAAAACTCAACAGCCAACCTGGGAGGTTAGGTTTTTGTTTCGCAAGATTGTCAGGGTAACTTGCCCTAGGTGTTTGGAAGCTGAGAGGTTTTCTTTTTTATGGCAAAGTATGGAAACTGTTTAAAAGAAAAAAAACTAACTGCATACTTTTTCCATTTTGGTGAGAAATAGTTAATGTTCCATAGTCTTTGATTTATTTATTAAAAGTATTTTACCAGGAAACACAACAGAGACAGGCCTTCTCATTTACAGTGAGACCCCAGAGAGCAGTAAATTTACATACACAAAGGACTAGCATCAACCCCTGAACCTTTAATGTTTATTTTGATAGCCCACCCTGCTGGTAAGGCCTTTTGTTAAGCAGCCAGGTACAACAAGGCAAGGATCCAAACAAACAACACTGGTAGCTTTGTTGACCAGGTCATATGATGTCCTGCCCTTGAACAGTACCCCTTGTCTTTTTACCCTTTGCCCCTAGAAAATGAAGTTAGTTAGAGTCCCTGTGGCAGATTTAGCATTTCCTTTCAGTGTCTGCCAATCTATCAAAATTCAGCTACCGCTGTGAACCCATCAACTCAGTGCAAAAAAGAACAAGGCTTACCACGGACCCCCTCAAAGTAGCAATCATTTATCCCTTCCTGAACTTTAGCTGACCTTTGTAAGCACGCTGGCAGTTGAAGCATGTAGCACCTTGTCGAGTACGATCCGGGCTGTGGGTTTTTCTCTCCCCACTCAGCCCCAAACCGAAGGTTTTTATTTCCTTTCATTAATAACAGCGTTGCATTTAGGAACAACCACTTGAAGGGAAATAAACTCTTCAACAAGGGGATGCAATTGCTGTAGCACCATGCAAAAGAATAGAAACACATACAAATACTCTGCATTTACAGAGCCAGTTTGCATCACTTTGTAGAGGAAATAAAACAAGTGGATTCCATTCACAAAGATTTATCGGAGGGAGGAGGGGAGATATTGTTCGCAGAACACAATGATGCATTTATATACAAATAATTGCAAAGTAAAATGAATCATATAGAACATTCAGCTCCAAAACTCAGACTACCACATAACTACAATATATTGGCTAAATATTGCGGTGGTTTGGTTTTATATTTTAAAGCAGCGGGCAAATCTAGATTGCAGGAAGGGTTATACACAGTGTAACTCCCACTGTAAATTTAAACTGACCTAAGGGACATAATTACATACATCTCATCATGAGACAATATACTTTTTATTTGTTTGAATTTTATTTGTATTGGTGAAACTGACCTGAAACTGACACAAGTTTATTAGAAAAAGGACTCTCAAAAACAGAGTGGGCTGGTCTTCTTACTTAAGATGGATGTGCCAACTTCTAGTATGATTAGAGAAATGGATAACTCACTAACATCTGTGCAAACTACAATAAAAAGGGATTTAGTGTTACCCCAAGGAAGGTAAAAGAGGCTGTCTGTCCATTAAACGCTTTATTACAGTGCCAGCAGCTTTTTTCTAACTCAGTTATTCCTGCACAGAGCTCAGCACTGTGACTGCCTGTCATCCTTACCAGACAGTGCTTGGGGCTTCGTAGTTTTTTTGTGCAAGGTAGATGACAATCAAATGACTCATTGAGCAGGGAAAGCGCCTGACCCCTAGTGAAGGATTAACTACGGAAAGTGAGTGTGATCATGTCACACCATTACTTAGAATTTTCACAGTCAATTTCTGAAAATATGAGATAACTCCTTAAAGAGACAGCCCTTTCAGGAAGCGCTATGAGCCAGCAGAAATTCCCTTCCAGTACAAAGGCAGACAGTGCCATCACAGAGACATCTGCTTAGCTGCTCAGTGTAAACCAAACACCACGCTCCTCGTGATAGCAGACAAGGTTAAGAGCGAGCACGACAAAAATCAGATGGCTTAGACCATTCAGGTGGTACAGGCAGAAAGCAAAGAGATAAGAGAGGAGACAATATTAAGTCCCATGTAGGGACACAGTCTCTGCCTAGATTAACACAAGGACTTTTAAAATACGAATATTAAAATCTCTATGCAAACACAGGTGGACATTTCAGGTGATTCCTGTTTTGTGTTGAGAAAGCCCTCTCTCAGCACACCACTTGAATGCAACTGTCCAGCGACTGCCCAACAAATCCATTGGAAAGAGCAAATGTTCTACTGTGCTTACAAACACGTGAAGATTGTGCCACATCTGGGAATGCCTCTTCCTCCATGGTACAGCTGGACCACTGTAAGGCAGTCTCACGAAAAACCACCGAAATGCTGCTGGGTTCACCAGCAGCATTAAGCCCCAGCTTGTTGTCTCTGTGAACCTATTATCACTTTCTCACATTAAAACCCCCTTGTGGTATGAGAAGAGAGGCCTGACCCATTAATCAGCAAATGAAGGGCCCATTTGCTATGTTTTTACATAACACATTTTTTTCATGCACAGTTCTAAATGTGAGATTCATCAAGTTTCCACCAAAAAAAAAAAAAATTAATTCAGCCTAAGAACCTCAAAGCTTGGGCGTGCCAAAATGAGTTAACATCTGCTGCTGCCTGAATCTAATTGAAATGATTCATTATAAAATTTACAGATCTGCTTAATGATTTTGTATTTCTTTTTCAGAATCACCTTGTTCATTAGCTCACCTTAGGTAAGCTGAATTCAGCAGAGCTGTAGTTTCCCTAACTGGCTGGAGTTTGTATACAACAGCTCCTAATAAAAGGAGGCTGATTTTTCTTTTGACATTGTGTTTGTGATTTTCTGTGTGTGTGTGAATATACTCCCTCAGAGAAAAGCTCCATTATCATCGAACAGAGACCCATTAGGGGCACCTTGGAAATTTGGACCCTTTTACTAGAATCAGGGCTTAAATAGCACTTTAATTTATGGCAGTTTTCTGGCTGATGGCATTTTTGCTCTCAGGTAAGGTCATCTCAATATATATCCCTTTAGAGAAAGCCAACACAAAAATCTTTTTATGTTTTTTAGGTTTTTTTATTTTTATTTTCAAGTAGCGAACTACTCAGCTACTAAAATGTAAGTCACATACAGAATGCATGCATGCTTGATTCTACACCGTTTTTTTTTAAAGGGAAGATCCTTTATGTGTGTAAAAATAAAGAGAAAAGTGAAAGAAAAAAATGAATAAGCATGTGAATAATTAGATCAGAGATAGATGCCACCTTTTCTCAGTGTTGAAACTGTGAGGGGAAAAAAGTGCTACCATATAATTGACATAATTGATCTATTTTTTTCCCTTTTTTGCTGCAGTAATTTTTTATGCATGCCATTGTTGCTGTTATTATCCAAGATGTGATCTTGTGTGGTTGATAATACTGACTAGATATGAATACTGGTAAGTACCAGCCAATCACAAATCTATAGTGTCTATTTCTGCATCACCAGGTGCTATCTCATGGGAAATATCCTCTTTTTTGGCAGGCACACAGCGCTCTGCATTATCTGTCATTTTCATTAGATTCAAGCTACAGCTGAGCCAAAAAGACTTAGTTCTAGCATATGTGCTCAAAATGGCCAAGATGAGATTGTCCAAATTCACCCTTTCAGGATTGTATTAGAAAACAACTGGAGCTAAAGCTAAAAATTAGAGCTAGCAAAGTATCTGAATTACATTTGGGAAACTGCAAACACCATAAGCTCAAAAGATTTCCAGCTTATCACAGTCATCACCTCCAAAAGCTCCAAGGAGCCTAAGTCAGCAATTTCTATGTTTTTCAACACTTCTTTTGTACAGACTAAATGTGATGATGTCAACAAAGAAGAACAAGGACATCACAAGAAGACAAAATCCTTCTGTTTTCCAGTGGCTCAGAAAACTGCATCTAGAAGCCACTGATTACATGCAAATGCCATATTTAATAGGTCAATGTTATTATATTCTGAGTCAGCACTAATATATTAGTTAGGACTGTTGTTTATTAATAATTCTGTAGCTAAACTATATGAAATGGGACCATGAGCCTTTCTTCAATTACAATAAAATAGTAATACTGTATCCTCCATCTAATGAGGACAGGCTTAATTGGGATGGTTGCTTTATTAAGATACCTCCCAGGAAACTAATTTGGTATAATGTTAGTGAATAGCTGTGACTGCTGTTTAATTGGGATGGTACTAACAAAAACTCTGCTTAATGGGGATACATTTGGTCAGTACCAAGGGGTTAAGTGATACTTAAGTTGGTGTTAAATGGGTGTGAAATTCTGAGTTTTGTTCTTTTAATGAAGACATAGCTAACTAGGGGTCAGGCAAGTAAAACAGGCAGGAAAATAGAATTCTGTAGCTATCATTTTTGTCCTCTCTTTTCCTTGCAAGAACTTTAAAAATGGCAAATTACTCCTTGGTAGTATTCATTCATTTCCTTGGATATAATCTCTTTCATCCATATTCTGTTAAAATGAATTAGTCTCTGACTTCCAACCTGATACGTTTCCACTGAAAGAAGATTTCACATGACTGAATTCATATGATTTCATCCTGCATTTAGGAACCATTTCTAGGTGGTCACTTAGCCAAGGGCTATGAAGAAGCCTTTACTGCACTTAAATCTGGTTTAATTTCATGAGCTGAAGCACGAGCCTTCTGCTACTCCTATACAAAAGGATGAAACTAGCAGGAAGGCTCGGAATGAAAATCAAAAGCCATACCCATGTCAGTTCTCCCGCAAGCCATCCATATGCATGAGAAAATGTATTTGTAGTAAAGTTCAATCTCCTGTAACAAGCAAATAGCTTACACAGACCTTCCTCCTGCATGTAAGCCTTTTGCTCAAGGAACCAGGGAAGCAGAAACAGTAACCTGATCTCAGTGATCAACACACATATAGGAAGTTACCCAGAGCAGTACACCTACCAGCAGCTGCGGTATGTATTAGCTAATAAATGTTTTATCTTAAGAAGTTTTGGTCTATGGAATGTAAACCCTTAATTATGAGCTCTACACCACATCTAAAACATTTATCAACCAATATTGAATAGCAAACATCTGTAAAAATCAATCTCTTTTTGTGGCTCATTTGCAAACCAAGGAAGAACTAAATTGTGCATAATAAGCACAAAAATGATCAGAAGATCTGCAGAACTGGCATAAAAAGATAAAAGGATATCCCATTATGGGACTACAGCATATCTTTACCTACAACTAGAATTCAAGGTTTATTGGCAACAGGAAATGTACCTGTTGGCATTTAATAAAAAGTATTTACAAGAAATCATGCTGAAGTCTATGTTTTAAAATCAAACTTGAGGCATGAGTCCAAAACAGATCTTTGGCCATTTTAAAATGTAGTGTTACCTTGAATATTGTTTAACCTTACCAAGTATTAAATTTCACTGCCTTAGTTACTCTTTTTGTACATTTCCTCTATTTAGATTGCAGAGGGATTTTAGGTTGGGGAGGGAGAGGAGAGGGGTGGTGAGATGACATGAGGCTTTCTTAGGGCCTGTAAATAAATAATAGTATACCTTTAAGCTCCTGAAGTTCAAATCAAGGTTTTCACTATAATCTATCTGGTAAATAAGAAAAATACAGAAACTGCCTTACATTTTGAATTTTTTGACATGATAATGGAACCAAGATGGGAGAATCTCAAAACATTAAAGTGAAAGAATTTACAAATAAACTTTCAAATAATCTTTCAGCAGGAGAGTCTAAAGTTACCCAATGTGTAAATTGCCTTATTGAAAGAAGAATTATGTCTTTTTCAGCAATCAGTTCAATTACATTGAAATATTTCAATAGGGAAATCTAGTCGTTTTGCATAGAAAAAGTCCTTTAGAGGAGGGACTCAGGTGTGACATGAAAACTGAAAAAACATTTATGAGTTGAGAAGGTATCAAAATTCACAGGATTTATTAGCTGTTACAACACTGCAATAAATTGACAACTTCACCAGTGTACACTGACACCATGCTGTGATTGCATTTGGCCTTTGTGCCACGTCACTGATCTTCCATTCTCATAACATCCATATTTAAAAAGAGTTTTATGAAACGTGGCTTTTGAAAGGAGCCAGAGATTCTGATGAGAAACTCTTAACCAATCCTGATAAGTATGATATAGGAAGTTTTTTTGACACTTCTGTTATGACTTCCTTAAAAGAGCCCCTTATATTTCACATTTTGCTGCAGTAAGGCGAGCCTAGTTTTGGCCAGAAAAATCATAATGCAAAATTATACCTCGGGATAAAGGACCAAGATTTCTCCGGAACTTAAGGAGCACAATTTGGGCCCAAAAACATCTGTGCTTACATCTTCTCCCTAAATTTTTGTAAAAACTTTTGAAATTGAAGGTCCCAGCCTGGCCTTTCATTGGGCAATGGTGTCAAGATACAACGGTGAAGGACGTGAAATCCTCAGCAGGCCAGGTCAGGTGATGCACAGGACGATGATGGTTCCTAGTGATGAGCCAACCCAGGGTTTATCCCACACAACAACCAAAGGATTAATGGCCAGATGACCGTCAGGACTAATGCTCAGCGGAAGTCAGTGATTGTGCTCCAAATGTGGCTTTGAGGGCACAAGGAACATAATGGTCCATACTTTGAGAAATCAATTCATATTTTTCCTGTGGGGACAAACAACTGTTTTGCTGCAGCAAATCTGGAATGATGATGGAGGCCCAGAAAGGCCTGGGAAGAGGTAAAATACTGCCTTGATTCTGAATAAAGGAGAATATGATTTGTAATTGGCCTGGGTCTTTGAAATTTGCTTACAGTGATTGTCTCCTAAATACTTTTTTCCTAGCTTTGTTAGCCAGGATTCTCAGTATCCTATGATCTGTGGCTGATGAAGGTAGTTTAGGGGAAACATTAAAATGGCAATTTGTGCCTGCACAGTTGCTGCAAAAATTAACAAAATACTAAAGCATTATGCAGTAGGATCTTTGCAAACTTCGCACATTAAAGTGGGGCCATTAGCTGCACTGCAACTTGAACTTTAAAGAGCTTCGTATGTTATAAAGTCTTGGGGATATTATACTGTTATAACAAATATCCCTCACATTTTTAAAACAAATATGCAAAATGAAACTACAGATAAAGTAAGAATAACCAAGCAAAATTAGCAGGCAATTTCTCTAAAGCTTACATTCCATGTCAGCTAAATATCAAGTGTTGAATGTGACTGGTTTTTGCATAGTACAGTGAGAAACGATAAAGCTGCTTTTTTCCCTGAGTAGTGTGTGTAATCCCTAGAAAATCTACCAACAGCTAATGTAAAGACAAAAGCAGGCTGCAGACCTATGTACTTTTCACTCCTCTGAAACAAAACAAATTCTCAGTTCTGTTGGGGTTAAGGGTTGGTGGTCTCATTTGAGCCCACAGTGGACAGTCATCTGCATGACACGGCCGGTGTGCCTTTTGCACAGTGCAGGGTGATTGGCAGTATTTGCTCAGGAGAGGCCCGAGGCTGGATGATGAAGTAACTTCCATTATAGAATACAGACAAGGTCAGCTTCATGCGGAGAGTAGCAACAAGAAGTCCTGGTCCCCAAAGCCTTTGTCCTACTGGATGTACGCTTTTGTATTTTGCTGTTATGCTTTAACAAAAAAAAATTGTTTTTCAGCTGTTAACTGCTGTGTGCATGAAGGTTATCAAAACTGTGGAAAAAACTACATCCCATGTACCAGTTAAAAACCAACTGCTCTTATCTACTGCATCTAAAATAATCTGAGGCTGTCATAGATGTTTTTGCAATACTTTAGATAGAATGATTGATTTTAGAGAAGTTGTTTGGACTGTGTCTCTCAGGAAAGCTGTCCGTAGAGCAGTAACTAAGAATAACAGTTGTGTTTTAAGAGTTATGCCCAGGTTTGAGAGGCCCACCTGCAGAGCAGCTCGAAGTCTGCGAGCTTGCCTACAGAAATGGGATTGCTTAGAGCTGGAGTGGAGCATTTGACATTGCTGTCTGAGCTGAATTTTTCTAAGGAAAATCAGAGCTACAGTAAAGCGAACCCCACAGTAAAGCAAATCCTTCAAACCAATGAACTTAGTAAATTCAGTATGAGGTTAGAGTTAACAGGAGCAACTCCAGTACTGAGAGAGAAACTCATGCTACAGCCTGGTTTTCACTACCCAATAGTTCATCTGACAAAGAAATTTAATAAATCTGAAATTCAGCTTATGTAAATGGGCAGCAGTTCTCAATCCTTGCTATGATCTTAGTGCTTTGGTACCTTCACTTCCCACGAGTCTATGCAAGACCAAATCCTCTGCTAAGACAAAGCAGCCAGTGATGTCCTATAGAAAAGGCTCATGGAATTCAGCTTTTGCAACACGCCTCTAACAGAGTTCCCTTCAGATTTTTCTTTAACAGCAAGTATAGAGATTGCTTCTCTTACTTGGATAAGCAAGGACCCAGTTGTCTGGAACTTTGAGTTATTAATTATCATCCATTTTCTTCTCGGTCAAGGTCTGTTCCCAAGGTCACCAGGGAACATTGACAGTATTCCACACTGTGTATTTAGTAGTCCACTTAATCCCTTTCTTTCCTTCCCCCTGTATGTTCAGCCATCTCTCATTTGCATGCTGTCAGACAGGACAGCTTGCAGGGGTGAAAGAAAAATGTGCACTAGACAATGTATCAAATTGCTTTATAATCACAGACAACAAAAACCCCCAAACTACCAAACAACTACATTTTTAAGTTAAGAAAGAATTCACCTTGCTGGAGCCTCATGATGCCACTAACAGATTATTCCCATTATATACGTCTATTTACTTTGCTAATCAATTAAAACACTGAAGTTAACATATGCCATATTAAGTGGTGCATATGCTATGAAACAGTTTGTTAAAAAAAAAAAAAAGGCAGAAATACTTTTGTGAACTTCTGTTCCCATCTGATGTTTTAAAACAGTCTTGAAAAATTATCATTTTCTAGCCCAAACACAAAAGCATTTCTCCCACCCTCTGCTGAGGCAGCTGAAGTTAATGAAAGAAACCTTAGGGGAGAACAGAAGCAAACGAAAAAAAAACCCTCTTTGGCATGATGTTGGCCATCAAATCTTGTGGAAAGGTCTTAAAAATGTTTGAGGTTAAGCAAAAGACAAATTGTCTCAGAAATGAAACATCTTGTCTTTAGGCAATAAAATTTGGCTGCAACAATCTCCCGATGACAGACTCATTTCTGCAGTTCCTATGTGACACTATTCCCAGCAAGACTGGACATCTAAGGAGAGGGCCATCTCCAGGCTCTAGTGCAGAGCATATAGTGCCTTATACTCTTGGATTGCTTAGGATTGCTGTCACACAGATGAAAACAAGGGGAAAATAGTGTGGGGTTTTTTCTCCTGCTTGAAAAGAAGTGGTAAAAAGGAAAAAAAAAAAAAGACATTAGAGAAGATTGGTTGTTAACTTCAGACTTCCAGGCCTTCCCAAATGGGACTGACAAGCAAACTGAGTGTGAATGCACACTAACACTCACCCATCACTCCTGAGCATCCGAAGCATGGGTGAACAAGTACAGAGTCTACCTCTCTTGAGTCTCCTTCCTACCTCATTTAAAACATCCATACACCAATCCCACTGTTTCTTTGACTGGATTCTTCATCATGACCTATTTAGTAAACAGCTACATATTGTCCTTGAACTAGATAGATCGGGCTACCAAAACCTAAAATATTAAACCAGCATTTTAAGACTAAATGTTCTAGTGTGGTTAAACAGCACTCCTGAAGCGCCCCAGGCTTCACACATCATTGTGATGAGGACATGTCATATTCTGATACTGACGTGTCAAGCTTAGGAGGTTTAGACAGGTACAGTTAAATCACACCGCAGCATTGAACTTCAACTTCTAAAATTTTTATCGTGCTTGTACAGCGAGGCAGGATGGCTGGCTTTACAAACTTGACTGGCCACAAAAATAAAGGAGAGGGACCGTGGCTTACTAGGTCAAACAGAAATAAATAGGAGGGGGTGGGTGGTGGAGAAGACCTGTATTGTTTTTTACTCCCTACGTAAACTTGTGCATGAGTATGGGGAGAAAGAGAGGGGCAGCAGAGCTGGAATGAGCTGCTCTGAGGATCAGCCACTCATCCCTCTCCAACATACCCATTTCAATTTGGAATTCCAGGCTGTCACAGACCACTAGGCTCACAGGCTGTTCCTTTCATTGGTGGAGACAGTTCCCATGGCAGGATAAATCCAACTTCAAACCACCTATGCAGCGCACACAGCCATGCTGACCAGATAAATTTGAAGTTTTAGTGCAAGGAAGGCACCACCAGACTCAATTAAGGTGAGCTGCTAAGCTAAATTTGCCCTGCCACCCCCCGGCAGCAGAAAGTTCTCCCTCTCACAAATTTCCCCGGTCAAAAAGCAACACAAAAAGCCCTTCAAAGACTCCTGGATGCCAGGCAGGAGTAATCAGTAAGGAGAGCTGCAGGGGATTCATGCAGTGCTATTAGCTTCAGCAGTAAACCAAGATACCCAATGATAAAATCAGTTATTCTGCCATGAGAAGTAGAAGAATGTGTGACTCCTCTTCTTCCTTGCCTTCCCCCAGCAGGCTTCAAAATACCCTTGGAAAGAAGAGCAAGCCAAGGCATTGAGACATGCAATGGGATGTTAGCTATGGATGCATCTGGAGTGTGGTAGCAAAACCCACATACTGTCTGGATGAGCACTTTACATCCTACTCTGTAGCATTTAATCTCGTGCTGATGAATTTTGCTCTATCCAGCACCAGCCAGTTAAAAACAGAACCAGATGCTCGGGCCAAGACTTATGTCAGATATTCCTGTATCTTTGTTTCCCATCTCCAGTGGGTTCCCTCTATTACAAAATCCGCTGGAAATATTTCCTGGCAGCATAAGAATCTTTAGTTGTTGGGAAACAAGATATATTCTGATGTGCTAGAGGGAAGTGCTAACAGTACTGAACTTCTTTTTCAAGAACTTTTACCCTAAACACTAAGAACTACTCCAAAAAACCACAAGAACCTCCAAGAGAATTAAATCAATACAGCTTGTAGAAAAAAAGCTCATTTGAAACAAACTTTCTTTCCATCCAAAAAATGATGTGTTGCTAATTCTTTAAATGAAGTCTTGGGCAATAATACCCAGGTGTTTTTCAAAATGAGGGAACATCTGACCAGCTCAGCAACAAAATCAGATAATATTGTTTTCTGAATTGAAGGAACTTTTACCGTTAGCATAAGTGAGAGCAGAATATAAGAGACCGAGTTGGAAGGCTGTGCTAGAAGTAGGTGGGAGCATTCCAACCACACAGGTCAGCTGATTCATGTGATACAAAACCTCCCCAGCCAAGAGCTCTCCAGCCCAAAATTTTATCAGGAGGAACTAAGTCACTTCTTCGTTGAAGAAGTTCTTTCTGGGAAGAATTTTCTAGTTTTCTATTTTTGCTGTTCAAAGGTTCCTTTGAACATGCATTCTTGAATCCCTACATTTTTGTTCTCTGCCTCTGTATCACTTTTCCAGCTCTTCTTCCTGGAACCAACAGTTTACCCAAGGCTCTGATGGCCAAGACTCCCCTCTACATGGCTGTCCACCAGAGTCAATTAAACAACTGTTAACAAAGAATCCCTTTTCCAAATAAAGCATCCTTGTGAAAGGAAAGTTGGAAATAAAAAAAAAAAAAAAAATCACACCGTGGATTTAAACAAGCAAGGTAAGGGAAAAAAAAAAGCCACTTTGGAAGTTTTGGTCATAATTCTAAAGTAAGTATTTTAGAAGAAGGTGGCTGAACCTGAGCCTCCTTCCTCACTATTCATTTATTTCGTATTTCTCTCTTCATCTCTGGTTCCAAAAGCAAGATATTGTTAAACTCCTCGTAAAATGCAAATACACAAGAATCTTTTTGTTTGGTTGGGGGCTTTGTTTGTTTTCTGGAATCATGTTCTCCCAGTCAGGTCTGGACAGATGAAGATACAACTTCCACTTTTTTTTTAGGGTTGAAGTCAAAGTCTTGGAAGACCAAAAGTCATAGATGCAAAGTCCTAGACTGTTCAATTGAACTGTTTTCCATGAATTTCCACTAATTTTTCATTCATTACTTTATCCTTTTAAACTAAAATTTAAACTCGACATATTTCAGGAATATGACACCTTCATGGTGACAAGATCTATGGCTTAGGACTTCAGCAACTGTAATTCCTCTGAGGTTTATACTTTTTACCAAAAGGTCATCTTACTGAAGCTCAACATGCTAATAGGCCACAATGGAGAGTAACAAAATTCCTGGTCTGATAACACAGCCTTTTTTTTTTTGTTCTTTCTAAAGTTTCAGTTTTGACTGAAAGTCCCAGCACCCGATTTCCTTAAAGAATTAAAAAAGCAATTTTGTGGTTCAAGCCTCAACCTCTGGTTGTTTGATGGCAATCAGAGGTCAACTCATTTTAAACTGCTTGATCATGTCATTTTACTTGACCATTTTTGCCTTAATTACAGATCACATCGGCTGTAGCACAGTATTCTATAAATACTTGAACAATCTGTTCAATAGAGTGATAAAGCTAAGCAATTTAAAAAATAAGTTGAGCTGTGTCACCTTCTTGTCAACTAAGCTACTAATTTAACTATATGTAGAACTTATATAATGAACTGCTATGCTGAGCACTGAGTAGAATTTCTAGTTATTCGCTTTCAGTGCTCATTAAGGTGAGAGATGACAGGACTGGCCACGTGTTCCTCTACAGCTGGATATCACTGAGCTTATAACTAACCTGGCTAGAACAGTATTAAAAACACTTATCAGCATTTAAGGAATGGAGTATTTCAGCAGCAGGCTAGTCCTGTTTGCCCAAGCCCTCATGTTTTACTGATACTAGTGTGAATGATAGTAGAGTTTTAATTATTACAATCATTTACATATACAGTTGCTAAAATTATTTCCCGTGCCCCAGGTCTGTCCAGGCCATGATCTCCTTAAATCACCTTCCTGATCTCTCCTCACCCTCATCCTTACATTCCAGGTTTTGGTGGCCACGTCTACCTCCTACACCACCTTCTCATTACAAAAGTTAATTTCGAAGGACCTAAATTGTCTTCAGCTGCCCTTTCCCATCTGCCACGCTCAGCCATGAGCTGTCAGGGAAGAGGTTTCTTTCAAAGGCTGAATTCTCACTGGTGGTGCAAATGGACCACAAGGAAGAATATTGCATCTCTGAATCCAGAAATCCTGGAAGACAGTTTACTACCATCAGCAGGTGGCTGGAAAGTCATGTCGCTAGCAATTCAGCCCTCTGCTTCAAAAACATCTTCCTTTTCTAAAGATCCCTTCCTGGAAACACCTGCTGTAGCAGGAAACTCCTGAAGAGAATGCCTTTCCAACTTGGTAAAATGCTGGTTTAGACATCAGAAAGAGAAGAATATCACATAATTATGAACACACACAGAGAATTGTGCAATGTCAACTCTATGAGAGCATTCACTGGGTAGTTTATGAAAAACCACAACATCACAATTCATAGTGAACAAGTGGTTCCAGAACACTGTCTCCTGTAGATTTGTATCTTGGAGCCTTAACTATGAAATCTATGGAGGCACAAGGTCCATCCAAAGCTTTTCCTCTGCTGCAATATTTAGGACTTCCTACAGTGTAAAATCTCTGCTGTTTATTTAGTTATGAATACCATCCAATATTTTTCTCTCAGGTGAGGATTAGTAGACTCTACCTGTCTGATTATCTGGAGATGGTAGGAAATGAATCACCTAAAATCAGTATCCATCTATTGATTTTTGAACCCCAGTTTCAAGGGTATTTAAGCATGGGAGGGACTTACAGAACCAAATAGGCTGTATGATTGTGTGTGTTTTGTTTCCATAGGAAATTAGGCTAAAAGATGACTAGTTTTAGTTTAGTTTGATTATACTGCAACAGAAAAGTCGTAATATACCAATGTATTACTTGCTAGAAGTCATTGTTCCCTTCTGGAGAGCTGTCCTTGTTGAGTTCTGTTTGCTCAGGGAAATGACACGGCTTAAGTTTGGACATATACGTCATTTTTAAGGCATTTTATTGCTAAGAGAATACTTGTGAGTGTTAAAAGGTACTTTCCACATGGATTTCATGTGATTACATCAGGGCTGAGGAACCTTTTACTTGCTGAGCACAGAACACACCTTCTCAGAGCATTTGGCAGGGCACACTAACACATCTCCCAATGTTAATCCATGCTAACATGAAAAGAGGAATACAACACAGGGCACAAGAAACAAAATTAGAGGCTGTAGCAAGCCCAAAGGCTTCAAGTTGCCCAACACAATGTTACTAACAAACAAACAAGAATTTTAAAAAAGGATGAAGTAAGCTTCTTGGGCCTCGTTCTCACAGATTTTCCTCTAAAGGGGATTCCCCATCACTGGCCATAATACATAGCACCTTGCAAGCAGGGTTTTACATTGCAGGAGCCACCACAGGCAGAAACTCAAAGGATGAAGATTTATAATCCCTATTTAAAATCCCTATTGAAATCTTACCATCCATTAAGTCAGTGCAAATTATGGACCAGGATACATTTAAGAGTCTAAGTCTTTCTGCTTCCTTAGTAATATAGGGTCAAAATTGGTATTGTATAAGAATGAACACCTTCAGGATTTAGCTATCTTTTTAGCACACTTTGAAAAGCTTAAAAAAAAATAGGTGTTAATAGAAATAAGAGAACAATTTTCTGGTTTGTTTTTAAGCTCTAAAAATGTGGACTTCTTTCTAAGACACAGTTATAAATTTTTTTATCAGAGACAGCTGAGAACTCCAGTTTCCTTGTTCACTTTTAAAATACTCTTTTAACCTTACATTAGAGAAATTCTTACAAACCTCTTCTTTCCATCCAGTTTTCGAAGTATGACATGAGGAAATTGCTGGAGCTAAGTTCTTTCACTATTTATTTAGTGCAGGGGGAAAGAACTGGTTGCAGCTTACCCTTAACTCCTTCCCTCCCGCAAATAGTTTCCTTTCTGCTCTCGACTATCTGCTGGGTTTTCACAGAATTCTCAATACTGATTGAAAAAGAACATTTTAAAAGGTCAAGTCACCCTGCAGCTGACACAGCAGTGGTACATGCATGTCCTGCAGGGGAGCAAGGCCTTTATTTAACAGGACTTTATCACATATCCTCCACCTTCGTGTCCTCAACAGTAGAAGTTTCCTCAGCACGTGCAGCCAAGAGAGCATGAGCTTGCACACGCAGCCTGGCCTGGGTTCCCTGGCTCAGTGCATAGCTGCCACAGCCCACCCTTTCCAAGACAAGAACCTTTTCCTGCTGCCAGTAACTTAAAAAGTCATGTCATTCAAATAGTTTAAATCTGTCCTGAGAAATCAGAGTCAAATCACTTGCCTGATGGGAGCTGTTAAGGCTGCGCAAAATAGGATTTTTTTATTCCCTCCATCTGAAAAAAAAAAAAAAAAAAAAGAAAATTCCCAGGAAATTACATTAAGACTACTGAAAGATTAAGATTTATTTTATAAAAGTTAAGCACTTACAAGATAGGGAATACTAAAATTAGGTGGTCCATATGACTCCAAATCTGCTTTCTACTTAAGTGTAACAAACTGTCCTTGATTATATTATTACTTTTCTCTACACAAGCCCTACATCATGCAGCATGTAGAGGGGGGGCACCACAACTCAGGGAAAGAGGCAGCTGTTCCAGGAATACCTTCTCAGCTCTCCATTTCAGTTTCTGTCTCTGATGCACTTGCTGCAAGGAATGCTGAATTGCTTTGACATCTATTGCTAGGGTATTTGCATGCCTCAAAATTGCTAAGGATGTTTCTCCCCAGGGAGATGGACAATACTATTTTTCCCATTTTACAGGCAGCGGAGTCCCTGAGTAAGTCTGGGTCATAAGTTAAAGCCTCTTGTCTCCTGGCCACATGCTCCAGCTTCCAGATCTGCAGATGGAATTACTGCTTGGTTGACTCAATCCACCACTGTAAGAGCTTAGGAAGCGTATTATTCAGGCCCTGCATGTTCCATGCTGAGCAGCCAGACTTGTGATTGAGTTTTCTTGCATATTATTTATTCTTATGTTTTAGCCATGTCTTCTCTCTCCTTGCAGTAACAGGTGTTATCCCTAACTTTCAACTGTTAGAGCTGCTAAGGCAATGATAATTGCTTTGCAGATAATTACCTGACACTGTGCCTTAGTTTATTTCCAGAAAGCAGTTCATGCTGTGGTCTAGAAGAAGGGGGGTGAGAGCAAAATCCCACAGGGAAAAAAAAAAAAAAAGCAGTGTTGCATGATCAGGGAGCTAAAGAAATCACATATGTGCCAGGCAACACCAACAAAATATAGCTTGAATGAGTAGCTTAAAATTCCAGCATTTTCTGAAAGCTGAGTGTTTGCACGTGAGACTGCAGTGGTCTTACAGAAGCCTGTTGTGTGCTGAAAGTCCTAAGGGTTCTTGATTTAAAGCAGTTTTAAATGTAAGTTGTTTGTAGGAAAGCAGCACAAAATAACATAATCTTATTGTTTCCTATCTTCTTCTGACTTGCCTTATCTCACTCTTTCAAAATGGCAATCCATCCCACAAAAGATATTCTTTTTCTACCTTGGATCCTTCTCACATAACTGAAATTTCTATTACAGCTTCAACTGTGAATTTGTAAAGAAGGAAGGAACAGGCTGTGAAAGTTGCAATAAGAGAAGCAATTTATGTGCCACGAATATTAGCTTTTCTACACTGTCGCAGGGAGTGTGATAAGAAGTAGGCACCCATGTACTGTATGCACAGAATGAAACCTTTCCTTAGCAAACAGAAACTGAAATGTTTGCCCAAAGGATCAAAGATTCACACTGCAAAAGACTAATATTAGAGCGCATGATAACCAATTACTGTTTCCAGGCCATGTGCAGAACTGAGTATTATATTTAACTCAGGTACAAATTTCATCCTTTGCCCTCTATAAACTCCCACGGCAACACAGACTCTGTGAACAGAGGAGAAGTGAGCCATTTTTAAAAGGTCTATGTATGAAAGCATAGGCAAATTCATATACAATTCATCATCAAAGAATTTGCCATTAATATAGGAATCATGTTTCTCTTCTAATGTCTTGCAATTTTTTAGTATGCTGAAATGCATTTAAGAGAAAGTCAAATTGTGAACCCTTAACAGCTGGTTTTTGACCACTCAGCCTGTCTAAGTCAGAGAAACCCTTGGAAGAATGAAGTATGAATCAAAGTCAGGTTTGGCTTTTGCAACTCGATCCTATACATTGTAAACTGGAAGGTGAGGTACCATAATGTCTTAAAATACCACCACAGATTGTTTCCATCCCTTGCAGGATTTCCAGGCTCATCCTATCACCTATGCTCGCTAAATACATTCAGTGAATGGTTATGTCATAAAAATGGTAACATCTGGAAGCCTATGACATTCAGCACTGTTTAGTTAACATTTGAAAGTGTGGGCAGAGTAAAATTCAGGTGGGAGAGCACTGATCCATCACCACAGATAAGGAAAAGGAGAGGGCTGTGTGGACATTGACAACTTTCCAGCACATCATTATTGTCATCGTTATAAATGATAACTATAACTTCCTAATTAATTTCGCTCTTCAGAGTACATCCATCCTGTTCTTTTGGCTTCTCAACCCTTTTTTTTTTTTCCCCCCCTCTTTTCTCCTTTCCAGAAAAGGTAAGGCCCACGGTTGGCCTAGCACACTCACACCGTCCCCTTTCTAATAATGCCCCTTACATTAGTGCCAAACAGTCAGGCTTTTCTGAAGCACTGAAGTAATTCTGCAATACCCTCACTGCTGTGGAAACTGCTGAGCAAAACCCTCACACAATGGGTCTCCCTGGCATTCTTTAACCCTGTTGGTGATGATAAAGTCTCATAAATCTAGGTAAATCTTTAATTATACCTTAGGAACACTCTGATATTATAACTATGAAGTAGTAATAAAGAATATGCTGACAATTAGCTCCAGTAAGTCTACACTTTATTGAATAGGGGGAATTGCTTCTAGGGTTAAACTAGAGTTGTGTCATGGGTACTTGTTTCTATTTTTGGTTTGCCTTTGCTAAGCCAGTTTTTATGGGTTAGCATATATGCATAGAGCACACAGCACCTGCACTTCTTTTTTTTTTTTGGCAAGTGTTTATCTCCTCTCTTTTTCCTTTTCTCTGGAACACTTAGAGCTCTTGGTATTGGAAAGCCATTTTGATTCTGGAAAAAATAAAGATGTAACTGCATTTTTGCCGCGTGTGGCGCTTTCCAGTGGCAGTTCTCACTCCAACTCTGGCCGAAAATTAGGAAAGGTAGACCTCTTACTGTAGCTTTGGAGTTCTGGTGATATTGTCAGAAAATCAGAACGTCTGACTGAAGGATATATCTTTGCTTTTAAATGTCAGTGCTACATTTGCATGTATTTTCTACTACTGTACGCAAGTTATTTATATCTTAAACCAAAGCACACATTTTAACTTGTGTGAATAATGCTGAAAAAATAGGAATTTCTTTTGCTTTGCTAATTAAATCATCTTGAAAAATGGTCTAGGTACTAAGTGACAGAATTAACAAGGGCACTTTGCAGGATTTTGATGTTTTCTTGATTAGATTGCGAGTATTTCATATAGAAACAGTATTTGATGAAGTGGTTTTAGCAAACTGAATGAATGCACGACCCTAGTTTATCTCAGTATCTTCATAAAGAAGCCATCTGAGCTGTCAAGGAAGCCCAGCCAAGAGTGAAAATGACCTTAGATCACAGCTAAGTAAAAGGTCAGCTGAAAAGAATAGTGAGAAACATTATTCTTAGTTCTGATCCTCTGGGTTAGCTAGTGTTATTCCCAACAAATGTAACTCATTGCACTGAACTTTAATAGGTCAATATTACAGGAATATTAGGTCTAAACCCCACACAGTTGTTTTCACTTTTCCTTTTATTTCTTTTCTGCAAGAAATAGCGACTTTCCTGTTAATAGAAAAGAGCTCGCTGAAAAGATTCTGTGAAAGGGGACTATATTTTAAAGAGTTGCATGTCAAGATGACTTTTCTGAAATAGTAAGGGAGATGGTCAAAATACTTCTATTGGCAACAGCCACACAAATTCTCTTAGCCTCTTCCAAATGTGATTCCTAAACCTTCCTATTTTTAAGCTAGAAGAAATAATAAAACTGTCAAAATGTTTACATATAGTGCCTACCACCTGAGGTCTCAGACTGCTCTGTCAATATCCTATTAATTGCATTATAAATTTTATAGAGCTGGAAAGTATAAAAATTCCCATTTTACAGATGGGGAAATGGGAATATTAAGAATTCATGCACTCAGTCACACAGGAACTAGCAAGAAAGAGGGTTAGAATGAAGATCTCCAATTGCCCAACAGCAGAGCTCATTAGATAGAAGTCAAGCAAAGAAAAATATTGCATTTGTCCCTGTGATTTCAGTCTTCTAGATGTGAAATAGTTTGGTACTAACACAATAGCAACACATTTCCATGGATTGCTCCAGGAGGACAGCAATTTGGAGCAAGTTACAGTAACTGTCTGGCCAAAAACAACACAAATAGACTTTTACAAGAATAAACTGCAAAATAATAAATGGTAACAAATATTTTTTTCATTGAAATATTAAAAAGGAAGGCAAATAAAAGCCAGGGAGGATTATTAAAAAGCTACCCTGTCTTCATAAAAATTCAATGTTGGTAAATGCAATAGCCTGGATTTAGTTTGCATGTGTTATATTAATCCTGGCCATACTTAAAATGGAATACAGAGGGTATAAAGAGATCACATCCAAAGCACTCTGCTTGAGATTTTTAAAATTGCAAAGAAACCCCAAAATCACTCACAGAGAAGGAACTGGGGAAGGTAACCTGCCTGGCAGATGTCATTCAGGCATTGAATTTGATTTGATTGCAAGGCTACGTGTATCACACTTCAGAAGATCCATGTGCTTCAAAGGCAGCAGCATTTATCCCATACTCTGGTCAGGTTTCCTCCCATTCAAACTCTCACTATAGTCACCTCTTATCCTGTGTACATGCCTCACATAGAAATCCATTCCAGTTATGTAAAAAACTTCAGTCTGTAAAAAACAAATACATTGCAGTATTGAAATCTCAAAGCACCTTGCAAAAATTCATGAAATGAGGCTTAGAAACCTCCCCAAAAATTACTTTCTCCATAAATGTTTTCAAATAATTTTATTTTTTTTTTTCACGTGGCTTCCACACAGAAAGAGAAGAGTTTCTCTGAGAAAACATTCTTTTGGCAAAACATGAAATCAGAGTTTTGTGTTTTCAAAATAAGATTAATTTCTTTGAAGAAAAACTAATCACCCCAAAAGGTAAATCTTAAATGAAAAAAAAACAAAACCAAACAAAAAACCCAAACAAACAAAAAAAACCCCAAAAAACCCAAACAAACCAAAAAAACCCCAAAAAAACCAAACAAACAAAAAAACCAAAACAAACAAGCACCACAACAAAACAAACCCAACCCCACACATCATTTACCTAAATAACTGCACACAGTATCAGTAGCCAATATCCTGTCAGTTGAAGTTCTTTTCAAACTTATTTCCTTACTTCCTGTGTGATTTCACATTGTTTTTATTCCCTTCCTAACTATAATTCTGGGAATAGTTTATTGATTATGACTCATTGCTTGAAATTACACACAGATTTGGAAATCCACCAATTTCTCCACTTCTGACAAGTGAATTCAAGCTGTATCAAAGTTTTAGAAAGCTCAAGGAACATCGTATGTCAAACTTTGGACACAGAGGCTGCCTCCTGAAACTTAACTGCCCATAAGTTACTCAAAAAAATTCAGAGTTCAGTAGACCAGAAGTGTAAAGACATTTTCTTTGCTTCCTTTTATCTTACTATACTACTTTTCAACAATGTTTGAACTCACATTATCAGGTTCTTTACTCTTACTCCTTTTTTTTAAAATACATTTACTAATATATCATTTTTCCCAGGGTAGTTCTGAGCAGCTTACATCCAGCTCCATTTTGGATGAATTTCAGCATAGAACACTTCTTGTGTGATCTAGGCTTTGGAAAGTTATTTCCTAACTGGAATAGGAATAAATGAATGTCTACAATTTAGGATACTTTTATTAGTCTGCAATTTCAGCTCAGGCTCGGTTCCTACTCAGCGCACAGTTTCTGCTTGATCACAAATAGATTTGGGGTAGGGCAAAACTCTGCAGTTTAGTGGGCTTCTTTTGGTTTTCCACTTCCCTCTCTTCCAACACAGACTGCCCACGTCTCATGGGAGGATAAAAGTATTAACACTGGTATTATTGCAGGTATTAAACTCTCACAGAAGCTTGCTTGGTGTCTCCTGCTTACATTCCCAGGATTACTGCAAATCCTAGATCTTGTACCAGGAAAGAGTTTCCCGAAGGGAAATAACAAGAAACTTGGGGCTAGCAGAAGTTATCTTTTTCTGTACTGTGAGGGTTTACCTCTTTCACATAGCTGATTGCATTTCTTACCTTCTAGTGCTAGTCACATTTCAAAACTGTAGCACTATTCTGATAATAAAGGCTTTATAATTATTTTAAAGGTATGTTTATAAAATAGATATGTACGTATTTATCGGCAAGTGCTTTGTGATTTTGGGGGGTGAGGAGGTGCATGGAGGGGATGTTGCTTAGTCCCTCCAAGTTCAACATTTCTATGGACAAATCCAGAGGATTCCCACTAGCAGGTCATCTGCCCCATCTTCTCAGCTTGTTGCTGCCATCATTACATAAGTGCCTCTGGAGGCACCAGGAGTCCCTTATCCCCACCGATCCCCAGCTAAAAAGGTAGAAAGCCTTCTCCAGGCTGCCAGCACAATAAACAGCTAATCCTCGAAGTTAAACAGCAATTACAGCTGCAATAGGTAAGGTACAAGCACACTGGTGTAACAAAGCAAGCACAGCTTTTCCTTCTTGAACACTCACATGCTAGGAAGCTCAATACCTGAGGTTTGCTCATGCTTGCTGTTTGGAAGTGAAGCCCCTATTCTTCTAATTCTGAGTCACATATTGACAGGTTGTCACCTTTCAACTGCTTTCCAATCCACCAGACCAGAGCTTTCAAAGAGAGCATTTGGTATGGGTGCTAAACACACATTCCTCGAGCTTCAAATAGACGTAACGATTCAAAGCAGAGGTATTCCAGATTTTGGACAGTTAGTTGAAAGATTTGTCTATTTTTTTTTCCTGAACTTCTCAGATTTGTTCAGTGTCTGATTTGAATACAAGATCAAGATAGATTCACGAGAAAGAACTATTAATGTGGTCTTTTTAAAAGATTTTATCTATTACACTGAAAGCTAAAATTGAAAGTTAAATTAAAAGCAACAATGCCAATGATAAAAAAATATGTTGATAGAAATGTTAAATAGGACAATTTTACTGTAGGCAAGTGGTTTCCAACTTCAATTGAATTCCTAATTAAAGCCATGACTGCTATTTATTGTGCAATATGCTTATTTGGTGCTGCAGCATCTGCTGCTTGAAAGCGGCATTCACCCTCCTCTCCTGGGTTAATTTAAGTTCACCCGCCTCCCCTCAGTTCAGCGCTTGCACTGGAGCCTCACAGAATGGGAATTCAGCACATTGCTGAGATTTAGTACCCATTCTAAAGCCAAAATCTTCTTTATTAAACACATTCTAAATACTAAAAAGCTTGTTTAAAAGTGGCAGGGGCTGCTCACAGAACACCAAGGTGTCCCCGTGCGTGCCATTTGCTCCAGTGTGCATAGGGAAGCGTCCACTGTTTTGAAGTTCCCTGAGAGGAGAATTGGATGATTGAGGGGAGAATCCTCCCTTTGCAACCCACAGTTCTCACCCCACAAACGCAGCCACCTTGAAAAATAAAAGGCAGGGCAAAGTGCTTCCTTTCTCCCCCTCTGTACTTCTTCAGCAGCCTCAGGCACTGTGATTTATCACCAATGTGGCTTCTCTCCCGAGCAATGCTTTTGGAGCAGTACCACAGGATCCAAGCAAGGCCAAGGGCTGCTAGGCTGGTGTTCCACAGACACAGGGCAGGATCTTGCCTTTTCTCCGCAGTTCTTTTGGAATTTAAATGAACAGGCAGAAACAATCGTGGGGTAAATCTGGGGTCAGCGCGGGAGACTGATTTGCCCACAGTCCCATATGGAGGGAGGAGGAGACCACAAAGGGGAAAGCATTGCACACAGCAGTCCCTCCCTCCAGCACAGCATCCTTGTCCTCACCACACATGGCAGCTGCTGAAGACAACTTGGCAAAGACATGGATCCTCCAGGTAGAGACTATGGGCAAGGCAGACCCAGTGCCCACCTCAGAGTTGGGCCCCCAGACTGTCTGAGCACAGACACCCCTTCCTCCTTCAAGACCTGAGGCTCTCTGAAAAGACCTAGAAGGTAAACCTCTAAATCCAGATGATCAAACACCCCTTTTTTTTTTGCTACTGCAAGAAGCATGCAAACATTTGTGCCAAAAAAATCAGTTTTGCAATGTGCTCAGAGAGGTACAGCCAGCAGTGTCAGGCCTACAAACCAGTGTGGAAGGAGGTGGAAGATGAGAAGACAAGTTTGATTAAAGTCTCTCACGAAGATGCTGGAGAGCCAACTGATAAGACATACCCATTTCAGACACTGAAGGTAGAAGAATCAAGAAAGCATCACAAAAATCAGAATAAAGGCTGGAAATGTGCCTACATATTTTCCAGATAAGCATCTAAAGGAAAGAGGTTCCTCTGAACCAATTTACACATGTTTAAACAGCCCAAGGTTTAAACACCCCAAGGTGTAGAAGAGAGGGTCAGCACTGAACTGTCTGCTGGTTGGGGCCATCAGAGGACCAGGGCTAGAGAGGCCTAGAGAAGTTATCAATCTTATTCTTTCTCTCTCAAATCATGATCTTTCTCCAGGTGTTTGCACAGCAGCACAGGCCCAGCAGAGCTGAGGGTTCAGCCAAGGCAGGCAGGGACAGAGATACTGCTGAACCAAGACCCTTCTTGTACAATTAGTCCTCTGCATCTCTCTCAAGATGCTAAATCTGGTAGTGGATTTCTGTTTTATTTGTTTTTCCAGGACTTATGTAAAGCATCTAGTTGTTCACATGACAGCCTGGAGGTACGTTTGGCTGCTCTGTCCAGGGCTGGCTGTACGAGGGCCAGCCAGGAAACAGATCAAAAGCCTGAAAATCTTTGCACAAAGGTGATGCTATTGCCAAGGACTATAGAATATGACTGAAACATTAAGGAATTTTTGGTGACTGTTTGGGGGAGGGAGAGAATTATACATTAAAACATAAGAATTCTCTTCCAGTGTAGTTTAAATTGCTTCACAATACTGATTAAAATAACAGAACATTATAGGTTGCTTAACTAAACATTATATTTCTAAATCCATTTTCAATTGTTTTCCTTCAATTTAAACATTTTGAGTAATTTTATTGCTATTCATACCTGCTTGATTTTTTTTTATTATAAATTAAAATGCGTATTTTTTATCTAAGTTACAGAGTGCTGGTAAATTTAACTCTTTCAGATCTGCAGACTGAGCATAGGAGAGCTATCAGTGGCAGAAACACAGTGCCTGTCCATTAGATGAAAATATTTATATTAAAAGACACTTTTTGGCAATAATGGCAGATAAGAAAGAAATCACGGAATCACAGAATGAGCAAAGGAGGTAGAAGGAAGGAAGGGGGGAAGACAGAGGGAGAAAGGTAGAATAAAGCAAAGCAAAGGGTATAAGTTCCAATTTGAAGATTAACATTCCATTTTCCTCATTCATATGCCTTCTTTACATTTTGGAGGCTTCACTCCCTACTCCCCTCTTGGCAGAAAAAATAAAGCCAAGGCCCCAGAAGTTTTAAGAAATAAAAAGAGTGATCCAATTGTGACTAAAGGAAAAAAAGTATCCTTTCAGCTGTGAAATAACGGTGAGTTGTAAATACACTTCTGCAGCAAGAGAAGCACCTCGAGTTCTTCTCAGAGCGACGTAATTACCATCAATGCTGAGAGACAGCCAGCCTTGGCTGGAGCCAAGCTGCACATCATTTGAAAACCCCTCTTTCAGCTTAACACCTCCCACATTTCCTTTTCCCCAGCCACGCTTCACTCCTTCTCTGGAAGGCTTTTCCCTGATGGCATGAGTCCACACCACCACCCTTCATAAAGTGGGATTCCCCTCTGAGTACTTGGGTAAAAATGGTATAACTGGCCCCACCACATTTATACCTGAATATTTCTAATTTCCCTAAGTCAGCAGGGGACATTCAGAGACCACTAAGTGCTGGTAACCACATCAAAACATTAATTAACACAACTATATTCCCACACAAATAAAGCATTAATATGGTAATTTCTAGCCTAGAACCAGCTGGTATCTTTTCCCCAGCTATATAGATAGTAGGATTAACAGTGCAAAGCAAGTATTATAACAAAGTCAAATTAATATCACCTTTTCCCAGTTTTATAATTCAGAATCAAACAATAAATTATAGAAGTCCTTTAGAAACCGTCCCTCGTGAAACACTTCTCCTGCATCCATGCTCAAGGTGTAAATCCCTTTCCACTGAGTTCTCCTGGTTTCTATGTATTTCAAGGCTACTCAGTGACAGGATCTCAGCCTAGACAACTGTGATTGTCAAACGGTCCAAGAAAAATCCAAGCCAGAAGAGTTTTCTGCAGGAATGGGACTTTGTTAATTCTTAGAAATTGTTGTGGTATTTTTCTTTTTTATTTAAATCACCTCAGGCTCTAGCTACTCTCGTGTCAAAAAAACACACAAATATATTTCTCCTCACTCTGCACTAATTTTGGCATTGCCTTCAATGATAAATGCATTTCATGAACGTTAACACATTAAACATACATAATTTGAAAGAACTATGGGGAAAACAAGCAGCAAAAATATGAGCAATGTCAGTTAATGAAAAGCTCACATTTTCAAACTAGTGTTTGGCTAATTAAAATTGAATTAAGTGACTACAACATTAACTATATCAACTATTTAGCATAAAAAGTTGTTAAATATATCATGTTGTATGTAAGAACATCCTTGCAATCTTTAATTGTAAGAAATAGTCATGTACGATTTAATTGCACAACTTGGTAGGATATAAAATTCAGTTACATGAATTATATTTAGCAAAATATTTTAAAACATGTTGTTTTTAAGATTGTGGAATTTTATGGATAGCGTAATAGAACTGAAGCACACTCTTAATTACATAATTATTTCCATTTTCAAAGTCCAACTAACAGCGTAACTGGTCTTGTTTTACAGTCTAAGGTAGGAAAAGACATCAAGTGCTTTGAATTCACTAAGAAATAATTTTGAATCCGCACTTGAATAATTTTTCCACAAAATTTGGACCAAGTTAATCAAGTATCAGACTATACAGAGTCCTCCAATTTTTCTTGGAATGGGTGTTCTTCATGATCATAGACATAAACATACACAGAAACTTTCAGCAACACTTTAAGCTGATATTAACCTTATCAAAATCAGCATGTTTTAAAAAAGACTAGAACAAAGCCTAACAAACCTGAATACGCCCAATGAGGATTTTTTTTCCCATGCAATTATTCTCATCAAACTTCTGACATGGGGAAATCTGAATCCTTCTTTTTTTCCTTCATCCATAAGAGACTGTGCTATTACTTCACCTGTAATCACCTTTTGTTTTCAAAGTTAGAAGGGTTTTATATCTTATTCACCTCCCAGCATATACAGGCAGCTATTAACTTTTGCAAGAAGCCCATGCTACCTGTTGTTATATATATATATATATGTAGTTATATACCTAAACACCATCACCAATCAGGACATGGAGTAAGGCAGAGAACCACACAGAAAAAAAAGAAAATCAGGTAATACTCAACATCCATTAAAGTAGCTAATTTTAAATGTGTTCTCCACCCTACTTATATTATGACTCACCAGTGGCCAGACTCCTGGTGTTGCACGCAGGGAGAAAGTTCAGAAGAGCAGCCCCAGTACGAGTGAAGAGCTCCAGCTGCTCTTTGAGGATCCCCCGGGCCCTCATCTCAGCAGCACTTGTTTGCCTGGTTTCACACAATACCACCTGTCCTCCCTCATTATCAATCAGGAGTTTGTCTACCAGCTTAAAGGGGCAGTGCCTGACTGATACAAGATGATGGAGTAAGGACCATGCTTTCCACAGCCAGGACAATAAACACAATCCCTTAAATTAAATCTCTCTCTAAATTAGAAATTTCCAACTCTTTTTTTAATATGATCCTAAGTAGTGGCAAGAGCTGTCATTCCTAGCTCTACACACACACCATTTCGATGTAACTCATCTATCACTAACTCATTTGAAAGCCACATTTTATGAAGCCTTGAGCTAAACTGCAGTTAATCATCTGGGCATGGCCCAGAGTGATTGCAAGGAAATGAAAAAACAGCAGAGAAAAGGCAGATGAATGAAAGAGTGAAGCTTCTCATCAGCTATCCTTGAAAAGAAATTCACAGGCAAAAAATGCCACGAGCCTCTGGCACTTGTGCCAGCGCTGCATCCAGAAGCACACACCATTGCAGCACAAGAGAGAAGCTTCACAGGTGCCAAGGCCCTGCCAAAACACTGTAGAACCACAGATCCCCTTCATGCATGCCCAATTACAGACCCATTTTTGGATAGCCTTTTGTTTAGCAGCACAGCCATTTAAATGGTTACTCAAGGTTATACAAAAATAATAGCATATACCTAATTATCAATACCACTGCGCACAGAGGCCACAGCTCCCCATCCCACTCTCCATCTCAGTGGGCTCAAAACCCTCACTCATTGCAACAGCCACACATTTAGACTCAACCTCTCAAGAGATTAAGTGAAGCGCCTTAAGTAGCACAATTAAAGAACCAGAATCCAGGGTTTAAATTCCCTGCACACAATCCACAAGCAAGGAAGGAAATTAAAAAAAAAACAAAACCCAACAAACAAAAAACTCAACCAACCAAACAGACCCCCATGAAATAAACTTAACTACAACGCACACACACAGTTCTTACTTCAGCCTCAACAGCTGTGTTACCAGGGGTCAGTTCATGGAGCTCTCAGACCCATCTACATTCACTCACTGCCTCTCCTAAGCTCCCAAGCTCCCTTTCTTTCCTTAAAAAATCCAGCCAGATCAGCTGATCTTACTCAGGCAACTCCCACTTCTGAAATTCTGTACAACCTCCTTTTTGGGGTTGGATTTTGGGGTTTTTCTTGGTGTTAAACCCCTTCTAATTGTCAGTTTCAGCCATCTCAATTTCCCCAGACTGTCTCGTTAAAATGAAAAAATACACGTTGTTAGCAGAGTAACACATGCTGTCCTGGAGGGTCTCACACAAACAAAATCTAACTATCAAAATCAAGTGGTCTTTATATCACTTGTTGAACTCATTCTACCTTAATTAATGAAAGCTTTGATTCCACATTTCATGTCAGTTTCCAAGTTTCTTAAGGAATACAGATATATGAAAGCAAATTACAAGACCAATTGAAAAAATTTTATTGCCATCCTTTGTAGACAGGGTGATCCACTGGATGATAATGCTGGTTTAAAGTGCTGTTTTGTGATCATCTCAATTTATTTAACACTCATTCTTGCATTAATATTTATCATGTCTGATGAGAATTGATATAAACAAGTATAATCAAGATTATTTTAGCATCCTTATTACACAAACTCTTTTGGGTAATTTTATGAAAGAGAAAAACATGGTTGTGTATTTATTCAGAGCTAGAAGTATCCCACAGGCTAGTCATCTTAGTCACAACCTTACTAATTTTATAGCTCCAGTTCAGCAGCAATGGAAAGAGTCCAGTGGGCTGGAGACACAAGGGGAGAGGTTGAGAGTACTAAATTTGTTTACTCTGTAAAAGGGGTGGTTTAGGGATAATCTGATTGCTGTCTTATACTAGGTAAGGCAGGGTTATAGGAAGGACTCTTCTCAGAGATGCACAGCAAGAGAATGAGAAGCAATGGTCACAAGTTGTAGGAGAGTAAATCCAAATGGAGTAAAAGGAAAAAAGAAGTCACAGCAGGGCTATTTACTCCCTGGGACGGTTGTCTTAGAGATGATGCAGAGATTTTTTTTGCCTGCATAGGCAAACAAACTTTGAGCAACCTGCTCTAGTTTCCACTGTGGCCCTGAATGGAATAAGGAGTTGGGTTTCTCAGCCCTCCAACCCAAGTTACCTAATTCCAGTGCATGTGTAAAACAAAGCAGGAGAGCACCTGCACACCTTCTGCTTTGCATGAGATGAATCCAAGCAGCCACCACAAACACAGCGCCTCCTAAAGCACTTCTTATCTTGGCCAAAATAGCTGCCAGTTTTAAATATGATACCGAGGAGAAAATGCTTAAAAAGGGTCTCAGAAAGACAGAGAAACTTATTAAGTGTTGGCTCCTGCCCTGCATATTTTAACAAACAAAATACATCCAGATTTTATGTCAACCTGGAAGAGCTCTGCCTAGCTGACAGAGAAGTTTAGGCTCTCCAAAGGCTCTTGGGTGCAAAACCATGTTGGTAGCAAATGGCAGGAAAGGAACAGGACCCTTTGCATCCTGCTGTGCTTCTCTGGTGGAGAAACAAGAGGCATCATTCTTTCTGCTTCAGCAATTATTTTACTTTGCATCGATAACCAAGACACCCCTAGGTCACTGATCCCAAAATCTTAACAAATACAAGATGGTTACTTAAACTGAAAAAGCTTCCTCTACTAACTTTTTTGTGAGCCAAAATGTCATCATATGTCATTATATCCTTACCTAAAAACTTTTAGCACAAAAGCTTTTTTCATGAGGCAGATGACTTTGTGGGTCAACCTTAATGCTAATCTCCCTCTTTGGCTTTTTCCTCCCTGGCAGAATAGCACATCCTTTGGTCTTGCACTGTTTTCTTGGTGGTAATCTATGAGTAAGTAGATTGTCAGTCAAGCCTCTGGGCTTGAGTGTCTCCATATATCCAGGTTAAGTCCCGGCTCTCAAACAGAAAGAAACACACTGCAACACAGATCAGAGCAGGTACTTATGCTAAAAATCACCCTGCAATGGGAGCTGGGGACATTTAAGTTGTCAGGCGAAGACAGAAGACACACATTAGGAGACTGCAACCCAGAATAACTAGAGTCTCCCTTTACCTCTGAGAGTAATGACACTAGAAACCCTTATAGCACTTTACCAGTTACCAGTCATTGCTCTCTCTGAGGAAGATCTGTTCCTTTCACTTGAATTACTAGGAAGTTTGCAAGCCAGACCTTGCAAGGTAGAAATCTTTCCTAAAATTTGGATGAAGAAATGGTTGGAAAATGAGTGGCAGCATTTATAACTTTTTCTTTTATCAGGGCTTTTTTTCCCTCTCTTTTTGAAACTGGAATATAAGAATTACTAGCAGAAGATAAACTACTTTTCCTTGTCAGACAAAATTCATGAGTTATGTTTGTCACAAATGAAGTAAAGACTTGATGAGAAGCCCTCACACACAAAAGCTTCAAGAAGATGATTAATATAATTTTTTATTAAGTCTTTGATATGAAAAGTTTGCCAACACATTTACTGCCAAAAAAAAAAAAACCAGGAAAAATTTGGTTCTCTTATGAAAAAGTGCAAACACAAAGAAAGTCATCTTCCATGATTATATAATGATATATTCCTTTTAAATGAATATTGCAAGCCAGGAAAGGGGAAAAGGTAAGCAAGATGACTAAAGATGCTAGGAAGAAATTCAGTATCAGTACTGCTTATTACTGCTCATCATTAGCATCGGTATTACTTACCACCCACCACAACTGGGACATCTGAGTTGGTACTTCAGAAGAATCTACAGAATATGAAAGAAATAAGACTTCACCTCCCTCTCTGTGCCAATGCTGATGACACCATACAAGCAGCAAAGCTGTGCCATGGCTGCAGCAGAAGTTGGGGGCAGCAATGCATAGCTGGAAAAGCTGCACTCTCTGCTGCTATGAGCTTTGCCGGTGCTCTACTACAGCTGGCATGACTTCTTGAGCAAGACAGATAGCAGGGTTTTATAGATTCTCTTCTTCACACCCTGCAGGGTGGTCCCCTCTCCTGCCTCACTTCCATGATGCGAAGGCTGAGTTATATACCACGCCCTTGTCAGTCGTGCTGGATATGTCTGTGATGAGGACCCAAGAGGTGGATATTCCTGCTGCTTCTGGCATGGGGCACTATGGTTTGGTGTCTCATTCTGATGGCATTGTCACTGCTGCAAACTCTGAGCTGCGAGGTGAGCAAGTCCTATTGAAAATCCAATATTTTGGGCTCAAATGCCCAGTCTTGACACTCAGCCTCTGTAGAATGTGGATTTGAATAAATTGGATAGAATGCTTGTAAATTATATGATGCATTCTTCTATGTGCAAGACTGGAGTAGCATTTAGTTATTTTCATAAAATAATTTCAGTTCCTTATATGAATAGCAGTGTCGTTATTTATAACTAGACATTGGTATTAATATAGTATTCTATTTCTATACAAATTGCAAGTAACTCTTGGCATCTTTGTCATCTAATCCCCATCTATTTCTCTTGTAAGTCAGTATTTTCCTTTTGAGTTTTCAAAAAACACCTCCAGAACAAGAGGGGGTGACAGAATTCTTAAACCAATTTCTGTGATTTGGAAGTGAGTCAGGAGGGTATGAAAGCTGTAATTAAATTTGGTAATGTGCCTGTAAATCAGGCAACCATACAACTGCAGTTAGGCTTTCTGAGGTGTGAGGTTTGGTGCAAGGGAAATAATTTTAATTTCTTCTAGTCTTCCCAGTCACTAAAGCACAGCCTGCTGAGGTGTTTAGTCCTCTCTGTTCTGCATTAGGATAATGACTTGGTTTTCCTGATGGTCTAATGATTGCTTTCACCAGTGTGACCCTCCCATCCCCAGCTATTGACAAGGCTTTAGGGCAAAGCCTTTTAATCACAGTGTCCTCTAGTGAAGGCAGTTGCCAACTTTCATGTCCAAGAAGGATACAGGACTTGTGGTCCAGGAAACAGCTGTTTGGCTCTAAGATCTGACTGGGACTGAGTGACCTTGGAGCCTATAGAGGCTTACAAAATGTACATATTGCCATATCCAGCTCAGGATTTGACTTTCTGCAAGAGCCGATGAGGTTCGTGTTATCAGAAATTCCATATCATGGCATAAGCTCCACTTTCAACAAAGTCTTTTCAAGTATTGCCGTATAGCTTAAGGGATACAACTTTATTGCCATTCAACTTTGTCTTCTATTAAGGACCAAAATTTTGTAAGTCAAAAAGCCATGACAAACAGTAGAGTAGTATTTGAGATGTCTTTGAATAGGGCGCTCAGCATTCAAAACCACTTAAGTGTCTGCTTCTTTGTTACTCCTCTTGGAATATAGCCCAGATTTTTCTCAGCATTGCCCCTAAATTCCAAACTATGCTGGAGAACAGGGAAGGCTGGCTGAGGAAACTGCAACCATTTCAGAGGAATTAGACACAACCTTGCCTTTTAAAGCAGTTTATCCTAATGTATTTAGACAACTGCCAGGTCAGTTGCAGGCCCACACAGTTTTACATTGTTTCCCAAAGAAGAAATTGAGTCAGAGGTTTTTCTCTAAGGAACTGAGTGCAACTCATTGAACGCCTGTTTGGAATATGACAAGATAAAACAAAAACATTTGTCTAGCATTCACAAGAGAAAAATTGTAAGAGAACTTCGTTATTAACAAAACCTACAAGTATTAGAAAACAAAATGTTATATCTCTACTGGAGTGTAAACCCAAAGGGAAGTAGGAAACTCTGAAATGCTATTGGAGGCTTTATATATACTTTATAGATAGGCTTAAGCACTTAATAATGAGGGATTTGTGTAGTGTTTGAAAAGTGCACCATATTCTCTCCTAGTTTTTAGCTCAGAATGATTTGTCCAGGAATTCTGTGATTAACAAAAAATGTTAAAAATATTTTAGCATTTTAACACTCTGCTGGCCTTCCACTGGTTCAAAGGTTTTAACAGCAACATCATAAACTCAAAAATTTCCAGGTAGTTACAGTTTGTTGTGGATTGCATCACGGCTATAGTTATTGAGGAATTTAGCAAAGGTTGCTCTATTTAAATGTGTAACAGGCTGTGGGAATGTCCACTCAGTTCCTAAATTTGATGGTACAGTCTTAATAATTGTAACAAGTAGAAGGCATAGGAAATCTTTGATTCATGTTGAACAGTTTTCACTGTAGAAGACTTGGCCACCAAACAAAGTCTGTGTAGCTGCATGACCCCTTGGAAAGCAGCTTTGGCTCCGTGGGATACTGCAGCAGAACAGATGATGGCTCTGAAGCAGGGATATAGGAAGAAACAAATCAGGAAAAGGCACTTTATGACTCTTGATGCAGATCTGCAAAGATCTTCCCTGGTGAACAAAACCTGTTTGAGACATTCCTACCCCAGGCATTGGCCCATGGTGCCACTTTGGCACTGCCGCTCACTCACCCCGCAGTTCGGCTTTAAAGAAATCCAAAATCCCAGCTCCTCTCTGTTACCGAAAATGTGAAAAAGGCCTCAAAAAGCTGACTTGCCCAGCCCTGGTTTTGCTCTGTTATGCACAATTGTCCCTTAGACTCCTCTGTCCCTAAATGACCCTCTCTCCTCCCTCCATGCCGCTGCTCCTGTTTCTCCCCTCAAAGTCACCCTCCACAGCCCAGCTCACTCCTCCTTCTTCAGCACATCCTGTATCTCCCTGTCATGCAGTGATGCTACACAGGAAGGGAGAAGCATAAAATTCAAAGAACCAAAAGTCAGTTTCAGTGGACAATAAAATGTATATCTCTACAATTACTGTATGACACCACTACAGGGCACAGTGAAGGTTGTTTACTTGCCTTAATTATGTATTTCCCTACGTTAACGTTTGCCTTTCTTTTAAGTTTATTTGTGTCTATTGAATTTTATTGTTTAAGGGATAATTACAACACCCTGCTTATTTCTTTTTCCCCCCAAGTTACCAAAAATGCACTCTCAATTTCAACTCTATTTTAACTCAATGTTTTCATTAGGGAATATACAGAGATTCTTGTATTCCAGAACTAGGTTCTGTTAAATTATATTAAATGCAAATTTCATTTGTAATTTCTTTGCTTTGAAACTGAAAAATAGTCAATTAAGGATCCTGTTATAAAAATTAGTGGCACTCGTCTACAAATCTCAGCTTGATATTCCTGACTAATTTTTTAACCTCCCAACAGCTGAATTTCTAAAAAAATTTTTTGAGACACAAGATATTTTTCACTCACAGGTAGGTGACAGGAAGCTGTTCCCAGGTGAAAAACACTGTCAGAAGCAAGGACAACTATACCTCCTCCCTGTATCATTTTTTTCTGTAACAAGTAGCTTTCTGACTTGGATACCAACTGAAGCTCTCAGTTCCTCCCTTTCAAGTGAATTTGCCCACTAAAGAAAACAGAACAGCCCAGTGTCCATGGAGACCTTCTGCTGCATCCTGGTTGGGAGCACCTGAGCTCCTGGAGGCCACCACAGCTCTTCTCATCCTGCTGAAAAGGCACCAGAAAACACATCATACCCCACATCCAAGGTTTGCAGCTTCATGTGAGCACTGGAGGTGGAAGGTACAAGGAAAGAGAAAGCACTGAGCAGTGATGCTGGCCGGCCATGAAAGGCACATTCTTGGTTCTAAACAAGTGATAAGGTAGAGGGAAAAAACCGTTTTCCGTGACTGTGGAAGTGCAAACCCATCGCCTCCAAATTGGCATTAGAACTTCCAAGATGTAAAACCCCTCCAGAACCTGTAGACCAATCTTATTCTCTAATATTTGCTTCTGGACCTAACTTCTGCTGTGGGAATAAAAATTTTTTTGAAATTATAGAGTTAAAAAAAAGTGAGGATTTCTCTTAACTCCTTTTAATGATGTCTGCACATTATATACTTCTTTTTTGCTCATCTAGTCATTACATGAGTGGAAAGGTCTGTTAGATTGTGGGGTTTAGGCTTTTGATTTGGGGGGTTTTTAGGGGTTTGGATTTTTTTTTAGTGGATTTTGGCTCCTTTAGAAGGGACAGCCTGCTATAACAGGTGCATTGCAGACAGGTGCTGCATAAGGTTCCCTACATAACTCTGCCAATGCTTTTCAATCATGATCTACAACACCCCTGTTACTCCTGTGTGGGGCCTCCCCTCCAGTGCAGTTGCCAAGGTTATGAGTTATGCCATCCTGTATTGATTTGGACAAATGTCCACTACTGACTGGGTCGCCACCACTAAACTTGGTTCTCAGGTAACACAGGCCAAGCCCCGGCAGGCTCAGGCTGAGCATTTAACCCACTGTGCAGCCCTTCTCACAGTCCTTCTTTTTGATTCAGTCACACATTGTGTACCCTGACTCCCATGGAGAAGATTTGTGGCAATTGCATGATGTATGAGGTGCCATTTGTAAAATATTATTTAGTGTAAAACATGATTTTTTTCTGTTGATTTACAAGTTGGATTTATAAATCTGCACTTCTCACAGTTTGAGTTATATATCTTGCCTCTGATTTATAAAACTCACCAGTAAATCTTTAGCAGAAAGTTTTGATTCAGAAATCATTATTTTAAACATTAGATTTAGCTAAAACATTCAACTGCTTTGTAAGTCATGAAATGGATTTACATACCCCAATCTGGATTTACAAATTCTACAGCAGATTTACAAATCACTCTGAGAAATTCCTAAATAAAATGCTTTGATTTATAAATCTTCACTTTGCACTTAGGATACAAGTGACTGATTTATTATTCTGAAGCTAAACAATAATGATTTAGTTCATAAAATCCTACATTTACTTTAAGTTCTAATTTATAAATAGGTTTACCACAATATAGGCCAAAGAAAGTAAGATCGTTTGGTGCAGAACTGCTTTGCAAACAGCTCCCTGCACATATGAAAGGCAGGACATTTCTGAGAGGTCACAGGGAACCAGCTGATCAGAGTTAGCAGCAGGGCAAAGAAGGAAATAAAATTGGGACAAAGAAACATTTCATTTCTCAGTAATAAGACCAAGGTTTTGAGATGGAACATTTTGAGTACCCTGTCAAAATCACTTCTCAGCCCAGAAAGCTTTCTCTAACTCTGATCTCAACCCCCAACTACAGTGAAATAGTTTGAGTTCCTCCAATAACTCTAGGAGTTATTGGGAATTCTATTGAACATCATGAAGAGTTCCACTGAAAACTGGAGGAAACTTGTTCCTCTCAAGTGAACTTAATGTTTTCCAGCTTTTAGGCTCTGATGAGATGTCATTTATTTGCACCATTCCAGCCCAGGTGTTTCCAAGAATTCAAAACCGAGTAGGAAAATAGGGAAATGCAAGAATGAAGGAGATCCCTGCAAATGCCTCAGTCTCTGATGGGTTCCAAAAACACTTCCATGACCAACAGGGCATTTAATTATTTTAGATACTGGAGTAGTTCATCATGAATACTCATCAGGGACTCAGAAGGGTTAGTGGACAGCAACAGAACTGTCAGATAGCATAAACACAAAATGCAGTGGAACAGAAATTAAACAGTCCGTTTTCAATAAAAGCCAGATATCCTGGAAAGGTTTTGGTAATACTTATTTAGAAATTACTAACAGCTTTATCCAAAAAGTAAAATTTAGCGTAATTATCTGGAATCCCCTGAAGAAATCTCAGTATCCTGCCAAACTGTGGGACACAGTGCCAGCACTCAACCATGTAGAAGTTCCCTTTCAAAGCTCACTTCATAAATCTTCAGGAACTGTGAGCAGGCTGGAGAACCCCATTGATCTGAAGGGGATTTTCTTGATCCAGGGAGCTCTAATAGAGGGTATCAGCAACGCTGGCTCTGAGAGAGGTTTGGAATGATTCCATGATACAAGTTCGCTGGAGCAAAGGGTTAGAAATCTTGATTATTGATTTCACCTGCGTTTCTAACACCGAATCACCATGACCTAAATCCTTCCAGACGTTAGGGTTCCTACCTTCCAGTGAAATTCGGATATTTGCATAACTCTGAATGTCTGATGAGAGAAATGTCTTTAGATTAAATCTCCCCCCCACCTTGTCTAGAAGTTTCTATCCCTGTACAAAGGGGCTGACAACAGCCATCTACTGCATCAGTGTGCTGGGAACTGGAAAAGACAGGACAAACACTGATCCTCTCCTCTCCCTGCTCTGCCTCCCATCTCCTCAGGTAAATATCCAAGATATATAATATACTTTTTCAAGAAGCATAAAAGTGATACCTATGAACTGATTCTCTTTGTTAGCCTTGAATGTTTCCTTTTAACAAAACAGCGTGTGAGAAACTAAGAGCAGGTGTTGTGTTCTCCTGATGACTGATACACTACTTAGAGCATACTTTACTTTTACAATGCAGCGTTCAAAAGTTCCATTTACCATTTGTAAAACGGAGATTGTATCAAGCAGTCAAATCTGGGGATGAAAATTGAATATAAGAACAAGGTATTTTTTCATTACTACATTATTTTTAAATTGACAGTTTTCTGAAAATATCGTGTTTGATTTTGCTGTCATATTTTTGGAGTAGAAGAAAGAGTTCCACCGGATTGAATCCCTAGAACTTATATAAAATTAAGATCTAATCCAAAGCCAAAGAAGGGAATGACAGGGTTTTAATTTTCATCAGCAAGGTCTACATCAGGCCTCTTCTTGCTGGTACAGTTAATATAGCTGGTACAAATTCCAGTAAGCTCAAATGCAGATGAAAAATGATAATGCTTACATGAACATATATATTATATGTATATATAACCAACTATAACCAGGTGAATGGCTCTGGTAAGGATAACAAACAAAAAAAATCACCTAAATTTCATTTGTGAGTTATCGGTTTCTACAGTTCCACAACTGCTGCATTACGAACTGCAGCACTCTGAAACTTGATTCCTAGATTTACAGTAGGCTAAAATACAGCAAAGAATGTCAAAGCTGTGCAATGCTAGACACGTGCAGAGGGTTTTTTTCAACTTTTGATTCCTCAAGTGCAAGTCTTAATGAAGTGGTTCTAGAATACACAGGATCAGATTTTCTTCTTAATCTTGTGAGCCCACAGCCCTGTGTGCACCCTACAGCTGATCACGCAGGATACGTTTTGAGACACCAATGTGCATTTAAAACATATTTATGGCATAACCACACCTGTATGACACTATATCTGCACACATGCAAGGAGTAGATGTCATCATACATAAATTAGGGACTTGTGTATCTGGCAAACTTGCCAGAAAACGCATTCTGTCATTCATGTTCCTTGCAGCGTTACACCAGACGCACTCTTGATCAGCCATTAGCCAAGCTGCCAACCTCCTAGTCAAAGGAAAAGTGACTTGGAAAGGATTTAGTTTGTTGGATTGGTTTTTTGGACCTTTTTTTTTTTTCTTTGCAAAGCACTTGTCCCAGTATACACTACATACCAAATAGCGAGATCTTTTCATTCCGATTTTATATCTATGGTTTCTCCAGTCAGATTCTGGAAGGAGTAGGTAAGCCATCTCACTGTGGGACTTTGTACTAGAGAGATAACTTTCTTGGGCAGGTTTGCATTTAACATTTTCCATGCTCTCTGAATTCTTAGAAAATACGCATTCACCACCTTTTAAAAAAAAAAAAAAAATCTTTCTCCATTCCATAAGGTATATATTTTCAGCTACCTTTTTACTTCACTTGGAAATATTTGAAGAGTAACAGGACAACATGCAGCTCTATTTTCACACTCCTGCCTGGTCTAACAGCTGTAGTTTAATTCCAGTGTATTTGATTCCAATGCGGTGGGTTTGGTTCACGGCCCGGTTGTACTCTGGCATAAGCACTTGACGTCACTGGGAACTCTGCCTCCTTACAGCATGGTTCAGTGGCTCTCCCAGTTCAAAGCCAGATTCGTAGCTATGTTTGATTACTTGCATTTATTTTCATGACAGGTAGACTTTTGCTGTAATTACAGTAGTAAAATTTTTTACATCCATGCTAACCAGTTTTAATGTTCTCAGCACAGAGCTAAGAACATGCGCGTACTGAAAAAGAGAGCTATACAGGGCAAAGAAGAGCTTTAATGCTGCTCTTCCTTTTTAGTGTTCAGTGTGATTGACATCCATTCAGCCACAGATAAGAAAACTTGTAAGTTCACTGAATAAATCTCAGTATAGTGCAGCAAAGGTATTTTGGTGGAAACGTCTCTGTGACTGAGACAGACAGAAATTCTCCAGAATCAACACATCTGTGTGGAGCACTCTGTGATAGGGTAAGATTGCAGAGATTTTTATCTTGGTGTGATAAGACCAAGCAGACCAGCTGGACACACACGTAGCCCACACCCTGACTACTCTAGATTGTTTCCTATGATGTGCTTTCCAGTGTTTCCTCCATTCACTGTTTAAGTGACAGGGCTTCCACTACCTGTCTCAGAAGACTATTCTGCACATTAGTTAGGAGCTTTTCCCCTGACATCCAGGCTGAAATTTCAATTTTTAATTACCTTTTTTTTGCACACTTCAAATGTCTTCTCTTTCTAGCCTTTCTTTTTACTACCTTAAACAACTCTCCATCTTTCAGGTCCAGTTCTTAGCCTGTTAAAGCTTCTTTGCCTCTCGGTGGCAACACAAAGCAGCCTAAAAGCCGATGTAAGAGCCAGCAGAGGATCTCCTGGGGGAAGGGGAGTCCCCAGCTCGGGTGGAGGTTATCCACCAACCTTTCCCCCACTCTGTGGTGCAGAGAACCTGGTCGTTAAGGCTGGGCTGTATTTGTAGTGCAAAGCTGCTGTGGATCTCTGGGGTTTGCCCTGTGCTGCAGAACTGGGGTGCCTTTGAAACCAGCCTCTGATACTGCTCGTCGTGCTTTCCCTCCCAGACAGCAAAACTGTTTCCTTTTTCTGCCAGGCATTACCTTACATTTGTCCCAGCTGACATTCCTTTCCTTATTTCTTTGGCATGTTTCTGATCTCAGTTCCCTTTCTATTATTTCGCTGCCCTCAGTGATATTTATAATGTCTCCAATTTAGTATCATCTGTGAATTTCATTAACCAGCTGTTTACTCTCCTCTTTCAGATCATTAACGAGAATGTTAAATAACACTGGACCTAATGCTATTCCCTGCATTACATTAGTAGGAGACTTCCCTGTGCTTGATACATTGCCTTTTTTTGTTCTGCTCTGTACAGCTCTCTAGCTCGGTGTTAACCCACATGCAGCATTTCTAGAAGCCAATATGAGTTAATTTCTTTAGTAAGATTTTATAAACAAAGGTATCTAATGCCTCACCTAACTCCAATGTGCACCTAGCATTAGATATTAGGGGAATTTTGTTTCTAGGAAAAAAAAATCTATTTTTTTTCTGCTAAGAATTGTTCTGTATAAGCCACAGTGCTCATGGATAGCAGCAAAATAGGGACCAAAGCTGTTTCAGTGACTGCTACGCTCTTGCTACAATATATTTTTCTCAGCATTAATGCTGTTTTACTACAGTCAGTGCATTTCCTTGCTTTTGCATTTACAAAAAGACACTATTTAAAAAAGACAGATTTTTGCATGGTTGTGTTTCAAGCTCGGAGTCTCCCACGCTGCAATCAAGGGTAATGGCAACTACTCACAGGTGTACATATATCACATAAACAAGTGAAACATTGATTGTGAGGGGTGCAGTGACAGTCCTCTATCCATAGCATAATCTTCTCAAGAGATATTTAATCAGATGATTATTTACATCTTAAAGACCAAGGAAAGGGAAAATGTTAACATCGAATTATGGGGAGGAATGATAAAGAAGATGCTATGCATGAAGTGCTCATCACAGAACTGATGAATAAAGGGTTTGCCTGAATATGCCTTAACACCATTAGTGCAATCCAAGCCCAACCACTTGCATGGTCTAAATCAGCAGAATCCACTGAAGCTGGTGGAGTTTAAGCTGTCCAAAACCCAGGAGACTGTGCCCAGACCACTCTCTGAAGCTCTGAGTAAATCTGATATTTTTTCCCTAAGTTTTTTCCTACAATTTCTAAGTTAACTCATATTATACAACATTATAAACTAAGTTACAAAGAATGCAGAGTCAAATGCCACTTTCAGAGGCTTGTTGTTTTGTATATAAAATTCCCCCAGTTTAAACTGACTCTGGGTAGAGATAGGACACTGAGCTGAAATTTATTCTACTAATATTTAAGTGAAAGAAGGCTTGCAAGAGCCAATGAAGTTTCTAGTGGTACATAAAAATACATAGAGAACTTATGGCACACATTATAGTTACATCCCTTACACCAAGCCTTTCCTTTAGGAAGTACACATTACCTGCTGTAAGAGCTGTGTAGTTCGAGGAGTTTGCCATGAGATACGTAGACTGTGAGGGTGGACTCACAACTGGGACTGTTTAAAGCTCTGATCAAGAAAGAGTAACCTGATGTTACAGGTGAAATTCTCCCCCTAATTCAAGAAATTTCACTGAAGAATACAAAACATCTGGAATTCTTTGGTTTGGGAGCCACAGAAAGAATAACAACATGGAAAGCAGGACAGGTCATTGCACTCTCTGCTGGATTGGTTCAAATGTACAAACCCTCATGTCGCTTCCAGCTTTGACTCCAGACTGAACTCCAGACTGCAGAGATATTAGAGTCATAAAATAAGTTTTGAAATGGACCACAGGCTTCTTTAAAGCCTGAAAAACTACTAAGTGCTTAGAGATGAGTGACCGGTGCACATCAACTATTACTCTTATTTTTATGGTAGTTGATGTGGGTTTTTTTGACAATTGCTGCTGTTAAATAGGACATGCCTGAAGGATTCAGAACCCTGTTCTACGCAAAAGTTAATGCCATGAATCTTAGCTTTGGGTCACTGTATTCTGATCATCCCCAATGACAAGTTCTGCAGTCAAAACCCACAGCAGAAATTGTAAGATGTCTATCGTTCACCCACAGAAGTAGCTCACCAGGGCAGCTGCTTACCCACAATCTGCAGTGTGCACATCCTTATTGTCCATTAGACTTGTAAATTAAATGCTGGAGTGGACTAACTGGACGGGATTTACATAAAATCTCAATCAAATTCACGGCAGCATACCTTCCCCTTTGGTAATTAGATTTAGTGGCGGTTTTGGTTTTCTGAACCCAATAACCCATCTCTTTACTTTATGATATCTTAGCAATCTTCATTAGTAACTGAATTTCTATGCATCACTTTTAAAAAGCACCAGCTGCACCAGTAAAAATGTGCATCCATTCACTGAACAGTCAAAAAATCCAAATGCATATTAATACCTCTATACTCGTTGAACTCTCAAGCACATCTAAATAGTTATCACTTGTTCCTGATTTCCAATGCAATGTCACGTGTGATGCTGATGAAAATACAATACAGTGGGTAAAAAATTGGGTGAAAACCATATCTGAAGAGTAATTATCAATGGTTCACTATGAAAACAAAAAAAAAAGGCAAAAAGGGGTCTAGAGCAGGTATTATTCAGCACTCTCACTAGGGACCTGAATGACAAATGAGAGGCTAGGCTTATAAAACTCCTTGAATAGATCAAACCAGAATGTACTGCAAGTATGTTGAGCTATAGAAAGAGCCAGGCAGAGTACAAAAAGATCTGAAAGTGTTTTGGGTCTATAGAAAATGTTGAATGCCGCACTCAGATGCATAAAAACATACACATACCATAATACATGAATGACAGAAGGAAGAAGGAAGTAATTCTTCTGCTTTATATATTGGGAAGACCCCAGGTGATACAAATTTGAGGCACCTTTCTTGAACAAGGCTGTGATCCAAGTGGAGAAAATACAGGGATAACAATAAATCAAGAAGCCATAACCTAACAGGTTAATTAATCAGTATTATTAAGCCAGTGAAGGAGTCAGTCAGGTTTGTTACATGTTAACCTGATAACAATTTGCATTCACATTAAAGGCTGCAGAAAAGAGGAATGGATTCAAAGCTGCCCTAAACCACAGTGAAAAGAGTAAGAAATAACAGGTTTAAATTACAAAAAGAGTCAAACTGGATATCAAGAGAAAATTGTTGTGTGGCAAAACCAGCAAAGTACAGGAAGAGAATTCCTGAACATGTGCAGTTTCCAAAAATCATGTTTTTAAGCAAAAATGAGACAAGCATCTGCTGGGAATGACAAAGGAGTGATCAGCTACATCACCCCGGGGCGAGAGGATGGTCTTGATGCCTCCTAAGTGCCCTTCAAGATCGCATGACTTAATTTAAAATCTCAGCCAGAAACACAAAAGCCCTGGTTTTGAGATGAAAAATACACAGATTTCTAGTCGTTGCTCCAAATCCAGGAAGAAATGTTAAGATTTCATATTCACAATTTCTCCTCCTGAGCTTTTTTTTGCAAGACAGTGTCATATGATGAAAAACTCCCCTGCACTACAAGCTATCCCAACACCTCATCTTCACCTGGTACTCCACTTGCTGTATTCTTTTTGGTCCATTGGAAAAAGCTGTGGCACATCAGTTCAGAAGTGGTGGTACCTCTCTGGCACACTGACTGACTGGGTGGCTAATTGGCCATTACAGCTGTTATTCACAGCAACACATCTTCACTTTATCTTAATGGTCCTTTTTAGATGCCCAATTATGATTAATTATAACTTAAATGCTTATTCATTTCCATACTTGCTTCCAAAGGATTTCTGACAGAAATTTGTTTTCCTTATCTTTCTGTATCAAGTTTGTAGATGAATTATAAATTTTAACTGCTAGACATTCCTGTACCAAAACCTTTAACTTCAGTCCAAGCTGTTGAGGGGCTCTTTTCATTTACGAACATGATACCGGGCTGTTCCTTTTCCAATAACACAACCATTCTCTGTAGCCTCCCCTGTACAACACTTCTTGTAGAAACAGGAGATTAATTCCCTATCACAGTAAGAAGTTCTCTGGTCATTTTTTAGACTTAGTTCAACTAAAATTTCAAGTCTCCATGTAGTAAACTTCTTCATTTGATTCTCAGACTTCAGGGCACAGAGGCAATTTGATTCTCAACCTCCAGTCCAAAGGATTGATCCTTAAAGGCAAGGAACGATGGTTTAATCACACCAAAAGGATACAGCAATTAGAACTAGAACTAAATCTGGACTTGCAGCAAATGCTGGTGGAAAATTTTGTGAGCTCTGTGTTCTTCATCTAGCAGCTTCTCGCACTGTTATGAGCTGTAACAAGACCAAAAGGCAGTGACAACTGTAATGTAATGTTGAGAACACTATTCTTGCATCTAGAGGGGTCAAACAAACCATTATTAGTTTGTATAGGAATCTTTTATTGAAATGAAGCCCAGTGAAAAGCAGCAACAATTCACTGATGGAAAAAATCTTCACATTATGGAACATTTGAGGGCAGGAAATAAAGCATACCAAAATCTTACGTTAAGACAGCAGTAAGAAGAAAAGAGTTGGCTTAAAGATTAATTAACTCCATAGCCAAAACCAGAAGCCAAAACTCTCCTATTCATTCTCCTTTTTTATTTAAGCACAAAGACTTTGAGTTTTTCGCCCTCCATCCTGGGTGTTGTGAAACTTCAGGAAGCCTCTCTGGGGCTGGAGAAAAGATGGATGTGTTCTGCTAACCTGCAGATGACAGAATCCAAGGGGAGTCAGAGGTCCAAGGTGCAGAAGCCTTTGAATGGAGAGACAAGTTCAGCTCATTTGGCAGACACACTTCTCCCTCTAACTACTGCCTTAATTTTTTAGGTTGTATGGGCTGGCAGAGAAAGGGTGCAAATGGCTTGCCACAGTCTGAATCAGATTTTCCACTGAAGATCCTGGAAGGGATCAGTCTTTGTTATCTACTAAAATGTTGACAATGTAAAAAGAAAATCTATTTTTATCATCACCATTAACTTCAAGGAATATCCTTCTGTTAGCAGAAGGATAACTTGGCTAACAGGGAGCAGCCTGAGCCACAGGAACACTGCCTGGCCTTGGACTCCCACTCCTTCACCAAATTAGCTTTTAAAAAGAGCACAACACTAGGGCAAGAACTGATGGCAATGAGTAACTCCAGGCGCACAACTGAGAGCAAAACAAGGCTGCACAAACATGCATGGGAAAACCTGATCTAAACTGTCATTACTGAACACCCCCCAATGCAGATAAGGTCCAGCTGTAGCTGTGAAGATGACATTCCTCTCTGGAGATGAGCCAAGCTGGAGGAGGATGTGTCCCACCTCCATTGCCTTGATGTTTGAGTTACTGCCAGCTATGGAACAGAGAATTCATCATCTGTCAGTGACCTCCAAGATCAGTCAAAGTTTTCATTGCTCAGAAAGGAAAAATCACACAAAAAGTAAAACATCTGTTAGGAGAACAAGCTGCATTTTATGGTGTTTGCTGTATGCAGCAACATGTCTGTAATCTCAGACCACGTTTGCTGTAACATAGTCACTCACCTCCTCTCTTCACTATGCACTTCTGATGCCCAAAGTCACCTTGACTGGAGCAAGTATTCATTTCTGTCAGTGGTGTTTTAAATGTTTGCACAGACAGAGTTATCAAGGCAAGTGTGAGCAGACTGTAGGTACAGCCAGAGCAGTTCCTTGCTTGTCTGTCCTTTAGGAGCCCTGCTCCAGTTACGTACCCAGCACTCACTGAGTCTTTCCTTACACATAGTCTGGAGTGTAAAGTCATAGTAGTATTCAAAAGGTTAAAGCAGAGTGAACTGTTAATTTTAATGCTTTCTCTAAGCTTCAGTTTTAATAAGCGAAAATGATGTTCTTATTTGCAGTAAAGTGGTGTTATAAAATTCTGTCTGTCAAGCTCATTTTAAAACCATGGAAATAAATGATCTGACAAAATCAGGCTATTAGACAAGTGAAGAAGAGTGATTTCCATAAAAGTAGAGGAGCTGTTCCTTAATTTCACACTTGGTAGTCTTTTGGGTCGACTAAATTTTTAAATAAGTGATAAAATTATATTAGTGCAATTGCATTTTTATAGATTTTTTTGGTCATTGTACTCTTTTTCAATTCCTTTATTTTAACTCAAACCATTCTGCTGAAAGGTTACCTCTCAACTTATGTTACCTCATAACAGTTTCTGCTCACACGACAGAGCTGTAGTTTCACAAATCCTCTATAAAAGTATCCAGAATGACCACACTGACACAAAAGTATTCTAAAGTAGAAGGATCATTTTATTGTGGTCACAGAGTGACACAGAGTGCTGGCCCTGCACTCTGCATTTGTCAGTCTGCAGGGTCAGATGTGTAGTAAGCACTCCAAAGCACTTTGGTTTCATATATGAACACTTTCTTCAGGAGCAGGCTACAATTTCCTTCATCTACACCACACATGTAAAAGCCAAACAAACCAGATGCTTTTCGCCGTCCAGGTGAGCATGACAAGGAGAGCCTTTATACAAGGAGAAGTCACTGCTCACCATATTTAGATCAGACGGGCCTCAAATACACACAGCTTGTTGCTGAGGGATACCAAAAACTTGTTCTGGGGCTGGTGCCGTCAAACACTTTGCAGACAACAGGAGGGACAACTGCTGGTACTCAGCTCTCCCCTTCATGTGAGGAATGAGGGCACTTCCACACCCACAACTCAGGGGAGAATTTCTGTAGCCAGTCTTCCTAGCCTAACCTGAGAGGAGCAAGGCTGTGCTTTCTTCTCACCCGAGGTCAACCACCCATTTTGAGAGCACAGCTGACTGCATACAGGAATTTGGAAACACCTCTAGATCCACGGCAGAGGCTGTGGTGCAATGTTTCCACCTCTGGAAATCTATAACAAGCTTTTTTCTGACAAATCAAATCAAACGTTTCAAGATAGACACTAATTTTCCTCCTCACAGATTGAAATAACACTCTAATAATTATGTTGTAGTGGAGAGGTCAGCAGAGAAGGATTTTGACCTTTTATGAGGTCAATGACTCTTCATCTTATATTGCTCAGTTTCATTTGTTTGTTGAGAGAAGAGATCCAATACATTGATACACAGGTTGTGACATGCTGTTTGAACATTAGCTTACTATAATTGGTCATGTCATCATGCATCATATTAACAATATACACAAAAGTGCCCTGAAACAATTGTCTTATAGATCCATCACATATCATAACAAAGCTTCTGGGACTGTTATCCAGCAGCATCCAATTGTGATGCACATTCCACTTGAGTTCTGGATCTAAACATCACTGTCATCTTAATAGTAAAGGATGGATTAATAACTTCCTGCTGGCTTGCAAAACCTACATGCATGTAAAAGATGGCAATACAAATTTATTGTCACTGAGCATGGTCAAAATAGAAAGCCTGTAGAAAAGCAAAAACTTCTTTGTGTACGGTTTTCAAACCAACAGCTCTTCATTTTCCCAAGTATGGCGGTTCCTTAGACCTACTACTGCAGCTAATTGTATTGCAGTAAGTTCTTCCAAAAAGTAGAGCTAGCAGAATATCTTCATCTATCAGCTGAATGAGACACACGTGACCTTCAACTGCCAAATGAAAAAATACACTAGCACCTTGGATTTATGTCATCAATCACACAGAAAGCATTTTTTGCACAAACATTCTCTTTCACCACCTTTTCATACATTTTTAAGAGAAGTGCAAAATCAGGTTCATTCCATACATCGCAACTCAGCTATATTTCAGTCAAATTTCAGTGTAATTAGGATGCCCAAATCTGCTAGGAAGTTTGGAGATTTTCAGCTAGTAAATTTATTTTTTCCCCTCCCCTACCTTTTCCCAGCTATTTGTCAGTGACAAATACAAGTGATTTAACTCCTGAAGTTCTATGCAATTCCTTTATTAAGAGTTCAAGTGCAGAGACAGGCCTTATAGTCAGAAATCCTCCTACCAATGATTTTTGTAAACCAGGAACATCATCAGCTTGACCTACACTCAGCAAGAAAGTAAATATAATTATCCTCCTTTTACCCAACACGAGCCATTGGCATGTAAATGCCATAATCCCCAGCAGAGGCACTTTGTAAAGAAAAGTCCCACAAATAGGTAGAATTAGAATATAAGCACAGCTCTGAAGTAAATCTGACACTTTCTCTCTGCCATTCCAGGAGTTGCTACAGGAAGGGTCCATGGGCAGCAGTGTGCAGAACCCAAGCTTTACATTTACCCAACTGCTGCAAAAAAGATGCTGTTGCTGATTCTGCAGGGTCGGCACTATTCCTCAAGTGAGTCAGCACTGAGGGAATGCCACCACATTTGTGCAGCTGGGAGCACAGTTTTTCAGATAAGATGGAAAATGATGCAAATTTTAATAAACCATGCAGACAAAACTATTAACATCCCTACAGACTGTTCCGCATATTATCTCAGTCTTTTAACTGAACTCCAGCTGATCTGCTCTGCTCCGTGACCGCACACCCTCCAGACTGGAAGCACAACACAGTGGCACCCTGCCCCTCTCCAGCACCAGCAGCACATGCACTGGATCCAGGCTCCAGGGAAAGGGATGCTATGGGGCAGAAAACTATAAAAATGTGGTTCCCCCTCCGCCATCTCTTGCTACGTATAGAAGGTAAGTGTCCCTCAGCACAGAGTGGCACAGTCAGTCACCAGTGCCAGCCCCCAGCACCTCCTAAAGCCCCCAGCCACAGCACAGGACTCTGACAGGGATACCATAACCTGCAGAGTACAAGGGACTCATTGCAAGCTTTTGTTAAGCCTAAGAAACAATAAAATTCCACTTACCAAGAGGAAAAGAAAGCTGCAGCAGTGCCAGCTGCTCCACCTCAGCCTCACACGCTCTTTCCTAGGTATTCAATACAAGCAGGCAAGCTCAGGACACTCCAGCTGCTCCATGTCATGCAGGAGATGCACACCCAGCAGAAGTGAATACATGCCCTGATTTTTGTTAAAAAGAAAGCTAATTTAAAGCACTCTCTGATATCCTGAACTCAAGAAGCGGGACATACATGCCTAAAGCAAAGCTGTGGGCATTGTGCTGAAGCCAGCAGCCAGCCTTTGAGGAGACCTTCATGTTGCAGGAGGGACTCCTTGGGACCCTGGCATGCCAACAGGGCTCCCAAGCACGAGGCAGTGTGGGGGAGGATCAGCCCTGCTTCACACCAGCCACAAGACCCACGAGATTCAGGCACTGCCAAACCTCGGGCACAGAACGTGGTCCCAGCTCCCCACACACCTGGGGAAGGTCACACAGCCCCTCACTGTTGACCCATCACTTGCAGCCCCCATTTGTAGTTTTGCAGCAGGAAAAGAAACCTACCTAAGGAACAAGAACAACATACAACAGATCATTTACATCAGGATTTTTTGCAAAAAGAAAAAAAATGAATAAAAGCTGGCAGGTGTGAAGCCTTCTGTAGCACTGAGTCCCTGGCAGTCCATGGGCCTCTTCATGGGGTCCTGAAGGCCCACTGCACCATATCTGAAAAGTTCTTGGAAAGGAAAGGGTACAGAAGTTACCCTTTCAGTATTAAAACGCTGTGGTCGATCCAAACACCAAGAAGTATCCAAATCAAACTTTTCACTACTTCTGTAAACTTCATGTGAGGCCCCGCTGCAACATTAACTTCAAAATTAGCACCATTTAGGACACTAAAAGTCTGATATTGATCTATTTGAGCAGACAGGGTTCTGGTTACTTAAACAAACAAGGCTGCAATACAGTCAGTGTAAATCTACCTGGAAAGTGGAAGCTGATGCGCTGCACTGCAGCTGGATTATTGCTTGGGACATCTTGCCATGAGCACAATGCAGAGAGGTTTATTCTGGAGCTGATTTTTGAGAAAGTTAAAGATTTATGCCTTAAACACAGATAGCCTGTACTGTCCACGAGACCATCTTACTCTTCCTGAGCCTGGAGGGGTAATACTCATTTGCTCCATCTTTGATGCACTGAGCCCCTCCCAGGCCTGCAGGGAGGTCATCTCATAGTGACTGGGAGGATGGCTGAACTAGGATGTTTTTACTGGCTCACAAAAAGTTATAGCAGTAATAGGTGTATTACAGATTTGAAAGATGAGCAATCCCTGCCAACAGTTCCCACAACAAAACTTAAAAATGGTGGAGGTTTTGTCTTGCAAAGCCACTAAGACACTCCTTAAGAGATGTTTGTAACGAATACAAATTATTCTCAGACACCCTCTCTTGGTACTAACAAAGTTCTTATGGTTGTGTTCTGTTAACAAATAGTTTTTATAACATTAAATAAAAGTGTGAATCCACGTCAGATTTGACTATTAACACATGATTAACAACCACACCAGTATGGGCTGAAAATATGCAGTATTTGCTTTTCAGACGTCGTCATCTTTCATATGAATCTCGTTTAAAATCTATTGGGAGATCTTTAACAAACAGGACCAAGTCCCCAGCCATATACCATGAACACAGAGCAGTGTAACTGTTAATAAGGGTATTCATCATGAGACAGCCTATTTTTGGCATTGTATATGACAGTCTCAGTAACTTACAATTGTCCCTTGAATGTGAACTTATCATTTAATTACACTCCGAGAGACTGCTTTCCCATATCACCCAGCAAGTTAGTTAACCACATAGCAATTCTCCAGCTAATCCAAGGGTGATTGGATCGGTCTAAGGTGCACAACACATCTTTCAGTTCCTGGGAACCCCCTATGGAGCAGTCTGTTTATTTCCACCTTTGGATTTTTTCCTTGAATTTAAAAATGCACTGTCAAATACTCCAAGATTTCAAACAGATAAATAAGTTGCTTAAGGAACTGAAATTCATCATAAAATACCCAATGTTAAGCCAAATGGCCTTATAGAAAGCCTCAGAAAAAGTATCAATAAAACCTTGGAAAGAAACAGACCAGTCATTGGCAAAGGTTTTATTTCTTAATAATAAGTTTATTTTAATAAAAACAACAAGTGTCACTAGATAATTTACTCATATTTCATATGTATTAAGAACACATACAGTTTGAATAGGATGTGGGGTGCAAAGAGGGTTTTTTTGGTATAGGAGGTATTAGCCTATGTTAAAACATATAATAGTTGTTTGAGATCTTATAGTGATCCCAAATTCCATTAAAGGCATATTTCTTTGTTTCTATTGATGCTTCATGCAGTGCTGGCAGCCAGTGCTCTACCATGCTGCAATTCATTTTCATGGGGGTATGAAGCAGCTGCATCCTGAGAGACATGGTCAAGCTGAAATGCCACCTGACTTTTATATCACAGTATACCCCCTATAAATAGCCATTATTGTTGTTGTTCTCCTTACCTGGGAAGGCACACACACAGAGCATTGCTTCCTGAAGGAGGCTCTCAGCGTTTTGCCGACAAAAGCAAGAACAGAGAGGGGGGGAAAGAGAGGGGAAAAAGAGGGGGGGTGTTGTCTCAGTTCTCCCATTCTGCTTCTTAACTGCTGGAACTAACCCACTGCACAGGCCTTAAACATCGACACAAGCAGGTGCCCCAATCACCTGAGAGTTTGGTCAGTACCAATAAAAGTCACTATGTATTGCCTGTGCAGTACATATTACATTCCCTCAGAGAGGCATTAAAATGCCAGCTACATTTAAACAAGTGAATGTCTGGCCCCTAATAAAACCCACATAATTTAATACTAATGAGTCTACCGATTATGACCTAGTCTCTGAACTTCCTTTCTGGGAAAAATCATTGGGAAGGTAGTTCAATGCCAACTCTAGCAATTACATTACTGCTCTGATATAGAGAACCCCAGCTTTGCTTCTGGTCATTGCATAAACTGCTTTGGGGTGCAGAGAGGAAGGGGTGAGGTGTGATTGCCTCCCTGTGACAATGAACAGAATGTAAACAAGCTTGCTGATCCTCAGATCAATCAACTGCTTTCTCACCTTAATCAGAATATATTACTGACTTTAATGGTAGAAGAAAGAAGAGTAGGAGATTGCTCTGTAACTACCACTAAATGACTTAACAGTGCTGTAGCTGTGGCTGTATAAGACTTCCCACTTGAGAAGTGCCCCAAACCATATGTTCACCAGCGTATCTTTCAGATCTATAGGAATCATAGAGGTCTCTTTGAGATACACGTAGAATGACTGCAACACTTACAGACTGCAACTTCCAACCACCTATTTGCTTCTCTCTGTGCCTGGGTGAAGGCATGTTTTTTTCTGTTTGTGGTAGAATTCAAGATTAGGTAGGCACAAGGTCTTCCTCCCCACACAAGAAACCACCTCTCAGAAGCAACAGGAAGCATACAGCCAAATTTAGGGGGCAGTTCAGTATGGCACTGCCTACAATAATTTTCTTTGTGCTGCCTGCAGCAGGCTTGCCAGCCTAGGTCTCTTGTCCTTACTCATCTGCTAGAAGGCTGCATCCATTCATCATCTACCCAGAATTTAATTCAGTGATTAACATATGTTTAATTAATAGGCTCCGCTATGACAATAAACTCCATTTTGAGCTGACTGTTGAACCCCGCAGAAGCTTTGGCTGGTGGAGAACAGACCCATCTGCCTTGTACACTTGTACCTGCTGCAGTCCCACATGGCATTCAGCACAAGCACAGTTCAACCCCACACTTTTACCTGTCCCCAGTCACAACCACCACGTTCTGCCTCTGGTGTAACTCCCTCTGGAAGCGCTGCAGGACCTCCTGGCAGGCGACACTGGATGCTGGTGGTATACCTTTAATTCACAGTGTACCTTTAAATTCTGTGACATGCTGAGATAATACAGTGAGGAGTTCTTTAGAAATGCTATAAATAGCTTAAATAAATAGATATTCTCTGTGGTGGGTCCTCAGCTCCGGAACTGACTCTTGCCAGAAATCCATCAGAGCCTGAATCTGGCAAGCTCTTGCAGGAGATGCGAGACACATCTTTTTACATTCCAGCTCACTAAATCCAAGTGCCTGACTGGTTCTGTGAAAAAAGGAGTGGGAGGAAAAAAAAAAAGAAAAAAAAAAAAAGAATCCCTGAAACCCAAGGGGTCACTCCCTGTGCCAGCTTGGAAGTTGCCTGCCATTAGTTCACCATGTACTAGCTGCTGGAAAGGGCACACAGATACTGCAGTGCTAGTGCCTTATAAATACATACAATAATTAGAGCTAATTTCTACAAGAAACAACTTGGTGATCCTTTGAGACAAACGGCTCACTGACGCTGTGTGATATTGTCTTTGTTATTACTGAACGATGTCTCACACACTTTGCTGCCAAACATGTTAAGTCCTCACCTCATCCCTCAGCAAGCTATGACTGCATCTTTAAAAAAGCTTGCTCTGGAAAGGTATGTGTTTGATAGTCAAACAAAACAGCCTCAAAATCACTTTAGGGCATTGCAGAAGTGGCTTCTATTCCCAGCCTCCGAAGTCAAATAACTGTCACAACTTTGTCTAAACTAACCAATGCCTAGGGTTTCAAGGTATTTAATTACATAATAAGTTATAGAAACAGAGAGAATAAGTGGAAATGCCTCACATTTAGAGTCAGACATTTTGTCTCAAAGTCTGGCATCCTTAGCTCACTTAGCAGAGAATCAAGATGAAGTCAAAATTTGTGTGGTTTCATTATTCTTTTTATAGCAGTTGCCTGAAAGTCCACAAATGCCAGCCCCATTAATGCACTGTCACTCAGTAACATCACCTATTTTGTCCATTACGAAAGTAGTTTTGTGTATTTCTGAACATTAAAAGCAGAGACATTCACTATTTTAAACTTTTTACGGTGTGACTATTTCTAGTCTCTGCTGCTAGAGTGAAAAACATTGATAGTTTATTATGGCCATGTATATATTATTTATTGCATGAAGCACATATTTTTATTTTGGTCACAGAGTGTTTGTTTAAACAAAGACAGAATTTTACCTTCTTAGTTGTTACAGTTCTCTCACCTCTGCTCTTTCTAACCATGCAAGTCTGTCAAGAAAAGCTCCAAAATAAATTTAGCATTGTAATTATTACAAATAAGTCACACTGGCATTTGGGTAGGAAGACCCCCCCCTCCCTGCATGCTTCTACCACGGTGGCAAACTTATTTCAAAAATTCTGATGAAACGCTTTGTAAATTTTGTTATTCTATGATGATAATAAATCATTATAGCCTTAAACACTTCTCTAGCTTGGAGCCTCAGTCACAAATTATCTTGTCATTCTGACCAAAACATTCTCCAAAAAAGCTTGACAAGTGCTAAAACCCAGAACATGAAACCATGTGTTGTTGTGAAAGCAAGATTCAGAAATGTCAATTAATTAGATTAAGAGGCTACTTTTAGCTTTACTTGTGTTGCCAAATAACCCTTAAAATATGCATAGCAGTGGAAGTCTACCTCAGCAATACAGTACTTCTGTGCAAAATAAAGACAATGGATCTGGCTAATAGAGGGAATTATTGTATCTGTCATTCAGACAGGGAGAATGATCTAGAAGCGAACGTCTTGCTTCCCTTTCCACTGTATGGATTCACAAGCAAGATAAATTCTGCCACTTAAGAGTATAGGTACAATTTTTTTCCCCCCCGAAATCTGATTCAGATTAGAAAATAAAAGTCAAATCACTATTATACATCTCCATAAGTAAAATGGATTTCTAACATCACTGTCTGTGTAGCTGTCTCCCTCTGCCTATAAACTATCATCCTTTATTTGCATTTTTGAAGTTCACTTCAGAAAAAAGAGTGGTGCAATTAAATACATTTTATTCAACTTTCTCATAGCTACCCCTAAAATTTTTATCTTTAAATAATCCATATCCTCAATTTTATTTACACTATAAACTGTTCCTATATTTTAATGGTATGTTTGCTTTAAAAGGGGTTGTTGGCTTTAATAGCTCGGTTATTATCTTTGTAAACTAACATTCCACATTCCTCCTAACTAAATCCTAGCAAATCATCTGTGCTTGCATTTGGAACATACATTCCACCACCGAAAATAAAATTTAAGCCAAATAAATGTTCTGTTCAAATTAATACACATAAAATGAATAGCTAAACATAGATCAATTTTGATGGATTTAACAGTAGGTTTGCTAGTGGCAGGAGGGTCATGATATGCAATACACCCAAGAGAATGGAACCAAATAAATTTAATTTCCTGTAACCCCTACTAGTTTGTATTATTTTTAATGCTAGAACACTGCATCTCTTTAGAAAAAATTAACTGCTTATGTTTTTATAAAACGTATCACTAGTGATATGGATCAATATAAAGGTACGGGTTAATATGCACATAGGTGGATAAAGAGGAAAGCAAAATTGCAAGGACCCCAACAGAAACAGATCTGCAGCTGAAGGAAATCTGTAATGCTCAGGCTCTGCCCCAGGACAAGACCCATTCACACCACAGGAGAGCCTTGGCAGAAGCTTAGGAACAATAAATTGCACAAGGGCAGTCTCTCGTTTCATTTCTCATTGAAATACACCAAAATAAACGCATTTTCTTTTCTTTGCCCTTCCATTCTGTGCTTTCTAAGGACCTTATATCTGGCAAAGCCATCAGTTCTCAGCATGGATGTAGGCACAGCGCAAGACTCACAGTTACAGTCCATGGAGTCAAAGATGGTATATAGTGGCATCAGTCCTTGAGCAATAACCCATCCTGGAATGCCATTTAGTGACTCAAATAATGAGTTTTGGCCTTTAGCTGTAATTTTAATTCTTCAGCTAAAAAAAAAATTTTAAAAAAATTATTTTAGGTGTTTCTTTTTACTGGCCCACTGTTAGCTGTGTTACAAGCTATGGTTTCTGGCAATTAACCCTGTTTCCCCCCTGCCAGAGCCTGTAGGGACCTACAGCCTTCTCTGTGGCCTGGACTTAAGAAAAATCTTTCTCTTCCCCATTCCTTCGCTTTTCCATTCCTCACAAGGCACCTGCATGGTCTTTTAGCTGCTGGCTTGATTTGTGATGAAAAGGTATGTAACTACTTGTTGCTGTTGAATACGTACTCAAGCCTAATCTCTCCACTCTGGGAAGCGGGACTCTGCAGAGGGTATCTATGCAGGCCTTTTACTGAAGGGGGAAGGAGACAAGGAAGAGCGATGGAATATTTAAGGATATATAAAAAAAAAAAAAACGCTAACCCTAACACATTCAAAAAAATCCCCACAAAAGACCAAGACACTCCTAATTTTTAGTCACACCACAAACTATTCTTAAGTTCTCTGGCCAAGGCTTGTTAAAAACAGAACATCCTAAACATTCTAAAAATTGTATGAGAAGCAGATGGAGGTATTTCCTTACAGAAGGAGCCTAAAGTCAAGTGAAACAAATGAAATATATTTTCCACTAAGGAGCAAGGCAAAAATTCACAGTGTCAGAGGCACTCTGAGTGCAAAGGCATTGGGTGCCCTGTCAGTGGCTGAGCTGCAGCAGAGGTGGTAGAGCCTCACCTGGTCTTCAGCTGCTCCTGAACTGGGCAGGGACCTCCCACAGATCCTGTGTCACACATGTCCACTCCCTGCAGATATTCTGGAGACCTCAGAACATCTTGGACAGCCTTAAGCATCTGTTTTGACACTTAAATCCTGCTCTCTATGTCTGTGCTTGGAAAAGGCCTATAAAACTGTGAGCCATGGATGAAAATAGAGCAGTGAGGACTAAATTAAAGTAAAATTTAGTAACAGGGCCCAAACGTTAACATGCTGTATTTATCTCAAACTTATTAACATTCCTATGAGTCTCTGAAACACTGATACATGGGACTGTGTTGCTATAATAGGCTTCCCTGAGGAGTAACTAGGACTCCAGCTGTACTGCAGGATACGTTGTACTACATATTATAGGGTTAAATGGTGCTGTCTGTTATCTGCACAATGTGTGTATTACCAGTGTAAATGAGGCAGCTCATTTTGAGAAACCTGAAGTCTGCCCTGAAACACTGAAAAGGCTTGTAGTGTTAATGCAAAAGAATGAAGGGTCCCTTTTTCCAGTTGCAAGCGTCTTAGTCATATGATTGATGCTGAAAACTTAACGCCTCTGCCAGCAAAAAAATGAAGCTGTGTCTAAAGTAACTCTACCCACCGGTGCTACAAGGAGTGCAACCTCACCTGAGCACAGAAGGCAGTCACAGTGTAACATGGCAAAATGCAAGGCCATTCACCGCCTGTCAGAGCTGGTTAGCTAAGGCAACAACGATGCCAAGCCATGTAGGTCCCTTCCTCTGCTAGAAGGGAAAAAGCTAGTTTTGCTTCCTATACAGCATAAGAAAAGCCTGATGAACCGAATGGATGACAGAAGTGACACGAAAACTCCATCCAAATAGTTAAAGTTAAAATAGTCATTACCCGTGTATGGCTGGAAATCAGCCACAAGTTTGTAGAGAAAAAAACCTGTACTCTCTGCAACAGCCTTGCACCTGGGGTGTTCAAACAGGATTGTAGGTTACAGGAGCCCTCAAAGTTCAACTTCTGGTTATTCTGCAGCACAAGTAGGTCAAGAACACCCACGTCAGCTTGTCACAAGGTGCCTGCACTCCTCCTCTGCAAGCTGCTCTGTGCTTAACTTGGAGTTAGAGTTGTGTTCCCCTCGATAATCCAGTCTCCATGCCCCTTGCTTCAGGTTGAACTGATTAACTCTTCTCCTGCCCTTGGTAGACACGTAAAACATTTGATCAGCACCCATTTTATAACAACTTTTTTTAAAGCATAGACTATTATCGTGCCCCTACTCAGACTTCTTGTTTCTAGACTAAACAAACCCAATACTTTCAGCTTTTCCTCACAGGTCATGTTAGCAAAACCTCTAATCATTCTTGTTGATCTCCTCTGGATTCTCTCCAATTTGCCTCCATCTTCCTTAATGTCACCAACTTCAGCAGAAGTTTTGCAGCTTGGAGAATTGTTTCTTGCTGCAGAAGTCACCTGACACCCTGACCTTTAGCTCAACAATGAGAAATAGCGTACAAGCTTCCTTAAAGAAAATGGTATTACATATATACTGTCATGTATACTTAGTGTCATGCCACCTGCTTGCCACATCAACCGACTACTTTGCCTTAAACAGCAACAAAGCAACAACAAACAATAAAAAAAGCTTCTTATTTTGTGAGCTGTTATATAGACAGTCTTATTGTATAACTTAAAAATACAAGAAAGCACAGCTGAGCCATTTTAAAATTCTATTAAAAACTCATTTTTCTTTCTCTCCACATCTCAAAAGAGCAAAGCAATTTCAAGAAAACAGAACAGACCAAAAGAAAATTGTGAGGGAAAAGCAAAGCACTGTTGAATAGATGCTAGCCAAAGTTACAGAGAGTAAAATAGCCTATCGTTAACAGAGAGAGGATAGCCTTTACTTCAGGCAGAACATTAAAATAAATGTAAGACTTCTTTAGCCACTCTGTAAAACTCCTCACAGATAACAACTCACAGGACTTACTTTCTTCCCCGAAGATGATAAAGTCCAACAAACAGCACAAGAGCAACCAACAGGGAAACCCAGAGGCCAGTGATGTTAGGTACGTTATGCACCCACCAGACAAGAATCAATAACATTCACCCAACCACCCATCAGCTCCTACTGAACTCAATAAGCACTTAAATTTCTGCCAGCTGAGAAGTGCCAAGCTCCCTGGCTGCTGAATACCTGCAGGTGACACGTGGTGAGCTGAGCTCTGGAGCTCCCCAGCAGGCAGAAGGGCTTGTGGGGTCCGGTCCAAGTTCTGCTGAGGGACACCCACTACCTGGGTTCACAAAGAAATCATGCTGAGAGCCAGGGAGCAGCTCAGCCCACTGGAAAGCTCCCTCTAGAACAGGGCACAGTGCGTGGAAGGGAGAGCTCTGGCTGCTGGGCTGCAGATGTTGGAATGCTCTAGCTGCTGGAATGCTGTGGTCTCCAGCTCCAGGAGAGGGCTTGCAGCTGGGAGTCTGAGCAGATGGCAGACAGCACCTATCTGGGCTCTGTTAGCCAAGAGTGGTATCACAGATGCTTCAGCTGCTCTCCAGAGCATTTAGTTTTGAGCTACTTGGCTATGTTGCTGCGTGTCTGACCAGCTTCAAAAAATCCCTGCTCAGCCACCCGACCTTCCCTGCCGTTTGCAGGGCAGCCTGGATGCCCAGCAGAGCATTTCTGTCCAGGGGACAGCCCTGTGGAGCAGGGGAGACAGGTAGGGCAGCAAATTCAGTGGTCTGGCAGTGGATGTCTCTGACGGCTTTGTGGCATTTGTCATCCCCCGTGAAACAGCCTCTTAGGGCAGAGATCTGAGCGGGTCTGCTAGAAAATACAGCAAGAGGCCCATGGCAAGGCTTTGGGAGGAGGGCAGGAGGACAAAGTGGTAGCAGAGCAGAGAGGAGTGTGCCAGGCTCTGGCTGCATCCAGCAGGAGAGGGGTTAAAGCAGCTTTCAGAGTGCAGGAACCAGGCTAAGAGGGAGTATTACATGTGCTGAGAGTGTTTCTATGGGATCAGAACTGTTTACAGTCTAACGTGCCTGCACCTGTGGGTTGGTGTGGTTTTGCCTGCTGTTCAGTGCTTCCTGAGAAGCTGCTAATATGCCATAGCTGATGAGACCGCTGTTTTGATCTCTCCCTCCTTGGAATCTCTTCTAGAGCCTTTAATAAAAGCCCTATTAAGGAAGTACAAGTGGGTGCTTTGTGCTTCTTCAATACCTAATTTATATTTTTAACATTAAATACTCAAACACATGCTTTGAATTTGCGCTATTTTTTAGTCTAACAGTTTCTTGCTGCAGACTTACATACATTTTCTGTCACATAATTCCTTACTTACTTTTGGGGTTTTGCATGTTCTCATACACTGCCCAAATCTTCTGTTGAAATTAAAAGGCATAGTGAAGTCCTGTCATTCAAATTATTGATGGTAACTAGTCTGTCTGGGGGTGATGGTTGTATTAAAACATTTATCACATTAAAAAAAGAAGCATATGGCATTTACAGAATCTGGGCCAACGAAGAAGGAAAGGGTCATGTTCACTCCCAAAACAGGAGCAAGCATCTCCTGAGGGTTATACATGGATTCAGTTCAGAGAGAGCTGGAGAATCTCATATATTTTGAAATCATGAGGGGTATGAAATCAGCATAAGTTACAGCTGCCCTTAGGTGCTTTCTTTTGAGTGGTCAGTGCCACAATCACTCAGCAGAGCACATTGATCTCACTGACTTTGGCAGAATTATAGAGGGTCTGTTTGCATGAACCATTGCCGAACAATTTATCTGATGTATTAATCATCTCTTAGATAAGAGTATCTGGACTGTAGATTTTTCTTGTAACCCAATTTTGCTCCTGTGCTCTTTTGTTGTTGTCGAGTTTTCACATGAAATTTTAAAATTGCATTTTTTGGGGGTTTGTTAACGCTCAGGATCCCAGGGTCTATTTTGAAGCACTGTGAAGTGCAGGCTATTGTGTCAGAGTGCTCTGCAGCCTTCAGAGAGGATGGAGAAATGCCAATCTCTATTTCCCCTTTTGACAGCAGCTCTGGTTTGGAAACTGATTTGTCTTCACGGTGGCAAATAAAAACCAAGACCCTATTTTTCCTTCACCTTCAAAATGCATGTGTAAGAGGTAAAGAGTGAACATTTTATTGGAGATTGGAAGAATTAGTATAATTTATAGGGTTGATGTGGCTATTTTACCCACTTCTAGTAATACCCCTGTGAGACTGTGTCTAAGCTGCTAGTATGATAACTCGGGTAAGTTTATGTGTGGTGAGGGCAGTGTCCCAGCCACCTTGAGGATTTGGTTTCCCTGCCATGCTTGTGTCAGCCAGGCTGTGCCCTCTGGGGACCCTCCTCCTCATACCCCCAGCCTTCAGGAGAGGGCTTTCTCAGCCACACTCACCTCCCTCCCCACAGCCAGTATGAACCACTGTGGGTCAGCTTTTCTTGTCCATAGCACTCAGGGAGCAATAAAATACATTTTGCAGAATATCTCCATCTGCTCTGCCCTTCTCTGCAGCTCCCTGACATTGCATGCTCAACTTCCCGGCACAGAAAATGGGAATTAATGCAGAGAAGTCCATGGCTGGCCCTGACTGGCCAGTCCCTGCCCTCCAGTGTGTTAATCTGCTGCTGCTCTTCTGATCTGCCCTCTGCAACACAGCATTAGAGATGGAGATGGACACAGCAACCCCTGGTTAAACTTTGCTTCCCCATCACCAGTGCACCCCGATAATGACTTAATTTTAAAGTGGTTTTTTTAACTCCAGTAATTTCCAGACATTTAATTGGGGAGCCCACTCTTCTGAACTCCTCTAAACACGATGAATTCATGTTTTGGCACAAGCCACAGTGCACACAGAAAACGTTCAGCCATTCAGAGGTACAAAACCCAGTAATCTTAGCCTGAAACAATTGTACTGAACTGAAGCACTACTCCTCTTTTCTAGATCTACTTTTAAGATCCCTGTCAAAACAGCCCTTCAAACACATTTGATTGGGTTGGGGCTCATCACACTGTCACCAACTCACTTTTCATTAGGCTGTTGCTCTCTGTTAGCCTAGCCAAGCAGAAGAACTCAAACACATGCACAAATTAAATCGACATCCAAACTCCACCAATATACAAAGCAATTTAAATGATATTCATTAGAGCGATGACAAGTCCTGATGAGGCTTTCAGGAGCGGAGTCCTTCAGCTTCTGCCGACTCGGTTTCATGGTCACTGAGGCGGAACTGCAGTGACTGTACCTCCAGTTTAGAGGAAAAAAAAGCCAAGAATATGACTCCGCTTCCTGACACACCTACCTCATTCTCCCTCTCTGCACAGGTTTACAGCTGAGCACAGCTTCCAGGCTCTTTTTACAGTTCTTCCCAGGCTTTATATTGCACACACACTTTAGCAAATCCCCTTCCTTTCCCCGCCACCTACAAATGTGCCAATTAAAAAGAATTCCATTTTCAAGTAATTTCATTTCACTTGGCTAGAAAGGTCACTAATTCACAACTATGATGGCTATAAACATGTCTCCAGCTTCCTACCATGCAAGAATGAATTTGATATGTTGAAGCTTAATAAAGAAGTATTTTTCATTGTTAATTCATACTGAAGTTTAAAAGTTACCCTCTCTCAATTTATATTTTTCATATTAAAAAAAAAAAAGATGGACACTATCTTCTCCACAGGGAGTGGAATGGGGCTGACAGGTCTAATATAGGCTTTTCCACAGTGCCAAATCATTTGAAATTCATTTCCCTTGCGACCAAAGTCCTTACCTCAGGCATCAAGAGGTAAGTCATCAGAAAATTAGCTCACTATTTGGTTACAAAGTCCACTAGGCTGCTCGCAAAATTTAAGTGTATGGGGGAAGAAAGGCACATCTTCACCCTAATGTGACACCAGGAAAACCCAGGGGGTGATGTGGGGGGCACATCATCATTTCAGCTTAGGTAAGGAAGACATCACTGTTAGCTGTGAGCTCCACCACCCACCCCAGCCCCTGGCCAGGGAACGGGGCCAGGTCTGGTCCTGCCATTTTTAACTTCTTATTTCTTGCTCTGTGACACTCTTTTTTATTCCTTGAAACAGGCCAAGAATTTTAAAAGCATGATATACAGAAAATGTCTTGTTATATTATTACTCAAAAATTCCTTTTCTTGGCATAGCTGCCTTGGGTTGTAATTTTTAATTTTCCTTTTTAAGCACTCCTACAATGAAAAAACAGGCATGGTGCTATAGAAGTACGATTTGCAGTTGCGTATTTTCATTTCAATAAAGGTTATATATCTGAACTTGATGAGTGGTCTGGACAAATCCATCTATCCTAAAAAGTCTATCTGATTTTAATTCTCTTAAAAGATTACTTAACCAGAAATGCATTTCAAGCTATAAATAAGGCAAAGTGAACCAAGCAACAGCTGCTGAGGAAGTTAATGTGTCCCACGTATATGTTGTAATATGCTGATGAAACACAAACAAACAAGCTGCTACCCCAACACGTAAGCTGGATATTAAGTATAAAGGAAGATTGTTTTTACATGGAAAAAAATGATTTTATGTACTGCTACTGCTGGATTTGTGCAAGTACTAGATAATGAACACAGTGTTAGTAAATCTTAGTCGTCTTTTTCATGCTGAACATTTAGTTAAAATTACTGCCCCAAACCAAGGCCTGAAAACAGATTGTAACCTCACCGATTACTCCAGTGCTTTCAGACATGTATAATGATGTGTTAATACATAATTCTGCTCCCTTCTGCAAATGACCCTGATTCTTTCTTCCTTCACTGGTAAAAGATTGACTTCTTATGCAAATACCCTTCAATGACTGCTGTGATATTATAGTCTTAAACATATACAAGCTTTTCATTATTACAGGGTAATTACTGAAAACTCAACAAAATTCACTGCTACCACACCCCAGCCAACAGAGCCACTTCCATATTCCAAGATGGTTGTAGGCTAATTATTTCTTGTTCTCTCATTTACCTACAGCAGGTCAAGCAAGGGCTGGAAGGCACATCTTGGCATACAGTCCCAGGAGAAGAGAATTTACTCAGGTTTTTTTTTCCTGGAGATTGTATGGATTTACTAGCGATACTCAAGGGAGTTACACATTTGTGTTTCTACTGCTAAAACAGCAACTGTCCAGTCAAGTATTAAGAGCTACTTCATCCTTGGCTAACAGGACAGTCCAGTAACTTTTTAAAAGTTGAGTAATCTTCAAATAATTTTTTTTCTACTTTCCTTGATAAATTCTAGTTTTAAGACTGTTCCCTGTATTTCAGCTCTGTGGAGCAGTGTGGATAACAGACCACCTAGCAAAGCTCCAACATGTTCCTGTAACAAAAAGTTACCCAAACAAAACAGGCAGCAATGAATGTAATGATTTGATATTTTTCTAGGAAATATATAAGGCTCTCTGGAGGCGTATTTTAAAATACAAAATTTATTAATTAAATTTAGCTTCATTACGAGTCATCTCTGTTCCACTTATACCACAGTTCATTTTTTTCTGTTGCAGCTGAAATAAGAACTTGCGAAATTAAAGAAGTTCTTCCCTTCAATACATGCCAGTATTTTTTTAAATCTCAAAGTATAGCCAAATTTTTTTGTTGTCATAACATGCAGAGTCATATTGTGTTTAGCTTTATATAGCAAGATATGTAGCCATATTTAAATGCAACAGATAATTCCCATATTGATAACACTAATCTGCCTTGGTTTGGATAAAAAATTGCACATCATGTTTACTGCAAAAGCAACAACATAATGAAAACAATATACTTTCAATTTTAATACAAAAATAAAATATAATGAAGATTCTAGAAATATTTTGATTTCAGAAACAGTTCCTTACACTAGAAGTCATATTTCAGCTAATTATAGATTTCTTACTCACTAAAACTTAAAGATACATTCCCTGATTTTTTTTTTTTTGCTAAATGTTGACTCCAGTGAACAGCTCTCTAAGATCTGGCATATTGATTTCTTGTTGTGAAGTGAGCTGTTCAAGCTCCATTTAAGATTTTCATCTTGCATGTAGCCCTGAGCACATCATAGCACCATAAATTAGTTAAATTGCACATTTATCACAAATGTTATTTTAAGATACTGCGTAAATGTGATGGCTGGAAGATATACAGTATGCTGCAACAAGCCACTACTTGGGTGGGGTTAGACCAGGGTCACCTTTATACACCTGTGATTTAAAGCTCTTCCCACCCCATCACAATTTCATTTTTAACTTCTTTCTTGAGGCATTTTGTTTTCTCTTGCACTCGGATCTGCATAATTCTAAATAAAATATCAAATGCGAAGCAAAAGTCAGAACTCAGATGCATATTTTAAAATCCTGTATCCATACCTTCATGTTTGTCTAATAGGAAAAAATTATCTTAACGTATCTAGGTTGGTGATTTGGTTAGCACTAATAGTTACCATGCCAATATACATATAAGTGTATGGATGAAAAGAACATTATTCTAGTTCATTGATTCTCTAAATTCTTATAATGTGAAATCACATTGGTATGCCAGTCCTGGAGGTTCTGAAATGCAAGCTGAACTTTATTTTAATAAATTTGGGACACGAAGATCCCAACTAGCCATTCATTTTGCAAAGTTTCCAGTGTATTCTAAGAAACGAATTAAAAAGTCCTTTCTGGTGCACGCTAACAGAAATGGTTGCTCCCTGAATTTGTACCTGGTACGTCTCCTCACTGCACCTTCAGACCTAAGTAAATTAGGCCCAGGAACAGACTTTTACCAGATTAGGGCAGTTGCATCAGACCCCTCGTCTGTATTTTAAGAGCAAGTAGAAGGAACGCTGCAGAAGAGTCTGCAGTCTCTTGCTTTTACTCCCTCCCTGTCCCAGATAACAGTATTGCGTACAGAGTTTTTAGCATTACTATTATAAGTCAATGGTACATCTTAAAAATACATTGATTGACAATATATGCAATAATCTGCCAGTCTCCTTATGTGTGAATTTCTGGTTTGCAACCAAATACTATATTTAAGCTGTTATAATTTTCAAAGGAGGAATTCTCCGCTGCAGAGGTAAAAAGTTTGGCTGCGTTTACACTGAGATCATCATCTATTTGTGAAGAACGTGGACAGCCACCCTGGAGGCTTCACAAAAGACTTCAGCCAGCCAGGTTGCCTCTCCTGGCTAAGTGAGGGGGACTCCTGGGATGGTACAGTCAATCAGTAAAACAGCATGCTATGATTTTATTGCTGGAATTTGAGCTAAGGCCATAAACACTGACACACAAATGACCTTAAAATCAGATACAACTGTGAGCCAAAAGAGGAGGAAAAAACCCAAAGCCCTAATCCCGTTCACTTGGTCCGCTTGGCAGTATTTGCTGTAGAATGACAGAGCACTCCGACACATTTTTGAGACACGGTACTGGCCTTTACAATTACAGAGGAAGGTGGCAAAACAGAAGGAAGGATGGAAAGAGAAAAAGAACCAAACATTTAATTACTTGCTTACTGCAAGACAGTGGATTTTTTTCTTAAAAGAGAAAGGACAGTCTGTACATTTGACATTCAGAGACCATTTTTACTCATGAAGCTTAAGTGCTGTAATGGTGGTTTTGGTTCCTCTGTAACCATCTCCAGACTCTGAGTTCACCTGACTGGCAAAAGACATTATTTACATGCATAGTAATAAAGGTGTTCGGAGGTGCAAATTATTTTCAATGGTTTTGATGGGATGACCTGTCAACACCACTAAAAGTCTGTCATTATCAAATAAATCCTCACGCTTGTTCGCTTTTCTTTGGCATGTGTTTATTCATCTTCCTTGCCCCTCTCTACCTGCTGTGTGAATGCTGTCCAGCAGCAGGTAGGGCCGTAAGAGGACTCACTTCCAAACCACAAAGTTCAAGTCACTGGCCTCAGGTTCCTACTCCTGTCATTTGAAAGCGCTGAGTAGCTGGAAAGGGATTCTCTAAGCTGTGAAACACCCACCGGTGCAGACTCTGCTCAGTGCATTTGGAGGAAGGCAGGTGAGCAGCAGCATCTCCCTGGGTCTGAATTCAGCACAGCAAAACACCTCTTTGCTTTGCCACGTGCTGCTGATAAACCTCCTCTTCGCAGCCAGTCTTACCTGATGTTTGAAAAAGAGTTATAACGCTCGTTTATCTTTTCTGGGGGGAAAAAAATCCTGTTAATGCAGCCTTTGAATAAGTGCTACCCTGCTCTTGAAATGCTAAAGTTCACTAAAACTCCAGTGATTTATGTGCAGCTTTTGACTGCCAGCACCTGGCAGATGAAGAAACCTACTCAAGCTTCAGTCATAAACAGATAGCATACAATTTAATTTTAATGTGCTCGTTAGTCGTAGCACATTTCAGACATAATTGTGAACGCAACACAAAATTATAGCAAAAAGACAATTTTAATGCTGCTGTAGAAAAAAAGGTTATATGAAGAGTCATATAATGGTGCTTCATTGTCAACAACAAAACAGGGCACAGAGTGCATTACAGTGTCTGTGCTGTTTACATGCCAATATTTTATACATAGATTCTCATATGGTGTCAGCTGTCAGTTACTTCTGCAAATTAACTGCCAAAAATGGAGACGAACAGAATCACTTAGTGTGCTGGTAACCACGGGTTACCTTTCATATGCCTAAAGATAAAGCTGCAGTATGGAATCTTGGGAGAATAATTAGGCAGAACAAAACAGAAAGTTACCAATTGAAATAAAAAGGCATTCTACAATAGGAAATAACAACCAAGAGCGCTTATAAATAAGTAAAAGAGGTTATATCACAGAATGCCTCATAACTTTTTAAGCAAAGTATTACAGTACAAACATTTTAAAGGCTTTATCAATGTTTAGGAAATACAGTACAAGTTTTTCAAATAGATTTAACCCTTTGAGCACTGAGTTTATTTTGAATTTTCTCTTTTTATTTTATTTTTTATTTTTTTACTAATAAATACCTTTAAAAGTCATGTTGTGCAAAACAGTTAGAATGCATGCCAGGAATGCAGTCCGTGGCTTCTGTTTCTTCAGACAGTTTAAAAAAAAAAAAAAAAAGAAAAAAAAACCAAAATAAAACAAACAAACAAATGATAGCAACACTAATAAATATGTATAATTTAAACATGAACCTCTCTTAATATAGATGTACTGTATAGCAAAACAAAGCAAAACATACTTTGCTTTAAGAATAATGTTTCTGAATACTTTATAAATGCTATCTGTGGTATCTTTTATCACATAATTTACAATGTTTGGATGTTAAAGGAAAAACCATTAGATCTAAAAAAAATGAAATATACACTATATATAGGTATGGTTTATACCTGGGACTTATCAGGTACAAACCCCACTGTTGCTAAAAATGCTGAAGAAAAAGAAAAGGGCATTAACCACAATCACATTTTCCATAAGAGATTTTGAAATCTATACAATATATACATCTATGTTTCAATGTGAAAATTATATTTTTAAATTTCAAGGTGTGAGACACCTCTGCATAAATGGAGGTTCATATTAGTAATCGGAACTAAGCTGGTAAGGGTTTAAAAAAAAAACATATCCACACATTTTTACCAAATTAATGCAAAAGTGCTTCAAAGTACTCAGAGGGCTAAAGATTATAGGGTGAGAAATACCAGCACACTTAGGTCACATGAAAAAGTGCACCAGAATTAGTTATAAATGCTTAATTAAACTGTCTGTTAATGCATGCAGCTTGATGCATCAGAGGGATGCACAGCAACTAAATCCAATTTACACAAAGTTCCAAACACTTACCACTGCATTTTAACCTTCATATTTTACCAGTAACAACAGCTGATTATGCACCTCTATTTAAACACTGTACAGTTATACAAAACAGTTCAGCCCAGAGCGACTCTGGAGTTAAAATAAGAACATGTGCCAAGAACTAAACAGTAGCTTTAAGGCGTCTTTGACAGTTTTCCTCAAAGCAAATTACAGTTATTTTAATCAAAAGCAAATGCTACTGCTTCTCTAACTCCGAAACATACAGAAGATGATCCTCTGGTGACTTCCCATGTGTTTTACTAAGATGAAGTTTAACAGCATGCTTGCTTGCAAAAGTCCTGTTACAAAGTTTGCACTGATAAGAAGTTCCAATATCTTCCTCTGGAGAGGATGTCACCAGTTTTTCAGATGGTGACTTTGCTTGTGCTATCTGATTGTTAATCTGTTCACTGGACAGTTTGGACAAGTCTCTTAACCTGAAACCCAGATGCGATTCAAGATGACTGATATAAGTTGAAGGAGTTCTGATCTGTGAAGCACAGTCATTACAAAAGAACACTGGGTGCCCAGTGTCCAAATTTTTAAGGAACTTAGTTCCCCCCGTCCTTCGGAGCTGGTATTTCACATTGGCCAGCCAGTGGCTAATTGTGGTCATTGAGAGTCCCGTAAACCTGGAAATGTGCATTCTTTCTTGAGGGCTCAAGTCTGACATGATGTATTTCCCCTCTGAAGTCTGCCGTAAACTGGCTGCAAACTGGGCCTGCAATATGAGCAAGTGCTGAGGGTTCCAGTTAGACTGACGTCCCTTCCTTTTCTGAGCTGGTGTACTCTCTTCTGGTTCCTCTATTGTGGTACCATCAATGTCAGATTTCTCAGATATGCTGGAAGGTGTGGAAGATTTTGATGTGTGACTTTCTGTCAGGTTCTTCAGCATATCAGATATATCTGACAAGGCATTCTCGCGTAGCGGCGAGTTTGACATGAATGACACGACTGCAGATGTCTTTGCTGTTGTCACTGTAGATGAAGAAGATGCAGAAGATGTCGATGTGGATGACAAAAGCGCTGAACCCAAAGAGCAGCTTTTGTCACTCTTGCCTTTCGTCAAATCTATGGGTTGGTCATTGTTGACATGATAAAAATAACGGTCTAAGTGGTCTGATTTTTTGGACTGTAGAGGTGGGGTGGCCACCGCAGCCTTTTCTGCCAAACTGTTGCTCATTTTAAAAAGCATGCTCATTGGGTCCAAAGCGGGCAAAGACGGCTTTGCTGCCTTCCCAAGGTGAATATTCATGACAGATTGCAGTGCACTTAATGGGTTTACAAATGGCTGTTCAGGAGGGTGATCAGTGATGATAGCTGTGCTGCTACTTAAAGAACCTACAATGGACTTAACAGGCTCTTTCCCATTCTCCACAGGTTCTACACTTGGACTATCCTTGCAACCATCTCTCTGAGGAACTGGGCTGTTCTGCTGGCTTTTAAAGCCACCATCATTGGAGGATTCCATCTTAAGGGGTTCACTGACTTCACTGCTGCATGGCGAAGGCGTCGCACGCTTCAGTGGAGAAAGCTTTCCTTCAGGCTCCTTCATTTTTTCCTCCACTTTAGCCACCTTCTCAGTGACCTTCTTTACCAATTCTTCCATGGCATGAAAGTTTGTTTTCGGCACAGGTGAGGTCTGACTGCTTGGTGGAGACACCAAGGGCTGGTTTTTAGTCGGTGATACCAGTTCGTTGTTCCCAAACATAGGTTTCAATGGTGTACTCTTCCCAGATGAACCCAATGACAGCTTCATCATATTAGGCAGCTGATAGGCAGCATGAATGCTGGGGTAGCCACCCCAGCTTGGTGTGCCATTCTGGGCTTTGTTTATAGCTGATGTAACTGTGTTTTCTAAAGACTTCAATATATCTAATCCCCCCTTAGGGCTTTCTTCAAGGTCATTTTCAGTCAAGTAATGGTATTTTGAGGAGATATCATACTTCTCCTCATCTTCACTTGACTTCTCTTTGTCTTTCATTTTGTCATCAGCAATGACTCTTTCTTTTTCTACTTCTTTTTTAATCTCAACATTTAATTTAGGGGAAACACTAGAAGGAGTGTTGGAAGGAGACGTAAAAGTGGTGGCAGCTAGTGGCACAGACTGGACTTTTTCATCTACCAAGGACGTTATTGTTGGTGTTGCTGGGGCTTCTATAATTGGCTTCCCTTTTTTCATGGCAGAGTTAGTGACTTTAATAAAATGTCCCGTCACCATCATGTGAGCCGTGAGTTCCTGCAGAGTGTCATGGGAACTTCCACACTCCATGCACTTCAGAATTTGGGATTTCCTTGCCTCAAAGTGCCAGGCATAGCTGGCACCGTTCTGGTGACCGTAGCGATTATTTGGCGTAATGTAAGGGTTAGAATTCTTTTGAAGTGCATCGTTGGTATCTGAGATTGTTGCTTTTGGCGTCCCACCCGTGGAGTCTGGAGAACTTGGAAGATCAAGCTCCAGTGATGCTTTCTTTCTAGTAGCTGGGATAATTTTTGCTGCTACAGGTGTAACAGGTTCTTTCAGAGGCACTTTTTGGTAGTGTTTTGTTTTGATCATATGAACACTCAAATCCTGAAGAGATTCAAATGAATGACCACAGTACATACACTTTAACACTTTCTGGGCATCTTCTTTCCCTTCCATTTCAAGCAAAGAACGTTTACGAGGTTTCGACCATCTTTTGGGGTTATTGTTATCCGTTTCATGGTTGTCATCTCGATAATGTCCCGTTTCATTCATGTGCACTGTTAATTCTACTAAAGTGTCATAGGCAGCACTGCAGTCTTTACAGCGGAATTTACTGGCTCCAGTAAATATAGAGCCATAAAGCTTACTGCTCTGTCTGTACAACTGAACTGTGCTAAAAAGACTGGGTTCAGGAAGAATTCTGCTCTGAGAAACTTGCTGCAGTGTTTTGGCCATAGCAGTCTGGTGCCAGTCAAAGCTGCCACTTCCACAACTGCTGCTGCTGCTGCTGCTACTGCTGCTGCTACCGTTGTTTTTTTCCGAAATTGGCTGGTGAAGGTTCAAGTTGAGATTGGACCAGTAGGAATTGGAGAGGAAGTTATTATATACTGCTTTCATTTGTTCCAAACTGTCAGATACCGTAGAGTCTTCCAGTGGTATCGACACCTCCTTGCTCTCTTCCTCGTTTTTGATAGAGCTGCTCTCGAAGTCTGCCATGCGGTCACTTGTCTCACTGATGTGGGACTCACTGTCCATTTCATGGCTAGAAAATTCAGCTGCTGGAGAGTTTTGGTAGCTTTGGCAGTTCTTACTGAAGTCTTTTTCTGGACATGCATATTTTGCTGAAGGCTCCCCATCAACTGCATTTTCGTCAGGTTCCACATCTTCCTCCACCAGTGCTGCTGCTTTCAGTTCGTCTGAAACGTAGGCTATTATGAAGGGAAAAAAATAGAAGTTAGTTTCTGCTCATCATACTTTTGCTTTAGCCAAAGAAGTGTACTTATTTATAAAATTAAACAGTTAAAATTTAGTGTTTCTTCAGAGCAAGAAAAAAATCTGCTCTTCAAACATAATTTGCCACCTTATTCTTCTCAAGGGGCAACAGCTTGAAATTAAAACTAAATTTGAAATTAATGAAGCACATTCTGGAGGTGGCATTCATTTCTAAAGTAATAAATTACTTGTATCAACCTCAGAGACAGCAGTTCCTGTCTGTCAATTAATATGTCTTATGCTTCTCCTACCCCTAATGCATTTCTTAACAGACAGATTCACAATTTAAATTAAGCAAGCATTTTTTGCTCATTACAGTCTTGAGACTCAATCTTTAATAAATATAGAGCATAACAAACATCAAAAATTTCTACAAAGTAAAAAAATCCTCAGTTAAAATAATTTTTAAAACTAGATAATTTTAAGTTATCATTATTAGTAGTGTTGTATTTTAGAAGAAATGGTTAAAAGCAGGTGACACAACCTTTTGAAACAACTCAGAGCAATTTGAGGATATTCATTAGGGGTGCAACAAATGTCCCATTCCCATTTAAACACACCTTTCTCAACAAGAAAATCCATGCAGAATTATGTCAGGAGCTAGTTTAAGAAAATTGGTATGCTGTACTCACTCTTGCTGTATAAATATATACAAGACCTTCCAGTGGACCTTACAAATGTCAAAGTGTTTGCTCTTTAGACTACTTTGTCAATATTTACTCAGCATAAGCTACACGGACACCCAACAGGGATCCTGTCTCTTTTTCCCCCTCAAGTAATGCAACTGGTGATGTAAATCTAAGATACTCCTCTTGAATAGGATAGTTGGGAACTGACAGTAAACAATTTTTTTTTTCCCATGGTGCTTCTGTGCTTCTATTCCACATATACTAAGTCTACCTAAGTTTTTCTCTGAGGCAAGAAAACTATAGAAACACTAACAGAAGTATCAATAATTAATCAAAATTATCTATTTCTATATAATGCATTCATTTGCAGGAAAGCAAATATAGTATATGAGTATATTAAGTGGAATTAAAAATGTCTCACGATTATAAACTTTGAAAAAAAATCTCATTTTCAGTAGACTCTGTGGTTGAAGACCCTTGACTTTTGACCTTCTCTGCAACACATCTGGAAAGTGTAGGGTATTTGTATCTTAACCACATTGAACAATCTATAGGTTTTTTATGGAGGCAGTAGTGCAGAGAAGATACCAGTTTACACCCCAAAAAGACCTACTTTAAGCAGCAGACTGAAAAATGTAGAACACTACAGTAGGTATCACATACACAGTATTAAACCTTGCAAACTTCTTTCAGGGAAAATATGTTTAAAATGTTATCAGAAAACCACAAGAGACCAAACAACTGTTAAAGTGACAATGAAATCACGCTTTTAGTTTCACATGGAGTGTTTCTTCGTTCGGTTAGGTAGCACAAAGTATTCACTACTGTTCTTTCACATGGATGAATGGCAGCAAATCTTCCTCCAAGCATGTACAGTTAGAAGCTGATCTTATATAGAAGTTAAACCTTTGAAAGCACAAACATATCACACGAGAGCAACACGTAATAATGATTAAATATTTCAGTTCAGATCATTTCAATGCAGAAAATTCATGCAGCCAGGGTCCTATTTTTAACATTTGGGAGGACATAGTTTGAAAGAATTATGTTTTAAAAACTTTATCATAAGATGCTTCAAAGATGCTGATACAAAGATCAGACTTGAACAACAAGTATACATAGTCTAATGAAATAGAGCTGAGCTGTTTTGCTCTATCCTATGCTTTTTCAAAATATTTTGAAAAAAATACTATTATTTTCTGTTACAGATATGCTGGCAACTGGTAGTAATGTTCAGCATCGATCCTGCAAGTTTTTGCAACAAAGCCACTACACAGAATCTAAAAAGATGGATTTTCAGACCTTTAGCAAAGGAGACCAAAGCAGTTCAAATTACTCTCTAAAGCTGAAAAAAACTATATAACTACTAATAATGTGCAAACAACGGACTGTCAACTGCCTCTCTCTCAACCACACCATATCCCAGTGATATGGATAAGGAAGGATGAAAGGAAGGAATGACAGCACGAAACCTATGATTTGGAAGGAAATGTACCCGTTTTCTATTCTACCTTGTGGAAACAGATTTTCTTTTGCACCTTGTATTCCTTTGTCTCTGTTTTGAAACTGAATAATAATTTCCTTTTCACAAAGTAAAGAAGACACAAGGTTATCACCACACTGCCTGCATTATAGCGACCTCATTCACACCTGCAGGCTGAGGTGGCACACCAAGGCACTCTAACTGTACCTGCCTTTTGCTCATTTCATCTACTGAGCACCCAGCAGAGTGAGTGCCACCCACTCCCACCACCTCATCACATACCAAAGCCATGGGCTTTGTCCCTGCACACCATGGAAAACCCTCCTGGGATCCAGTGCTCGCCAACACAAACTGAGGGCACAGAACCAAGCCCCTAATTAGTGTGTTATTCTTTACATTTTTATTTCTCTTACTGCTGAAGTCTTATGAATTTTGTTTGAACTTAAACACTTGTCACATTCACAGCTTTTTTAGAGAGTGACTTTTACATTAGGGAAAACCTCCAGCATGCGGCTCATTTAAATGTAAATCTATTTACCTTTCATGCTTTCTTTGCCCTTTTCACCAACTATCAAGCATATTTGCGTGTTAACCAGGAGCTGCCTCCTCTATAGCTGTTCTCCTTCCTAAGCTCAAGTTGTGAAGCCAACTTGTGACATCAGTCTTTGATCCAGAAATGCAGGAAATGAGGCACAAATGACAGTGTGGAATTTAACCCAGCAATCTGCAACTTCGATAAACTGACAGTTGGAACAACTCTTTCTGCTCCTTCCCCTGCACAAAGAAGACAAGGGATGAAACTCGCTGCAGTGAAAGGTGTCCACGCCCACAGCAGGGATCGTCTTTAATGTCCCTTCCAACCCAGGCCATTGCATGATTCTGTGATTCCTCCACGAGAGCTGACTGACTTCATAACTGAGCTATGGATCATTTCTTTGCCAGTGGAAATGAATTGTGATCCATCACCGCCCAAATGCAAGAGATGAGGATGCTCAAGGAAATATCTTAGCCTAGGACTTAAAACACCATCCTAATCTGGAGTTTATGTCTTAGTTTCTAATTCCTTATTTCAAGGGCTGGTCTCCTAACCCCTTGCCTTCATGGCAATAAAGGCAACCCAAAATAAATAAGGCAACCCAACAGGTTCTGGACCAGCCTGCAATGGCAGACTTGGGGCACACTCACAGGTTCTGCAATGCCACTAGAGGTAACTTTATGGTGGCTGTCATGTTTCCTCCTCAGAAATCCCAATTAAATTGTCCCCAGCATTTGGACAGAAGAGCAGGGACTATGGGATTAGGTGCAGGTACCCATGGAAAGGAGCCCATCTGCAACCAAGGGAAGCCCTGATCCCTCCCTGCCCCACCAGACCTTGCTCAAGGGCAAGAAATGGTCTGTATTCTGAGCAGAGATGAAGGCAAGAGCTTCACTGCATCAGAAATAAGGACAAGGAGGCCTATAGCAGACAATTTTCTTCTTTGGTTAAGTAACTACCAGAAGAGCAAAGAGACTACGAAAGTAGAGAATAAAAACAACAGGAGATGGTTAAAAGGTTTTCCACTGAGATTCACTGCCTGGTGGAGAGACTGTCTTTAAGGAGCACTGTCTCCAGCCCATCCTTACACAGCCATTTCCCTATTATTATTATTTAAAAAAAAAAAAAAAGACAAAAGACTTGTAGTTAAATATTTTTCAAGTGTAGAGGAAATGTTTGAACTGCAGGGCGTCTACAGAACTGTTCTTCAATGCCTCAACACCAAAGTCAGAGGGGGAAAAAACCAACTTTAAAGGCAAGTCTAATGGCAGAAGAAGTTAATAAGAGTGGAAATAAAAGAAATTAGGTGGTTCTGGGTTTTGTTTTTACAGAGTGAGAGAAAAAAAAAAAATCACAGTTCTCAAAAAACTGTTTAGTTTACATTTCACAGGACACCATAACCCACAGGAAATTGCCTGCAAGTTGAGCAATGGTGTCACTGTGACATAATATTTGACCAGAAAAAATGGAAAGCCACAGCCTGGTGTGGCTCTCAGTTTCTGGGGAAGATGACAATATCAAAGGGTTTCAGAAACATTTTGCAGGTGCAGCTACAGAGAGATTGAGAATGAATGTGTCTCTCATTAATATTTGTTATAATTATTAACTAAACTGCTAGGTAATAATGAAATTAACACATTTGATATCAATACATAACAGTAAGGTGTGGTATAATGCAATTCATTTCCACACAAGAGGGAATTGCCTTCATAACTGAGCTATGGATCATTTCTTTGCCAGTGGAAATAAATTGTGATCCATCACTGCCCAAAATGATCTACATATTGTACAGACAGTAATAAACTCACATACCTGGCTCTACACAGACACCAGGGATCTACTCTACAAGAGCAGAGAAATATCACCAGTCCACCGTGGTTCTGGAGCAGAGGAAGTGCACGTGCAGCCAAACCAGCAGGGACTGCTGATGTCCTGAGCAATGAGGTGCCCACCAGCACCACAGCTACTGCCTCAACCCCCAGCTGCCAGAGCTCCCCTTCAGCAAAAACAGTAAAAACATCCCAGGGTCTTCATCCCCTCCACGGCAACATCCATCTAGTGACAGGGTCGGACACACACCTCCTTGAGTTTGTTTGGAAATAGAGACCACAGCATTAAAGGCGTATTTTACTGGTCTCCAAAAACCAATTAATTGCACAATTCTTCCCTTATTTCCTGAAAAATGCATCTGAGACCATATATTTTGGCTTAGATCTATCCAAATATTTCATTTTGATACTTATGAAATTTCTTGGTTTAATTATGTTTTTTTGCCAAGAACGTTTCTTTCCTTTTAATTAGCTTACTGGGGTATATTTAAACTAGTATATATGCTCTTTGCTTGAAAAAGTAACAAAACATTCCAATATTCTTCTCACATAAAAAATGCTTAACTGCAAAAGTTTATCAAAAACACTCAGCTCCTTCGAAATATTTTGGCTTTAACCAAATAGCTTTTTATTAAAAAAAAATTTAATCAGCTTTATTATTTTTTTATGCATCACTTCAAATCATCATGTAATACTAAGGGTTATCTCACAAATCATCTGATCTTGAGTGGATTGTGAAAAAAAAAAAACCTTCTCAACTCTAAAAAACCTGAGCTGGTGCACATTTCAAACTTGAAAAAGGAGAAAGCAGGAAGTCTCCCCGTGCTTAAAGGATGAATATTATATTTTCACTAGGAAAAAAAACAAAAACTAAACAAAACAGGGAAAAAGGATCATAATAGATCATAAAGTGGAGCAGTGAGTAGGGCTCAGCCAGAGAAACCCCCTCTGCATCCTGACCCCGTTCCCCACACCATGGCACAGCACAAGAGGTGGCTCCTGCCATCGCCAGTGCTGCTGGCAGCGCACAGCCTTTTCCTAAATATCTGTCCTATTTTGGTTTAAATCCGACACCAGACACCTAAGAAATAACCAGAATATTTTTGTAAAGACTTAAGAGTCCCCAGTTTTGGTGGGACTATCTGGAGATAACAGGGGGCTCAGTCCCAACACCAGCCCACAGACGAACAGCAGCACGGAGATGATCGGACTGTGCCAATGAACCTTACTCACAAAATTAATGAACAGAGGCAAGAGAAAACCAGCTCAGTGGATGGAGTCAATCAAAGACCTAATGCAAATGAAGGCATATAAAAGAGTTATATTAGTCTGTTAGAAAACTCCCACTCCACAGGCCTTCCACTTACAGGAAGAAAGGCAAACATTTCACCCACAACTTGAGCTATTTCTATCCTGAGACTGACTGATAATTCCCATGTAACTGAAATTGTATTTGAGACTTCACTCCTCGGCAGAGATGTTCACATACTCCTCATTAGGCAACTGGAATGGGAGGAAGGAGTGACTGCCCTGTTTACAAGAGTGGCAAATGACAACAGTCTCTAAACGGGCATAGCAATACTGATTACCCAGCACCTTGACAGGGACATTATTCCTGTTAGAAAGGTCAAAGGTTCTGTTTCATAGAGGCAGGACTGTCTATTATGGGAGAGAAATGTTATTTCCAAGTGGAGAGGTCAGCACTTCTCTCGCACATCGGCGCAAGTCCCTGGTACCTCGCACTGGAGTACGAGCCTACTGCAAGACAGATTGTTCTGCCCACTGGCAAGGTCAAGAATATTAATTTTGAACATGTTAATTTGATGTGATGTGCAAGATTAATGCTTGTTTAGCTGGATTTTTTTGTATGTTGATAAATCTGCAGCCTTTTCATGCCAGTAAGAGTGTAGTGTTAAGTCTCTGGGAAGTGGTGTGGATGGATGTAACATAGGATGCCAATCTAATAGGTGGCTATCATTAGGCACTAAAAACTTTGAAGTGTACTTGTGTTTGCTCCTTCATGAAAATACTGCAGCTGTCTGCCACAGGGAGCTCAGAAATAGGCCAGAGGAAGCCAGCCAGCTGCTCTGATTCAGCATCCTGGACTGGTACTACATTTGGAGAGATTTCAGAGCTCAAATGAACTGTACGTGTTAAGAGTTGAGACTTACATGGACAAGAATAGACAGTGAAGAGACGATAACAAGGAACAGGTTTATATGTCATTAAAGCGTGGGCCACCTAAACACAGAACAAAGCAAGTCCGCATCAGGCACCTTTTCCTCGTGTCACTGTATTTCAAACTCCCCTGGGTTTTGTGCACTTTAAGGGCAGGTACAGGACTCAGAGCTCCTATTCACTTTGGACTTTAAGCTACTACATCAAAAGTGTCATACGTGCCAGCCATGAATGAAAAGAAAATACATTCAAAAACTGCTACTAATTCTGATAAGGGAAGCATTAGTTTTTCTGAAACCAAATACTCTTTAGATGTTTCTTAAATGAGAGGGTGCAAATCTCACCTTTATGTATTACCTCTTTCACTAAATATACACCTGAAAAAACAGGATACCCTAATATGAAATGATGGCTTAGAAATAGCTTGGCACTATTGGACAGCATCACTTAACTGAGGTGTTCAAGAGCTTCAATGACTGCTTTATTTTTCACAACAACCCTGTGGAAGAAACATTATCCACAGTTAATAGCTGAAAACCTGGAAATGCAAAGAAGTTAGAAGTTAATTGTCTATTGCTAGACAAGAAGACAAGTAAAGGAACCTGTTACTCCTGTAGGTTAATGTATACAATTCAGTTATTTACACAAAACATGAGAAGATGAGTTAAGTTTGTATTTCTGTTCCTATGCTTCTTCACAGTGTGTTTATGTGAATACAGTGTATGTATATAATTGAAAATAATTGCCAGTTTTCAGTTTAACCAGCTCTTAGGGGGAGAATACCCAGTGAAATACCCACAGGTGTATGTACTGTGCACAGCCCAGAGCCTGTGGGTAACAAATCTCCTCTGAGCCAAGCTGCTGGGATCCAACGAATGCTGAATCTGCAGTCTGCCAGGAAACTTCTTTTCACAATGGGCAAAATAGGGAAGGTTTTTGAGGTATTGTCACAACTCTCCTCCAAAGAGCTTTCTACCCCCAGCACAAAGCAGGTCTCAGGTACGCTCTACCAGAACCGTGCTGGAGAAGGAACATGATGGATCATGCCTCTCCTCCAAAACTGCACTCTGCCTTGATTTCTCCCTGGGGCCTAAACTCCTTGAATTCAACCTGCTGAGCAGGGTTTTTTCCTAAAATCTGCTCAAATTATCCACCCATGAAACATAACACCGCTTCTTTCTGATGTGGAGAGGAGCACTTGATCCCATCACACTGAATGTGCTCTTCCATGGGCAGGGCTGCATGAGGATTGGTCTTACTAGAAGAGTTAATCTGTCACCTTCTACAAGAAGTCTTGACAAGAAGGGATCAAAACATTAAAAAACTTTGGCTGAGAGAGACCCAAGATCCAAGTTATTCCCATGTATAATGAATAGAATCCTATAGATTTTTAAAGAGGCTTCCCTCAGGTGTCATTATTGTACAGTCAGGCGTGAATGACATGTTTACGAGAAACTTCACAGGAGTAAGAGTTGAGAGACTATGCCTGGCCAGGAAAAACAGATTTTTAAGGGTTTTGACCTAAATTTTCAGTCAGACATACACAGTACAGCTGACTCCCAAAAGGCCCACAGCTGTAGAGAAGCTGGGGAATAGTTCATGTCCCCACTGTGTGTGCCCACAGCTGATTACCAGAAGCAATTCAGGGTGACAGTGGAGAGGAAGGGCTGAGAAACATTATAGACTCCCATGACGACAGAAGGACTTTCCTTGCTATGGTATTTTGTGGAATCCATCTCCTTCTCCCTTTTCACTCTGGGGAGCAAAGATTTGAACAGTCCCTATGGGCATATGCCTGGAATTTCTGGCTGATCCTGCTGAAAAAGGAGAAAGAAACCCTCCTGGAGTCCCTGTCACCACACAAACAGCCTTTCACAAGCACCATTAGGACAAGACCAAAGGAGGAACAGGCACTGTAAGCACCCACTGGGAATGCTCTGCTGCTGCTGTTTGAGTCAGTTCAGGGTCTTCTGTTCCCATTTCATCAACATTCACATAATACCCTCCTTCTCTGCCCCTCCCCACCCCTCCACCTTCCCAGGGAAAGGATGTCCTTTCTCCAAGTCCACTAAAGTTGCAAATGACCATCATTCCAAGGAGCATGAAGTTCCTCACTTTTCAGGAGGTGGTTCAGTGTCAGCTACCCAGCCACAAAGGGGAAACACTACCAGGGACTGGGTAACCAGGAACAAACTGGTGAAGTAAACAGTTCACGAGCAGCCCCAAAGACTCAAAACATTCACCTAAACTTAACAAACACAATTAGCATACGTATTAGTAACAGGGAAAAAAACCCACCTACATTTGCTGTATAAATTATTCAACACAAATAAATGTGATCCACTCTAAGTAAGACAAAAGTGGCTTTTCTGTGGTTTCCAAGACGATTTCTTGCTGTGAAGTACTACAGACTTGCTGGAGATTCCCACTCCATGCAAGCACACATGACAGTGGGAAATAAAAGTTCATCAGCAGAGAAAACAGCTTCACATTACACTTTGACCCTAATTGTTTTTTGGACTCTCTAGAATTTTCTAAGCACAGAATTACTATTTCCTTAAATGGACAACAATATTTACCAGAATTTAAAAAAAAAAAAAAATTGTTTTTTGGTTTGGTTTTTTTTTCTTGAATAAAAGTCCCTGTCAACATTTTGTTAAGACAAAGCCAAATTCCCTCTGTGAATTGGTACCAAAACACACAGAGACACAAGCTCTACTTGATACCAGCCATTTGGGTGGCATCTTTTAATCACTGAAAAGCACATGGGGCATTCCACAAACTAATACAAGATTCACAGCCAACTCCAGGATAAGCAGACATGAGCATAAAAGTTCTCAATATGGCTCTAATAACTCTTAATTATTATAATCCTTCACTGAGCAAACAGATGTTGTAAGGGAGCTTCAGTTTCTTCAAATGCAGTAATCAAACTACTCTGCTTCTGTCCTGCCTCTTCTCAGTAAATGCTTTATATAGTGGAGTGGAAATAGCAAATGTAGTGACAAAATGACCATTTAATTGTTACAGAAATCTGTTTCTGAACAAAAGCGATGCTGTCATTTTTCTTCATCCACATTTCTCAGAGTCTTCTGATGATGGTTTAGCCTTGTTTTAGACCAAGATAAAATCTTACACCTTATTTCCTGTAATCCTCTCACATATTTGGTTGCTCCTAATCTGTCCACATCTTACAAGTTCTACAATAACTAGAATCTGGTGTTGTATTTGTGTTAAGCTATACTAATATTAACACACATCCTTGGGGCAGTTGCCTTCACTGTGAAGTTTTTAAAAATCAAGTTTTCACCTAAAATGCTTCAATATATAACAGTGAGTCATTCTTCTTGGCAATTTATTTGCAAATGATCATGGCTGCTTAAGACATTCAAAATGTACCAAAAGACCTTCAGCCTGATCCTTCATTTTTCTCACAAATTTGCTACTCCCATTGAAGCCCTTTATACAGTAGTTTCAATAGCTATTTTGGTTGCAGTGCCTCCTTACAAGAAACTCCATACATCTGTATGAATGGTATAGTAGAAATCCAAATGATTTCAATCACAACTTCAGCTATTGTGAACTTGTGCTTATAATGAAGTTCCTCTATAATAAAGGGAGTTCACTGTGGGCCAACAAAGCTTTGTGTTCTTTCACAGTTGTTATTCAACCCTCATTTAAGAAAAACAACTATTGACTGCAATATGAATCTTAGGACCTGAAGAAAGCAGAGATTCTAAGGATTACCTCTACATGATGGCCCCGGTTTGTTTTGTATGTATAGCAAAAAGAAGCACTGAATATTCATTTCACTCATTTGCTAAGTATACTAATATACACTTTTGTAAACGAGTCTCTATCTAGCACTAGCTACTGAACCGAAGGGTATTTGAATAGGTGGGGTTTGCTATAATACTACACTAAGACAATGTGCTGGAAACAAATGATTCACTGATTCCTGAATAGAAAATTTGCTGGAAAACCCTGAGAACTGGAAGATGAGAGGGAGGGGATTAAAATGTCGCTTCAGAGCCACCAACCAAACTCCTGTCATTTTTAAAAGATGTTCCTGTGGCACAGTATGAATAGTTTATAGCCATGATTGTGAACATTCAATGTCATATAAGAAAAGACACTTGTCAAGAGCCTTTCCCTTACAAGCACCCTCGTCATGACCTGTGTTAATGAAGTTAATTGAATTTAAGATCAATAATGGTTAATTATTGCAATTTGACATTCTGAGATAAATGGCTTTAAGACAGAGAAATGTGTGTGTATGTGAATTCTCTCCAAAGAAGGTGAACACATTACAGCCTAAGAGGGATCACACAGTCCTTCCATTGATCCTGGTACAATCTGATCGACCTAATCCTCTGATGAATGTGGGCTTTTCACAGCTACAAGTAAATGTTCTACAAGACTACTCTAACCCTTGTCACTGACCAAATCTATATGAGCTGTACACTAGAAATCTATTGAGATAGATTAAAGAACTGCTGTAGAAACAAGAGATGCTTCAATAAAGATGAAGGTTTATTATACTGACTATTAATGTTACATGCAGTATGTAATTATGAATGCTTATGGATCATAAGAGTTGAATTTTGGTCAGTCAGATGTAAATGATCATAACTGAATAATAGTATTAAATTAAAAAAATAACAGATTAAAAAAAATCCAACAATCATGTTGAATTTGATGACTTAGAGTGAATGCTCAATAAGAGAGAGATTTTAAAATCAGCCTTGAAATACGCTCACAGACAGGTATTTATTTCATAAAGTCACTCATCAACCTACTTCATTTAGGGGTTTTTTAAGTTTACTTTCACAATAGTTCCTCAACAGGAAGACATTTTTCAAACGTGTTAGTAATGATATTCTTACATGCATACTGAACAAGTTAAATGACCACTTACAAGATTTATAATGACAAAGTAAATGTCAAGGAAAAAGTATTACTGATTGCAGAGCACTGACAATAAAAAGCCGCTGAAGAGTTCTGTCAAAATGTA